>JAAGEH010000029.1:14540537-14560500 GCA_011751065.1 Lasiurus cinereus
CATGTAATGCTGTACCCCTCAAGGATTTAAATTTACTGAAAATAAATAAAATGGATTTGTAAAAACAAAAAGAAAATGAAGAAACAACTTACTAAGTGGGAGAGAATATTCACAATGATACATCTGATAAGGAGTTAATTTCCAAAATTTATAAAGAATCCATAATACTCAAAAGCTATAAAACATACAATCCAATTAAAACATGGGCAGGAGACCTGAAAAGACATTTCTATAAAGAGATATATAGCAGACCAATAGACATATGAAAGGATGCTCAAGGTCACTAATTGTCAGGAAATGCACATTAATACCATAATTAGTTATAACTTTACACTTCCATTTGAAGGGCTACCATAAATTTATCAACAAATGACAGATATTGGTGAGGATGTGGAAAAATGGGAACCCTTGGGAACTGCTGGTATGAATATAGATTGGTACAGACACTATGGAAAACAGTATGGAGTTTCACAAAAATAAAAAGTAAAAATGGATCTGCCTTATGATCCAGTGATTACACTTCTGGGGATTTATCCAAAGAAATCCAAAACAATAATTTGAAAGAACATATGGACCCTTATGTTCATTGAAGCATTATTTAAAACACCCAAGCTATTTAAGCAGCCAAATTGCCCATCAATAGATGAGTTAATAAAAAACAAAGAAACAGGGGTACATATTTACAATGGAATATTACTTGACCATAATAAAGAATGTAATTTTTCCATTTGTGATGGATTGATGGACCCTGAATCTATTATGCTCACTGAAATAATTCAGTTAGAGAATGACAAATAGCATATTATTTCACTTATATGTGGAATTCAAAGAATAAAGTAAATAAACAATCAAAATTGAAACACTCATAGACACAGAGAGTGAACTGGTGTTTGCCAAAGGGGAGAGGGTTTGGGGACTCGGTTTTGTACTTCTAAATCCAACTTATGATTGGATTTCGAAGCACAAATTGGCAGTTACAAAATAATCATGGATATGTAAAGGTATAGGGAACATAATAATATTGTAATAACTATGTATAGTGACAGTTGGGGTACTAGACTTATACAGGGAAACATTATGTTAAGTATATCATTGTTGAACCACTAAACAGTACACTGAAACTAATGCAAACTAAAATTGGAAGAAAAAAATGAAATGTAATGTTGCACACACATCAATAAAAAGTTACAACCTCATTTAAGAAAACATTAGTGATACATTTATACAATTTAATATTATCTGGCCATATACTAGTAAAGAATGAACTCATCATTTATGACAACATGGAGGAACTTAGAGCATATTAAGTGAAATAACTCAAAGGCAAATACCATATGATTTCATTGATATGTGGAATCTAACAACAAAATAAATGAACAAATGAAACAGAATCAGACTTATAGATGCAGAGAACAAACTGATGGTTGCTAGTGGGGAGAGGGGTTGGGATAATGGTTGAAAGAAGTAAAGAAATTAAGAAGTAAAATTTGTTCATTACATATTAGTCATGTGATGTAAATTTCAGCATAGGGAATATAGTCGATAATATGGTACTTGAATTGTTGCTGGTTCACTTTGTAAATTATATAATTGTCTAACCACTATGTTGTACACCTGAAACATTAGCCAGATTGTATCTAATTTAGCATTTTTACTTCAGGCTTTCATCTTTGGCAATCTCCTTTGAACAGCATTATCATCTTGCCAGTCCCTTCACTGAGATAAAAAGAACTTTTGCATTTGCTATTATGTATTTGAATAAGAATTATGTACTTAACATGTGCAAAATTTTGTTTTGGCGCAGTAAAATAGAAGATCATCTATTCTTCCTTGAAACAAAGAAAAACAAAAACTTGAATCATTGGTGTGGCTTAGGCTAATTTTTCAAATATTGTCAATAAAATTCATGTAGGGATCTTCACAGAGCCAAGAATTTCTCTTTCAGGCAGATCCCCAGTAGGGGGCATACAGGAGGCAGCTGATCGATGTTTCTGATGAATGTTTCTAACTCTCTATCCCTCTCCCTTCCTCTCTGTTAAAAAAAAAATCAATAAAATATATTTTAAAAAAATAATTTCTCTTTCAGGCCTACATACTCAGCATCTCCAAGGAGGAGGCCTGTTATTCTGTGTTTTGTTTTGTTTTTAATACTCACCAGAGAATATTTACCCCTGATTTTTAGAGAGAGTGGACTGGAGGGAGAGGGAGAAAGAGAAGGAAAGGGAGAGGGAGAAGGCTGGCTCATGCAGAGGGCAGGCCCTCACCTGTAGTCCCACCTCTGCACATGAGCTGCAGAGGAAATACCTTTTCTCACCACTCATTGGCTAAGCTCTCCATATGCTAATCGCAGTGTTCTTGGTAACTTGCCTAAACATCCAAGAAGATGATTTAGGGTTTTTCCACCTCACTCCTGGAGGAAAAAACAAAAGTCTGCTGCTGGAGGGGCTCAGAAATGCCATATCCTGCCCTACCCAATTTGGGTCATTGGATAGAACCTCAGCCTTTGGACTGCAGGTTCCAGATTTAATTCAGATCAAGGGCATGTACCTAGGTTGCAGGTTCCTTCCTGGCTGGGACCCAGGTCAGGGCTCATGCAGGAAGCAGCCAATCATAGTGTCCATCTCACATTGACGTTTCCCTCTGCCTTTCCCTCTCTCTTCCACACTCTCTAAATATCAATGGGAAAATATCCTCAGGTGAGAATTTAAAAAAAAAAGAAATAAAGAAATGTCATATCCCATGAAAGAGACATCTTGTAAATGCCTAAAAAAAGTTGTCATTTTTTTTGTGATGAAGGGACTGGAGTCCGTGTTGATGAAAACACCTCGGTAGCTGTGGCAGCCAGCAGTGGCAGCAGTAGTGAGGTGATGGGGGCGGCACCTTCCCCTGATCAGCCAGCTTGCCTCCTGCAGAGGAAGGCTTACTAATGGCTTAGAGTCATAGGGACTGGGCCTAAGCCATCAGTAGGACATCCCCTGAGGGCTCCTGGACTGTGAGAGGGGGCATGGTGGGCTGAGGGACACCCCAGTGCACAAGTTTCATGCACCAAGCCTGTAGTTGGAGATATATAAATTAAAAATTAAAACCATTATGAGATATCACTATATACACCCATGAGAAAAACTAAATTTTTAAAAGTACAAAACAAAATACTAATAAGGTTGTGGACAACTTAAACCATTCATATATTGCAGATAGAAATATACAAATGGTGCAGCCACTCCAGAAAATACTTTGGCAACTTATAATAAAACTATACATACTTTTACCATATGACCTAAAAATTGCACTCTTAGGCATATATCTCAGAGAAATGAAAAGTTATACCTACATAAAAACCTATATATAAATGTTCTTAAAAGCTTTAATAATAATAAAGACTGGAAGTGAGATACCTACAATGGATGAATGATTATACAAAATGTGGTACCTACATATTGTGGAATACTACTGTGCAATAAAATGGGCAAACATTATTGACATATGAAAGAATTTGGATAATATCAAGGGAATTATGCTGTGTGAAAAAAAAGATAATCTCAAAAAAGTCAAATGCTGTATGATTTCATTAGAACATTCTTAGGACTATGGAATTATAGAGTTGGAGAGCAGAATATTGCTTATCAGGAGTTAGGAGAAAGGGCTAATAAAGGAATAGCAGGAAAGACACCCTTGTGGTCCTTGAACAGTCCTATATTTTTATTGAAGTATAATTGAGATAAATTACATTAGTTTCAGGTGTACAAGATACCAATTCGACATTTATATATACTACACAGTGATTGCTACAGTAAGGAAAGCCACCATCCATCACCACACAATGTTGAAGTTTTTTCTGTAATGAGATCTTTTAATAATTGATCTCATTTATTTGTGGAATCTAACAAACAAAACAAATTGACCAACAAAATATGACCTGAAGTATGGAAATATGGAACAGACTGACATGCCTCTATGTGGGTGTGAGGGGACAAAGAGAGATAAACCAAAGAACTTATATACTTACTAGAGGCCCAGTGCCTGAAACTTGTGCACAGTTATCAGGGCTGATCAGATTCCCCACCTCTCTGCCTCCTCCTTCCCTCATTCCCTCAGTGCCCCGTCACTACCACTGTTCATCCGCCATGATCTGTGCCACCTCCTGGTGGTCAACACATGTCAGAGTGAGTGATTGAACTCCCAAAAGGACACTTTGCATATTAAATTTTTATATATACACTAGTGGCCTGGTGCACAAAATTCGTGCATATTAAAAGGGGTTAATTAGAGAAAATAATTCAATATTGCTTTTTGCCCTTTCTCTATAATAGAAGTGTCAGAGAGGAAAGAAAATTAGTAAAATGTATATGAAAACCTTCCTTCTCTTAGAGACTGGGGCTCACCATGGGACCCAGAGTGAATTCTCTGCTCACCTACATGTGCCTCAAAATCCCATGAGACCCAGACCCAGCTGGTCCCACTCATGGGCTAGATCCAGACCTGGAAAGTCCCACCATTGTCAAGCCCCTCTGGGCAGGGGACATAGCCTCAGGACCTCTGGCCTGGCACCAAGATAGGGGGACACAGCCTAAGATCCCCTGTCAAGCCCAGTCAGGCAGGGGGCCCAGCCTCAGGTCCTCTGGCCCAGTAATGGGGTGGGAGCATGGCCTGAGGTCCCCTGTCAAGCCTCACCAGGTTGGGGCATGGCCGGAGGATCACAGCCTGGTACTGGGGTCAGGGAGCAGCCTGAGGCCCCCTAGCCCAGCACCAGGATGGGAAATACACCTTGAGATTCCCTGCCCAGCCCTGCCAGGCAGGAGGGTGCAGCCTCAGGTCCCCTGGCCCAGTGCTTGGGCAGGGAGTGCAGCCTGAGGTCCCAGACCTGGTGCCAGGGCAGGAGAAGAGGCCTGAGGTACCCATCAAGCCCTGCCGTGTGGGGGGCATGGCCTGAGGTACCCTGTCAAGCCTCACCAGGTAGAGGGTGTGGCCTGAGGTCCCTTGACCTGGTGCTGGGATGGGGGAGCAGCCTGAGATCCCCTAGCCCAGCACCAGGACAGGAAGTACACCTTGAGGTCCCCCATCAAGCCCTGCCAGGTTGGGGGGCATGGCCTGAGGTCTCCTGTCAAACCCCATGGGAGCAAGGGAGGGCATAACCTCAAGTCCCTGCTGATTGCTCATTAAGGCTTCTTAAGGGAACTTGGCAGCAGCTGTGGGTATAGCCAGCTTTGTGATGGAGTGATGGTCAATTTGCATATTCCCTCTTTATTAGATAGGATGGACTAGGGGCCCAGTGCACAGATTCGTGCACCTTGAAAGGAACTGTGGGCCATGAGGCTGTGGTGATAACAGGGATTAGTCTTAGCCCATCCTCTGTACCCTTGCCCGGCCCCTCCTGCTATGGCCTCCAGTCCTCTCTCTACAGACAGCCCTACTCCTACCACCACCACTCGCACACACTAATGGTGCTGCCCCACTTGCACCCACTGATGGCATGGAGCAATTGAGGCCAGCATAAACAGTGGGTATGAGCAGGGCTGAGGATGTCAGTGGGTGTAAGTGGTGGCTGCTGCTCCGATTGCTCCTTAGGAGCAGGGGGAAATGGAGAAGAACTCAGGGGTGATCAGAGAAGGCAGCTGCTTCTTGCACTGCTGACAGTGCTGAATGACAGGAACCTATGCTGGGTGCCAGAAGCAGGTATTAAACAGGGCCGGCGCTGGCAATGGGTATGAGGTGGCTGCCATTCCTGATTGCCCCTAAGAAGTGGAGGGAGGTGGAGAAGCCCTGAGGGACAATAGGGATTGGCAGCTGCAGCTAACACCCACTGACAGTGCTGAGCAATTGGGGCCAGCACTAGGTGCCAGAAGTGGATGCAAGTGGTGGCTCTAGCACCAACAGCTGGTGAGAGCAGGGCCAGCACTGGCAGCAGGTGTGATTGCCTGGTGAGACTGCGGTGTGTGGGAGCAAATAATTTTCAGTAACCACCAGAGGCTTGCCCTGATGAGAGCAACTGGAGCATTGCCTCCGTCTGGTGACCCTGCTCACCTGCTCCACCATCTCACTGCTGCCAATGCTCATTATGTTCTGCACATGCCCCCTGGTGGTCAGCACACTTCATAACAACTGGTTGTTCAGTTGTTCGGTTGTTCGGTAATATATATATATATATGTGTGTGTGTGTGTGTATATATATATATATGTATATATGTGTATATATATATGTGTGTGTGTATATATATACATATATATACACATATACACACACACACACATACATATATATATATATATATATTACCCTAATATGTAAATAGACTGAATGGCAGAACAATATATATATATATATATATATATATATATATATACACACTCATACATACATACACACATACATACATACACACATACACACATACATACATATACACACATACATATTAGTGGCCTGGTGCATAAAATTAATACATGGAGGAGGGGTTCCCTCAGCCCAGCCTGCACCCTCTCCAGTTGGGAACCCCTTGGGGGATGTCTGACTCCTGGTTTAGGCAGTAGGACATCTCTCTCATAATCTGAGACTGCTGGTGCTGAACCACTCACCTACCTGCATGCCTGATTGCACCTAACTGCCTCTGCCTACATGCCAGATCAGCCCTAACCTCTCTGCCTGCCTGCCTGATCACACCTAACTGCCTCTGCCTGCCTACCTGATTGCCTCTAACTGCCCTCCCTTGACGGCCTGATCTCATCCCCAACTGCCCTCCCCTGCTGTCTGATCTTGCCCCCAACTGCCCTCCCCTGTTGCCTGATCTTGCCCTCAATTGCCTTCCCTTGCCTACCTGGTTACCCCAACCTCCCTTCCACACCAGCCTGATCTCACCCCCAATGGCCCTCCCTTGCAGGACTGATCTCACCCCTAACTGCCCTCCCTGCTGGCCAATTTGGTTCTGATTGGTCAGTTTCTATGCCAGGCAGTGTCAAAAGATCCACTTCCTAGGCAGCCATTGGCTCCTCACAATTCACCCAGATTTTGTTCTGATTGGTTGGGGTCTATTCCAGTCAGTGTTTCTGGGCCTATCTCCGGGCCTGATCAAAGAGTTGTGGCTGATCAGCACCCACTGCAGAGGCTTGGAGAGAAACAGAAGTGTAGCTGCTGGCAAATCCCAGAGAGAAAGAGAGAAGCAACAGCTGATCAACAGCTGCCATGGAGGCTATGGATCAGACCTTGCCTCTCTGGGTCTCTCTCTGGGCCTAATCCATAGCCCCCCTCATCAGTCAATACTGGGTCACCACGCCCACATGGGCAACAGTCCACCGCAAACCAGCACTGACTACAGGACTGACTTCCAGTGTTCAGTAGAGCCTTTGGTCAGTCATTATGGACCCTGGATTTTTATATATTAGGATATGCATAGTCCAATGACAGGGCCAATAGGATAGTGAAGACCTGGAGGCTGGGTTGGGCCTGGGTGGAGGGAGCTGAAAGCGGGGGAAGTAATGGGAGACATCTGTAATACTATCAACAATTAAATAAAAAAGTAATGAATGAATAAAAAATCATTTTTTAAAAAAAGGAACAAGCATGGTAGTATGTCATCTGTTTGTATATGTTGTAACTGTTCTGATAAAACTGGGTGTAGTCAACACAATTTAATGAAAATTTTAGTACATCAGTCATGGTTTTCCCCATGGGATCCATAGAAAAATATTTACTTTCTTAGCAACTTTCAAATTTTCAATTTAATATTCTTGTCTATAGTCACCATCCAGTACATTACATCAATATGACTTATTTCTTTTATATCTGGATATGTAAAAGTCTTGATCTCCTTCACTCATTTCAGCTCACCTCCATTCTCCCTCACTTTTGGCAACCATCAATCTGCTCTCCATATCTATGAGGTTGTTTTTTGTTGTTGTTTATCTATCTATTTCTAGATTCCCCATATAAGTGACATAGTATAGTATGTGTCTTTCTTACAGTATATATCTCCATCTCAGTTATTTCACTTATAATGTCCTCAAGGTTCATAACATATTATGGCAAATGGCATAACTTTATTCTTTTAGATAGCTAGGTAGCATTCCATTAAATATAGATACCAAATCTTTATCCATTCATCTATCAGTGATCACCTAGTTTGTTTCCATATCTTAACCATTGTAAATAATGCTGCAATGAACATAAGGGTGTATGTATCTTTTCAAATTAGTGTTTTTCTTTGGGTCAATACCCTAGAATTTCTGGATCATATGTTAGTTATTTTTTTTTTAATTTTTCAATTACAGTTTTTATTCAATGAAATTCATGCAAGAGTGGGCCTTCATAGCCACAGTGGCTGCTTGGATCCCTCTTTCGCAGCCGTAGGCAGCTGCCTCAATTTCACAGCTTGCAGCCCTGGGTTCTACCCAGAAGGGCATCCGGAAAGACATCTGGTCTAATTAGCATATTATGTTTTTATTATTATAGATTATTTTGCATTAGTTTCAGGTATACAGCAAAGTTATTAGACAAACATTTACTGTACAAAGTGTTCCCCTGATATTTCCAGTACCCACCTGACACCGTGTTATCATCTATGTTTCCTATGCTGTACATTAGATCCCCAATGCTATTTTGTAACTACCAATCTGTATTTCTCAATCCCTTTACCTTTTTCACCCAGTTTCCCAACCCCTCTCTCCTCTGGCAGAAATCTTCCTTACTTTTTTCCCCAGTGACTGCATCAATTTATATACCCACCAAAAATGCACAAGGGTTTCCTTTTCTCCACATACTCACCAACATTTATTTCCTATCCTTTAGATAATAGCTATTCTGACTGGTGTAAAGTGATACCTCATTGTGGTTTTACTTTGCACTGCTCTGGTAATTAATGATGTTGAGAATCTTTTCATATGTCTGTTGTTCACCTGTATTTCTTTGGAAAAATGTCTATATAGATCCTCTGCTAATTTTTCCATCCAATTATTTTTTGCTTTAGATATATGACTTCTTTTTATATTTTGGACATTAACCAATAATTATAGCCCTATATCATGATTGTGGTAGGAGTTAAAAAAATCTACACATGTGATCAAAGTTCATTAAAGAGACACATATACAGATATAGATAACAATGAATGTGTGTAAAACTGGTGAAATTGGAATAAGGTCTGTGGATATATCAATGTAAATTTTCGTAATTTGCTATCATATAGAGGCCTGTTGCACAAAATTCATGCACTGGGAGGGTGTTCCTCAGCCCAACCTGCAGCCTCTCCAATGTGGGATGTCCAACTGCTAGTCTAGGCCCGATCCCTGCAGGCCAGGTCCCCCCAAATACCCTCCCTTTTCTGCAGGCCGCATTTCCCCCAACTGCCATTCCCTGCTGGCCTGGTCCCCTCGAACTGCCCTCCCCTGCCAACCTAGTTGCCTCCAACTGCCTTCCCCTGCAGGCCTGGTCTCCCTGAACTGCCCTACCTCTTCTATAGGCCTGGGCACCCCCAACTGCCCTTCCCTGCTGGCCAGGTCACCCTTAACTGCCTTCCCTTGCTGGCCTGGTTGCCCCCAACTGCCTTCCTCTGCCAGCCCAGTCATCCATAACTGCCCTTCCCTGCTGGCCTGGTTGCCCCTAACTGCCCTCCCCTGCAGGCCTGGTAACCCGCAACTAACCTCCCCTTTTGGCCCAGTCACCCCTAACTGTCCTTCCTTGCTGGCCTGATTGCCCACAACTGCCCTTCCCTACCGGCCATCTTGTGGCAGCCATCTTGTGCGAGGATGTGACAGTCAATTTGCATATTACCTCTTTATTATATACGATTACATAAGATATTACCATTTGGAGAGACTGGTTGAACGGTATATGAGATCCCTCCATATTCTTTTTGCAACTTACTGTGAATGTATACTTGGTTATAAGTAGAAAGTTTTATAAATGAAAGTAATTCAAAGAAATTTTCAATTAAACTATGCTCCTTGTTTTCCTTATTTCTATTTAGAATTATTAAATGATATAAAATGCAAAAAAGTGTATTTTACTTTCCGTTATGTATTTTTTTATTTTTCAATTCAGTATTATTCTGTATCAGTTTTAGATGTACAGCAAAGTTGTTAGAAAACCATGCACTTTTCCTAGTGATCCCCCCAATGCTTTAAGCACCCACCTGGTCCTATATATAATTATCACAATATTATTGATTATATTCCCTATGCTATAATTTATATATCTGTGATTGTTCTGAAACTACCAAATTGTACTGCTTAATCCCTTCACCTTTTTCATGCAGTCCCCCAAACCCCCTTCACTCTGACAACGCTCAGTTTGTTCTCTGTATCTATAAGTCTGTTTCTCTTTTGTTTGTTTATTTTGTTCCTTAGATTCCACATATAATGAAATCACCATTATGTATTTTAACTTCATCATAAAGTACATGTGCAATGATGAATATATTTTAGTTGCACAAGTAAATCAGTCTATCTTATTCAAAAAATAATATTCAAAAGATATATTTCCCATTTAATGATGGTCAATAATCATTTCCAAGCACCTGAATAGTGCCACTAGGCTTTAAAAATTTAATGTAGCACTAAGTTTTCTCAGAAATAGATAGAGGTGTTTTATAAAATACAGAATATTTAGACTATTATAGTGTCAATATGTATCCCAAAACCTTCTGTAACATAAAATTAGCCTATCTGCATATGAATAAATACAATACTTTTATTCAAGATGAGATATGCTTTAAATTCTTATGATTGAAAGATGTTAAAACTGGTAAGCTTTTCATCTGTAGTTTGTGTGTTTATTTTAAATTTTCAGAGGACTCAAATTTTGGGCTAGATGATAAATTTATTACTCCACTGTTTCCATAGTATTTAATATTTGATCATCAGTGCTTCTTGCACATACATAGTTTTCAATAAATATATTAAATACAAAATGTAAAATATCAAAAGCCCCTATTCTTGCTAGTGGTTTGAGAGACCAAAGACTGTCATGGGAAGAGGGTCTTGGTTTGTGTCTTTGCTTTTCCTAAGGAGGATTATCCCAACTATTCTAATACCAGAGCTGTTCAAAACCATGTAACACAATGTTGTAATATGTTTGACAAAGTCTGTGGAAAGTAAAATCAAAGGCTTCCCTTAACTGACCAGTTGGTGTAGTCAAAATAAAGAACTTGAGTCAAACTAGAGTTTTGAGTAAAAATTCAATAGCGATTTTGGTAAGTCATTTTCAACTCAGTCTAGATGGACATCACTGTCAGGAAAAGCCAGATAATAAAAACTTGAATAGTATAGTGGTACCTAGAAATATGAGTGCCCTAACATATGAGATTTTTGAGATATGAGCCGAGCCATTGAGCCAGCGATTTTTGCTTTGAAATACGAACATTTGAGATAGGAGTAATCGTGCCGATCGGCCTGCTGCACAGGACCCACCAGTTTACCGCCACTTGAGTGTCTTATAGTTTCCCACGCCTCAAGGTTATGGAACGAATTAAACTCGTATCTCGAGGTACCACTGTATGCATATAAAGTTTTAAGGCAAAATTCAAATTATTATTTGAGACATGCATCACACTGTCACCCAATTTTACAAGGTGCAATAAGAGACAGACTACATAATATTTCTTCATTTTCTAAAAATTTCCTCATAATAGCAAAGCTGGAATTTTATAATTTCCAAAGCTATAAATCATTTTTTAGAATCATGATGATATTACTCAAAACAGATGTGAAAACATATGTTTGCCATAGTTGTATAAACTGCTTACTTGTCATACTTAGTAAATGTTGAGACTTCTACTTTAACTACATTCCATTTTAATAACAAAATTTATTTGAGGAAAATATAGTTCGTCTTAATATCATAACTCTAAGTGGCAGTAATAGACATAGATCTTCTCAATTAAAAGAAAGCTTTCTATTATAACCTGGATTCACATTAGTATGCCATTCTTGTCTATTAATGTCTTCATCAGTATGTGTGACAAACCTCTTTGAATTGAGTAAAACTGTGCCATTCTACAGTGAGAGATTCAAAAGTGCCAGTAGATAGCACTGTGTATTTTATGAAAATCAGTGACCTGTGCATCTATCTGTGCAAGTGTTCCAGCTGATTTCTCATGAACACAGAAGTATGTACTTGAAGCACTCAGGACACTCCGAAATGCCATTTTGACTTGAGGGGTTTGCAGTTCCAATGCAATCAGGTGCAGGTTGATATTTTCCTAGAAAAGCTGATTTACTACCAAACTATTCTTTAAATAGTCATGACTTGGTTGGTGGGAAGAAGTCTCAGGAATAAACTATTATTAGATTATGAATGAAGTTCATCTTTAAGTAGAAGTTCATTATCAGTGTAAAAGTTTTGGGTAGTTTACTATGCTGAACTTGACTTCTTCCTTTTGGACTATTCTGAAATCAATCATTTCCATCTCAGAGGGTATAGCTTTTCAGTGCTTGGATGAGAAATACAAAACATGTGGCAAGGAAAACACCCATGGATCAAAAATTAAAATCATACATTATTCCAAATTCTAACCAAAAGACTCGTGTAGGTTTTAGGAAGTTCAATCAAGTGAAGAAAGAAAAATGTATCCATTAACTCTTTAGTTCATGAACTCTTTTTTTCTATATATTAAGACATCTTTAGTAGAGATAGAAAAAATGCACCCTAATGTGAAGTAGCAACAAATCATCTGATGATTGGATAGGATACATGTTAGTTTATGTTCTTCAGCTTATAGTTACGGTCTAAATCATGGTGACAATCTAATGCATAACTTATAAAATATGTTTACAACCATTTAAGTTTGATAGCTATATTTCCCAAAATATTTTGAAATATGCTGATATATTTTCTTTTTCTTACCTTTGGCTGCACACGACCCACCAGTTTACGGCAACTTGAGCGTCTCATAGTTTCCCACGCCTCAAGGTTACGGAACGAATTAAACTCGTATCTCGAGGTACCACTGTATATGTGTGTAGTGCATATATGCATATAAGTTCTTTGGTTAATCTCTTCCTACCCATTCTCCTCCCTTCTCTTTGAGATTCATCAGTCAGTTCCATATGTCCATGTCTCTGGTACTCTTTAATTCATCAATTTATTTTGCTCATCAGACTCCTTGATCATTTATTTTTATTTTTAGATTCAATTGTGGACAGATATGTATTTATTGTTATTTTATTGTTCATATATTTATATTTTGTCTTTCTTCTTCTTAAAGACTTTTCCACATTTCATGTAATATTGGTTTGCTGGTGTACTCCTTTAGCTTTTTCTTGTCTGTGAAGCTCTTTATAGGAATATCAATTATAAATGATAGCTTTGCAGGGAGGGGTAATCTTGTTCCTTACTTTTCATCACTTTGAATATTTCTTGCCATTCCTTCTTGCCTACAAAGTTTCTGTTGAGAGATCAGCTGACAGTCATATGGGTGCTCCTTTGCAGGTAACTAACTGTTTTTCTCTTGTAACTTTTAAAACTTTCTCTTTGTATTTAAACTTTTAATTATAATGTGTCTTGGTGTGGGCTATTTTGGGTTCATATTTTTGGGATTCTGCACTTCCTGGACTTGAAAGTCTATTTCTTTCACCAGATAGGGGAAGTATCTTGTCATTATTTCTTCAAATAGGTTTTCAATTTCATAGTTCCACTCATCTCCTTCCAGCACCATCATGATGTGAATACTGTTATACATGAAGTTGTTCCAGAGACTCCTTGTGCTATCTTCATATTTTTGGATTATTATCTTTTTTTTCCCTTCTGATTAGGTGTTTTTTGCTTCCTCATATTACAAGTCATTGATTTGATTCTTGGCATCCTCTACAGTTGATTCCCTATAAATTATTCTTCATTTCAGTTAGAGTATAATTCATTTTTGAATGGGCCTTTTTTTGTGTCTTTAATATTCTCACTAATTACCTTTAAATTCTCACTAAATTCCTTGATATTTTCACTGTTTCTTTAAGTTCTCATTAAGTCTCTTGAGCATTTATACAACTATTGTTTTGAACTCTTTATCTAGTAGTATGCTTGCTTCCATTTCATTTAGTTCTATTTTTGGATATTTCTTCTGTTTTATCTTTTTGGACATGTTTCTTTGTCTCCACATTATGGGTGCTTCCCTGTGTTTGTTTCTATGTATTAGGTAGAGATGCTTTGTCTCCTAGAGTTTGTAGAGTCACTTACATAGTGGTTGTCCTATAGGTCTCAGTAGCTCAACATCCCAGTCATCTGAGTGGGCACTCTAGGTGCATGTCTGTGAGGGCTGTATGCACTGTCCTGTCGAGATTGGGCTTTGATTTCTGTGGGTATCACTAAGAGAAATTGACCCTCAGGCCAATTGGCTGTGAGGACCTGCTGAGTCTACAGTGGAATATCTTCTGTGCAGGATATGCCTGTATGGAGCAGGACTTGCATCAGTGAGGCTTTGGTGCTCTACCAGGTGTAACAATTAATAACGTGGATTTTTTTCAATAGATGGAGTTACACATATGTTGATGTATATGCAATTTGATATGTATGATATTTTGTTCTACTGACAACAATCTTCAAAACTTCATAAGCCAAATTTTGTGAAGGTGTTAATATTATAGATATTTTTACACTTAAAAATGTCAAATTTTATGCCAAAAAAAAGCATTTGCAGGAAGTTTTAATCCATTATTTTGAAGAAAAGTGTGTTTCTGAATACTTCAGGAAGCTTATGGTGAACATGCTCCATCTCAAAATACTTGTTAACACCGGTTTAAATGCTTTAAAAGTGGTGATTTCAATGTGAAAGACAAAGAACATGAAGGTCTACCAAAAAATTTTTAAGACCAACAATTATGAACGTTATTGTTATGAAGATGCATGTCAAACTCAAAAACAACTTGCAGAAAGATTAAATGTTGCTCAGCAAACAATTTCTGATCATTTACAAGCAATGGGAAAGATTTCAAAGAAAGGAAAATGTGTGTCACATCAACTGAACTAAAGACAAATGGAAAACCGAAGTCATCAGTAAAATGCTACTTTAACGGCATGAAAGAAAGTATTTTTTTTTTGCATAGAATTGTGACTGGCAATGAAAAGTGGATTTATTTTGAGAATCCCAAATACACAAAATCATGGGTTGATACAGGTCAGCCATCAACATTGACTGCAAGGCCAAATCACTTTGGAAAGAAGATAATGCTTTGCATTTGGTGGGATCCGGAAGGTGTGGTGCACTATGAGCTTCTGAAACCAGGTGAAACCATTAATACTGATCACTACTGACAACAAATTATCAATTTGAATCACACTTTGATTGTGAAATGACCAGAATGTGCCAGAATACACAGCAAAGTAATGTTGCTTCATGATGACTCAGCATAACCCACTTCAAAACCAGTTAAAGACACATTAAAAGATCTTGCCTGGGATGTATAAGCTCATCCACTATATTCACCAAACCTTACTCCCTCAGATTACCACTTGTTCAGATTGATGGCACACACACTTTCTGCGCAGCACTTCAAAACATACAAAGAAGTGTAAAATTGTGTCTCTGAATGGTTTGCCTCAAAACAAGAAAAGTTTTATTGGGACTGTTCCACAAATCACCTGAAAGATGGGGGAAATGTGTAGATAGCGATGGACATTACTTTGAACAATTTCTCTTAAAATTACTGTGTTTTCTTGGATTACAAAATCCACATTATTAACATGTACACCTGGTATGTGTCCTTCCCTTGAGTGTATTGCTCATGCACATGGTAGAGTTGGAATCCGGTATCATCTGAAGCTGTCCATCAGGTACACTGGCTCTGGGGCCTCTACAGAGGTGCAAAGTCAGCCACTACCTTTGCTTTGTCTAGGCCAGGGCCATCCAGCATGTCCTCCAGAGGATCTTCAGATGGCTGCTATTGTATTGGGTTTAGATATGTTCAAGAGAAGCCAGGCTGTGAACTTTAGCCAGCTACTGCTAGTGCCATGCCTGTGGCACACTGAGTCCAGCTACTGCTTGTTTGAGTGATTTTAGGAAAGCCTAAATTCTGAGCCAGAATAGGCCACTCATATGGAAAAGACACTGAAAACAACTTGAGTGTGGCTGCAAATTGGATGCAGAAGAATTTCATGTCCAGGTTGGGACAAATAGAGTGAGCCAGGTAGATGGAGTCTCAGATATAGTACCTGCCAGTCAGCTCTGTGAGGGAAGTTTCTAGCACTTTAACTGGGAGAAAGCTGTCTCTGAGTTCTTTTCCTAATGCCACGCAATATAGTTCATCACCGTATGTCCCTGGACTCTTTTAAGCTGTTGCCAGTGCTGTAGCTCAAAGGAAATGAATCCAAGTAAGTCTGTGTGCAAGCCCTGTTCTGTATTTTAGTTGTAAGTTTGATGTGATTTTGTGAGGATGCAAGTACTGCCATTTACCTACATTGCCATCTTGGTTCCTCAAATGGAATGATCTAGCAAACATTCTTAAAATTATTACTTTTGAGGATTGATGGGAATATATCTCTTTCATGATAGCAACTCAATTTTTCAAACATAAGCATCAAATGGCAAGTCATTTAAAAATAGTTAACAAAGTGCATGTAAAATTGTAAAACAATAAATAAATATAAGGTCAGATGTCTCTAATCAGTCATAATAAAAAGGCTTCAGGATTATGTTCCCAACCACAGGTACAGACATATTTCAGGCTGATTATGTAATTTATAGCATCAAATAAACAAGCTTCAGGTAAGCATTATTTTTTACTATAAAAGTAACTTATCTAAAGCCAATATGAATCTATTCTGACTTGAGGAAATGTGGATGCAATATACAGTACTGGGATGTTAATTGAGTTAGTATTTGACCTTTATATGCACATCAAATAAACAAAAATCATTTTACCTTTATTATCTCTTTGGAATTTTTTGATGGTTGGTCCATTTTCCTGATCAACAATAACTTCCTCTCTATTATTCAACATCATAACTGTAAATAAGAGATATAACTGAGTGATTTTCTTGCAAATCACTCAAAAGAAAAGCAAAAAAATATTATATAAATTGTTATTTTATTTCAATAACAACTAACATTAATTTTATGTACTTCTTTTAAAACAATACAAACATTTGTGTTAATCTGATAATATAATTTATAAGTCAATTAGCTGCTAAATTATGTGATTTTTAAAATAAAGTTAATAGATATATAACTGCCAATACAAATCCTTTTTTAAAAATATATTTTTATTGATTTCAGAGAGGAAAGGAAGAGGGAGTGTGAGAGAAACATTAATGGTGAGAGATAGAAACATTAATGATGAGAGATAATCATTGATAGGCTGTCTCCTGCATTCCCCCTACTGGGGATCGAGCCTGCAACCTGGGCATGTGCCCTTAACCAAAATCTAACCCATGACCCTTCAATCTTCAGGATGACTCTGTGTCCACTGAGCCAAGCCAGCTAGGGCCAACATAAATCCTTTAAATATTTATTTTTTAAATGTATGTGCAAATTATCTATTTACCTCTGTAATTAATATTTCCCAAAATGAGAGGAAAACCATGATGGCGGCATAGGTGAACATATAAATTGCTGCCTTACTCAATAATTTCAGAACTACAGCTAAAAGACAAAATGGACATCATCCAGAACCATATAAAAGCTGGCTGAGTGGAAATTATATAACTAGATGGAAAGAGAAGGGGTCACAGAGACTCAGAGGAGCTGCAAAAAGCTGAGGTATGGAGACAGGATTGTAGAGAGGACTGGCGGTAGAGGGCCTGGCTAGCTTTCTCTATTTCCCAATAGAGACAGAAACTCCCAATGGCACTGAACCTTAGTTCTGACTGCACTGAACCCCAATTCCAGGCAAGATTCATACCTAGGGTGTCTGGACTGTTGAAAAAAGGGAGGAGTACAGGGAAACTCAGGGGAGCCACGAAAGGCAGAGGTCTGGAGGAGCGTGCACCAGTGCGTGCAGAGTGGACTGACTGCTGATTGTACCGCTGGCCTTTTCTAGCAGGAGAAAGACAGAAACTCCAGCTGTGCTGAACTCCACTTCCGATTGCACTGAATCCTAGTTTTGGGCAAGATCCTGGGGACCCAGACTCATACGTGACCCCAGAGTACACAGAAAATCAGGGGGGCCACAAAAGGCAGAGAGCTGGAGGCATGCACACCAGTGCATGCAGAGAGGACTGCAGCAATTACCTAGGATCACTGAGACCCAGGGGCCCTGCAGGGTAAAGCCAAGGCTGTCTGCTCAGCCCTGAGACTCCACCTCATCCAAACTGAGCACAGAAGCTTTTAAAATTTTGCTAGTCTTGTATTATAAGGCTGAGTCCAGCACAGAAGTTCTCCCAGTGTAGACACAGCTGGTCTTCACAACCAATTGGCTTGGAGGTCAATCCCCCCCAGTGATATCAATAACAAGACTTAACTACAACAAGGCTGTACACACAGTCCACAAAGGGATGCACCAAGAGAGTTCACCTCAGGTAACAGGGGAGGTGGAGCTACAGGGCCATATAGGACACCTAGGACACAAAGCTACTCTACCAACTCAGGGAAGCAGTTAAAATGCAGAGACAAAGAAACTGATCACAAATGAAAGAAATGGAGGAAAACAAACAATTGGTTATAGTGTTCAAAACCATGCTTATAAGGTTTTTCAAGAATTTTCTAGAAAAGATGGATAAATTTAGTGAAACCCAAGAGGAGATGAAAAAGGACAACTAGAAATTAAACATACACTGACTGAAATAAAAAATATTATACAGAGACCTAACAGCAGACTAGAGGAAGGCAAGAATCAAGTCAAAGATTTGAAATACAAAGGAGCAGAAATTACTCAACTGGAAAAGAAAAAAGAATCCCAAAATGTAAAGATAGTGTAAGGAGCCTCTGGGACAACTTCAAGTGTACCAACTTCAGATATGGAGGTGCCAGAAGAAGAGAGGGCAAGGTACTGAAAACCTATTTGAAGAAATAATGACTGAAAACTTCCCCCACCTGGTGTAAGAAATAGACTTACAAGTCCAGAAAGCACACAGAACCCCAAACAAAAGGAATCCAAAGAGGACCACACCAAGACACATCATAATTAAAATACCAAGAGCAAAAGACCAAGAGAGACTATTAAAAGCAGCAAGAGAAAAACAGTTAATTACCTACAAGGGCGCACCCATAAGATTGTCAGCTGATTTCTCAAAAGAAATGATGCAGGCCAGACGGGAGTGGCAAGAAATATTCAAAGTGATGAAGAGCAAGAACCTACAACCAAGATTACTCTACCCAGCAAAACTATCATTCAGAATTGAGTGTCAGATAAAAAGCTTTACAGACAAGAAAAAAACTAAAGGAGTTCATCAACTCCAAACCAGTATTATATGCAATGCTGAGAGGTACTCTTGAAGAAGAGGGAAATCATGCCATTTTTCATAGGTTATCATTTAATTTTTTAAATTATATTTTATTAAAATGTTATATAGTTCTATAAATAATATCTGATCACTTTAAGTTAAAAATCCTCAAAGCTTTTTTTTTTCATTTATTGACAACCTCACTATCTTCTTGGATGATTTGGAATGTGATTGAAAGCCTAATAACTGTCAGAGAAATTAGAAATGTTTTATGTTGTCAGAATTTTTTTTCGAATATTATATTCCTATGGAATATTTGATTTTATTTCAATTCTTTTATTATATATGCATCACAGACAGTGGTTCTCAACCTTTCTAATGCTGCGACCATTTAATACAGTTCCTCGTGTTGTGGTGAATCGTAATGTAAATATCTGTGTTTTTTGATGGTCTTAGGCGACCCTGTTAGTGGGTCTCAACCTGTGCATCACTGCTGTAGAGCCTAAGACCATCAGAAAACAGGTCACGACCCACAGGTTGAGAACCGCTGATCACAGAGTACATTTCCCTATGTTTTCTGCTTTTAGCCAGAAGTCCATAAATAATTATCTTCCCCACACATAAATAAATAAATAAATAAATAAATAAATAAATAAATAAATAAATAA
>JAAGEH010000029.1:14560510-14573834 GCA_011751065.1 Lasiurus cinereus
TAAATAAATAAATAAATAAATAAATAAATAAATAAATAAATAAATAACTCCCTTTCCTCCCTTCTCAGTTACTCATTAAAACAAAGAGTATCTCCATAGAAGAAAGTGTATCTTGGTTTTTTGATTCATCTGAATCTGCTTATCATATACAGACTCCCTCCTACCAGTTGTACACAATGTCATAACTAACAGTCTCGTTACACAGAACAGTATAGTTAAGAAATCGCTGTCTAGTCTTGTAGGAATTAAATTTACTCCCTTAGGAATATCAGTCTCACATTCTAGTTTAGTGGTTCTTAACTCTGGCTGCACCTTAAAATTTTCTAAGTTGATACTGAAAAGCAAAACAAAACACTGAGTCCAGGCTCTATTTCAGCTCAGGTAAATCAGACTCTTAGCATGTGGCCTGGGTCTTCAGATTTGTAAGTGCTTCACAGGTGTTTATAATGAGGATCTAGATTTGAGACCTACTGTGCCCACTGTAAAGCTAAGAAAACCATAAACAACATGTAATTTTGACAGGCTAAGCAAGCCTTGGATGAATTTCCACAAGAGAAATCATACTCATTCTTCTCCAGCACAAATTCAGAACCTAACATCTTCCCTAATCCCTCAATTCCTCTCCTCCCTACCCACCCCACCCCTGGGGAGAAAAAGCATTATTTTGGAAAGGCTTAAAGAAATCATTATTGGGAGATCTAAACATTTAGAGTTCAAATAAACTATGCCCCTATAGTAAAACTAAAAGAAGCTCAGAATTCATTTTTCCCTGAAGGAAATGATACTTAGGAAATTGGATTATGAAGATTCAGAAGATTAACAAATATTTTACCTAGCTCATGATTATATACTAAATGAGAATTTATAACATTTTAATGAATGCCCTTACTAATGTCTGTGTACCCTAGTAAGATGAAACAGAAAGAGATGATAAAACAATCAAGGTAAAAGCACACATAAAAAATAGTGCTTATTCCTCACTTTTTCTTATCACTTTAAAATTCTGTTTTTCCACACATTTTCATTTGACTTCACAAAAATCCACTTTATTACGCAGGATAGTAATTATTTTCATATTAGATAAAGAAAGTGGTGGTGGTTAAGTGACATAATCAAGATTTCCTACCTAGTTAGTGCCAGATCTATGGCTAGATTGAAATCTTTAATGTGCCACATCACTAACAGTAAACAGTATTCTGAAATTGGGTCTATGGTGTAAGATGTCTAAGACAATAAAAAATTGTAATGAAAAGCATATCAAATAGTTGTGATCCAAGATGTGAAATTGTAGCAAACTGTATATTGATTGACTTTTTAATCACTGAAACAATAAACTGCCTAAAGGACATTTTAACTTCAATGTTAAAGGATGCTGTGAATATAACAAGTTTATTGTATCATATTAGCTGTTAAAAAAACAACATAATGAACTAAAAAATACTCTACAAAATTACCATCACATTATTTCCATGTGATACAGTAATACAGTAAATGAAAGCCTTACAAGAAAACAAACTTTCAATATTTTAAGTTTCATTTTGTTATTCTTATTGCTTCAGCAATAATAAAAAAAAATGACCACTTCAAAAAGCCATTTATACTAAGGTGGCAACAGCCCCTCCAGCTTCCTTTCCCCCTCTGTATTACCTAATGAAGGATTTCTTGAAAGAATATCTTTAAAATCCTTTCTTCAGATAAAATACTCACCCATTCTGTCTGAATGGTGATCCATCTGAGAGGGAGAGCTGGATACACTGCTGCTGGGGTGGGAGGAGGTCTGGCTCCCAGGGCGATGACTCTCTTCTAGAGAGGGAGCAGGAGAAGGACTCTCTGGGATCCTTTCCTGACACAAAAGAAAGTACAAAGGGAAATTCCATTTGTGCACCAAGATTTTCATATATGTTGAATCTATAACATTTGAAATTTTCATCTATCAGTTATCCTGAAAGCATGCTCATCCACAATACCTTGTCTTAAAAATATATCTTTAAATAAAAGCTTAATTTTCTTATAAAATGTATGGAATATAATGAAAGTTCCATAAGAGAAGAAAGTAAAAGTACTCTATTCTATGTCAGATACATAGTAGAGGCTCAATAAAAGTTTGTTTCCACTTGCTTTCCTAGAAAATTCAAGAAGATTATAAATCTGGGGGCATGGTGAATGTTTATTGCTATTGTAAGCACTTCCATTGACATAAAGTTCATGCCAAGGTCTGGAGAATTATTCTACTCTCTAAGTAAGAAGGAGATATCTCAAAAGTAAACATTTGAGAACTCTGGAATGAAACTTGCAAATATGTCAACTAGTACATGTTTAGCCTTTCTGCACAAACAATATGGACTTAATATACCTGCAATCAATCAGACCTTAAGAATTTATGTTAAATTCTGAAAACAAAATGGTTTGGTTGTCACAGGGTACAACAATGGGTTTTCCATAGTAACATTCAGATTTATCAATATCAGTTCCTTAGTATTGTTGACTGTTTTTAGTTTGAAATAATAAATTTGAACAAGAATGAAATATCTAGTTTACATACTTATACAGTAATTGCTACGGCTTTCAATATTTCTGTAATTATGAATATTGCTATAAAACTTTTAAGTGGTTCACTATATGCACCATAAATTGATGAATAAATCTAGCAACTAGTTAATTAATTTGATCAATAAAAGAACCAAATTGTGTTTTTTTATGCATATATGTAATCAATGTGACTGGGAGATAGATATACTGGGATGGAGAATCTTTTTTCTATAAAATGTTTAATTCATTCATAATAAATTTTTAAATGACTCAATTTATAACAACAATGGTATTCTAATTATAATAATATTACAAGTTAATTTGTTAAATATGTGCTTATATATTTTCACATTGATTTTGCATGAGTTGCCCAAAATTTATATAAATCCCATAAAGAAAAACTGTTTGTTGAGTGATATCAAGGAATTGTAGCATGTGAGATTCCTTTGGACTCTCTCCCTGAAATTTCAACAATATGAACAGCTAAAACTCAACAAAGGACTTCCTGCTCAACATAAAGACACACTGAGAGATCCATACATTGAAGCATCAAAAGGTGGGCAAACTAAGATGAAATAGGTGAGACAAGCAGGGAGGAGGGCTTAGAATAGCAATGGATTCAGCCCTGCAGTGAGGAGTCCAAAGCAGGGCTCATCCCAGAGAGGGGAGAAAGCCAGTTGTGGCTCATTCTTCCTTCAGCTGGGAGAAGCAGGGAGACTGAGTGGGAACTCTTATGGGAGTGAGCAGTGTAAGTTACAACTGAGCGAAGAGAACTGGACAAGGACAGAGCATAGAGGCTCTGACACAGCTCTTGGGTGGTTGACACTCCAGACAAAGAAAGAAAGCTACAGAGGTTTTTATAGCAAGTAGCTGAGCATATTATCTGTAAAGTTGAGAACTGTTTCTACAAAATCACTGTATCTCCTCAGCAAAGCATACACTCTATGACTTATTCCCAGTTGTGGCACACTAAGAGTGTTCCAAGGTCACCATTACCAAGAAAGCAAAACAAAAAAGGCAACCAAATACCTCCAGACAACACCAAGCACAAGTATGGCAGCTGCACTGACAGCATCCATGGGCATTAGCTATGGGTTTTTACAGCTAAAAAATGTGTGATTCAGTACCACTTACTGAAAATAATAGAAAGAACTCTTCATAGTTGACATAATTGATATCTAATTGTCACTCATACATAGATGCTTAGAAAGAGAAGGATACCCATTAAACACCATGAATAGCCATAGTAGCAAGGAAGCTCAGAAAGAAACAAAATCTCCAGTAAACAAGCTTGAATATATGGAAATATGATATAAATGGCAGAGAATTCAAGATTGCTTTTCTTAAAATATTTAATGAGATGTGAGAAAATACAGAGGCAATTTAATGTACTCAGAAAATAAATTAACAAACAAAATAAGTACTTTATCAAACAGATTGAATTTTTTAAAAAAAGAACCGAACAGAAATCCTGGATATAAAGAATTCAATAAAAGAGGTCAGAAATGAACTTATAAGCCTAAGAAATAGAGCCAACCAGATGGATGAAAGAATTACTGATATCGAAGATAGAATTCTAGAAATGACACAGAGGGAAGATGAGAGAGATGTGATAGATAGATAAATCAACCAGTCAATCAATCAATCTCTATCAAACTAACTAAATCACAAAAAGTAATAAAAGAATAATGGATATACCAGAAGAACAAGATAGGAAGAAGGGATGGAAACCTATTAGCGCAAATAGTTAATGAGGACTTCCAGAACATATAGAAAAAGCTAGATCCTTGAATTCAAGAAGCAAACAGCCTAAGTGCCCATTAGCAGATGAGTGGATTAAAAAACTGTGGTACATCTACACAATGGAATACTGTGCTACAGTAAAAATGAAGGAGTTACCATTTGCAACAACATGGATGGAGCTGGAGGGCATTATGCTAAATGAAATAAGCCAGACAGAGAAAGATAAATATCACATGATCTCACTCAATTTTGGAGTAATGAATAACATACACTGATGAACAAAAACAGATCCAGAGACAGAGAAACATCCATCAGAACGTCAAACCTCAGGGAATGTGGGGGACTGTGGTAGTAAGGGGAATAGATCAACCAAAGGACTTATAGGCATGCTTAAAAGCCTAATCAATGAATAGAGACAGCAGAGGAGTAAGGTCATGAATGAGGGGTTGGGGATAATGGTCGAATAAGGATACATATGTAATACTTTAATCAATAAATAAATTTTTAAAAAGAAGCAAACAGAATACCTGGTTACTTCAATCCAAAGAGGCCATCTACAAAGCATGTTGTATTAAACTATCCAAAGTTAATGACAAAGAATTACCAAGGCATAAGGGCAAAGAAGGAAGTGACTTATAAAGGAAAGCCCATCAGATTATCATTGGACTTCTCAGCAGAGACTCTATAAGCCAGAATAGTGTGGAACCAAATATGCAAACTACTGGAGGAGACACATTACTAGCCAAGAACAATGTATCCAGCAATGTTATATTTTAAATATGAAGGAGAAATAAATATTTTCCAGACATACAGAAGCTGAGGGAATTTATCACCAGAAGACCTCCATTGCAGGAAATACTCAAGGGAGTGATTCTACCTGAAATAAAAAAACAAAAGGTCACCACACTACTAGTAAGTTCACTAACAAACTTACAGTATAAACAAGGGATAATTTGTGACCACAAAAACTTAAAAAGGGAGAGGTAAAGGGTCTGAATTTGGAAGGAAGATGGAGATCAGATGCATTCAAAAGAAAAAGAAAAACCTACTTTATATATGAAACTTTCTTTTTTATAAACCTAAAAATAACCACATACACACACAAAAAAAAAAAACTGAAAAAAGAAGTATGGAATACCAGCAAATAAAAACATCATATAGAAACACAAAGGAAAATAAGCAATGGAAGCACAGAGCTACCAGAAAATAATAGATAAAATGGCAAAAGGAAATCCTCATACAGCAATAATTACCCTCAATGTAAAAGGCCTGAATTCACCAATAGAGAGTTCAAGAGACTGGATCAAAAAATAATCCAACCATATGATGCCTATAAGAGACATGTTTAAGCTGCAAAGACAAGGGTAAATTCAAAGTGAAAATGTAGAAAATGATTTTCCAAGCAAATAACATTCACAGAAACCCAGATGTAGCCATACTTATATCTGATAAAAATATCTCAAGAAAATAAAAGTAACAAGAGACAAAGATGGTCATTCTATAATGATAAAGAGAACACTAAATCAAGAAGACATAACACCATTTAATATATACAGTATGTACCAAATCAGTGAGCACCGAAAATATAAAGCAAATATACTAACAGAACAAAAGTGAGAAACTGACAAAAATAATCATACTAGGAGACCTAAATACTCCACTAACAACTCTAGGTAGATCATCCAAAAATAAAATCAATAAACAGATTGTCTTAAATGACAAATTAGACCAAATGGACATAATTGATATTAATAAAGCCTTTCATTCCAGAGAACTAGACTATACATTCTTCTCCAGTTCACATGGAACATTCTCAAGGATAGACCATACGTTGAGTCACAAAACCAGCCTCAACAGATTTAAGAACATTAAAATCATACCAGGCATATTGTCTGACCACAGTGCTTTGAAATTGGAAATCAACTGCAAAAAGGAAGTTCAAAACAACAACACATACACACACAGATATGTGGAGATTAAACAGCATACTACTGTATGATGGGTCAAAAAAAGAAAAAAGTGAGATCAGCATACAGATAGAGACAAATGAGAATGAAAATATGACATATCAAAACTTCTGGGATGCAGCGAAAGCAATCATAAGAGGGATATTTATCTTATTACAAGCACTTCTCAAGAAACAAGAGAAATCCCAACTAAACAGCCAAATAGTATATTTTAAAGAATAGAGGAATTAAGATGGCAGCATAGGTAAATGCCAATACTTATATCCTCTTTTGTTTTCATTATTTTTATTTATTTATTTTTCCCCTATTGTCCTCCCCACCCCCCAGTAGATGCCCTCATTCATCTCTCTCCCCACCCTCCCTTTGCCCTGTATCCACTGGCTATGCCTACAAACACATGTATACAAGTCCTTCGGTTGATCTCTTACAGGCCCCTCCCACCCAACTTCCTCTGCCTTCCCACTGTAGCACTGCAGTCTGTTCATTGCTTCTTTGCCTCTGCATCTACTTCCTTCCTACTCCCTGATTCTTACAACCACATAAAAATTACAACTAAAATATAGGTCAACCACTATTCAGAAACCACCTGAAATGTGGCTGAATGGAAGTCCTACAACCATAGAATTAAAAAAAAAAGCACATTGAAACTGGTAGAAGGGTGGAGGGGCAGAACAGGCTATCCTGACACCCATGTGTAGTGTGTTTTCATTTATTTATTTATTTATTTATTTATTTATTTATTTATTTGTGTGTTTTTCTATTTATGTGAGGCGTGTTTTTAATTGGGAAGGATATCATGGCTGAGGAGGTCTTGCATGAGGAGTAAGAGATCCCAGCCCCACGACAGGCGCCCAGCCAAAGGTTAAAGTGCCAAGAAGAGAAGTCCTGTAACTCTGGGGTATAAAAACCAGTGGGCATTGTGCCTGAGTTGTTACTGGTGAGAAGAGGAGATGAGGAGCCCTTGGTTTTTGTCTTCAAAGGGAAAGATTTCAATCAAGAGACAAAATATAGAAAACCAAGCAAGAATTTATTGACATCAGCAAAAATATATTTAGGAAAGTGAAACAAGGAAGGTCATAGAAGAAGCAACAGGAGAGTCTGGGCTGGGCTGCATAAGCTCTGGGCATTTAGAAGATGGTGGGGGGAGTTGCTCCCCTGGTTGCAAGTATCATGGGATCCATTAGAGATTATGGGATACATGGGGTAGGAGTAGAGGGGGTAGGGAATGGCATGGGTATACTTCCTGAAGGGAAAACACGCTGGGACCTTCATTTTGAGTAGTTTTAAAGGCTGGGTGTTTAGGGAAAGTCTTAGGAGCAGATCAATAGAATATTTATCAGTTTTATGCTGATGTACCAAAATGAGATTTGTTCTCTTAATATGGCTGTCTTTGGGTGTGGCTGGCAAATGGCACTTAATTGGATGTCTGTTACCTGCCTTCCTGAGTAGGGTGATTTAAGCTACATATTATTTGCTTGTGAAGGAGAAATACTCTGAAGTGGTCTTAGTTTAGGGAAGATAGAATATACTAGGTAGTTGCAAACTGGTGCTACACCTCCTGTCTTAGTTTCTCTATTCCTCTTGTCATGGAATTTTCTTAGATCTAATATTCTATAACATTCCCCATTTAGAGACTTATACTGCTAGATCCCCAGTGATGAGGGAGGGTGGTATGTTTTCAGTAACTGCTTTGTACTGAAAATTGTTATAGTCTCTGTCTACATTAGCATATAAAAGTCTCTCTCCCTGGATGATCTAAGTATGACAACAAAATGGGATTTGAGATTGGAAAAGAGAGGCCCTTGATTAATTCTTCTAAAGTACGGATGAACTGAAATTCCTGAAGTGTCATCATTTCTAAATGGAGTCTCACTTCAGCAAATCTACAGATTCAATGTAAACCCTATTAAAATACCAATAGCAAATTTCAAATGTCTAGAACAAATGCGCAAAAAAATTATATATGGAACCCCCCAAAATAAAAATTTAAAAAAACACACACACTCAAATAGCTGGAGCAATCATGAGAAAGAACAAAGTTGGCGATGTCACAATACCAGATATCAGGTTGTACTATAAAGCCACTGTAATCAAAACTGCCTGGTACTGGCACAAGAACAGGCATATAGATCAATGGAACAGAATAGAGACCCCAGAAATCAACCCAAGCCATTAAGCTCAATTAACATTTGACAAAGAAGGCAAGAGAATATAATGGAGTCAAATCAGTCTCTTCAATAAATGGTGTTGGTAAAACTGGACAAATACATGCAAAAAAATGAAACTGGACTACCAACTTATACTATATGCAAATATGAATTCAAAATGAATAAAAAACTTAAATGTAAGTCATGAGGCCATAAAAGAAACCATAGGCAGCAAAATCTCAGACATCTCTCATTGCAACATGTTTATGGATACATCTCCTAGGACAATGGACTCTAAGGAAAAAATAAACAAATGGGACTACATCAAAAGCTTCTGCATAGCAAAAGAAAATCCTATATAATAAAAGGCTAATATGCAAATTATCCCCTCAACAGGGAGTTTGACCAGGAGTTCGACTAGGGGGTGGGACCAGCTGGCCAGCTGCCCACATCCCCTCTCCTGGGCCAGCCTGCCCTGATCAGTCAATTGAAGCAGGCTGGCCAGACCCTGTCTGTGCACGAATTCATGCACCAGGCCTCTTGTATCAACAAATGAAAAGGAAGCACAAGTATGAGAGGACATATTTGCCAATGATACATCTGATAAAGGGTTAATATCCAAAATATATAAGGAACTCATATAATGTAACCAAAGGAAGACAAACAATCTAATTATAAAATGGGCAAAATACCTAAATAGACACTTTTCCAACACAGACATACAGATGGCCAAGAGACATATGGAAAAATGCTCAAAGCCACTAATCATCAGAGAGATACAAATTAAAATGACAATGAGGTAACACCTCACGCCTGTCAAAATGGCTACCATCAAAATAAAGAGTGACAAGTTTTGGTAAGTATGTGGAGAAAAAGGGGAGCCCTGGTACACTGCTAGTGAGAATGCAGACTGGTGTAGCCATTATGGAAAACAGTATGGAGTTTCCTAAATAAATATAGAACTGACATTTGACCTAGTGATCCCACTTCTAAGAATATATCTTAAGAAACCAGAAACATCAATCAGAAAGAATGTATGTACCCCTATGTTCATAGCAGCACATTTTACAATAGTTAAGATCTGAAAACAGCCCAAATGCCATCAGTAGATGAGTGGATTAAAAAAAAAAAAACTGGTACATTTACACCTGGAATACTATACTATGTAGCAGTATAAAAAAAGGATCTCTTACCCTTTGAGATAGCATGGAGGTTCTGGGAAGTATTGGGCTAAGTATAATAAGCCATTCAGAGAAAGACAGATATCAGACAATCTCATTAATATGTAGAACCTAATGAATAAAATAAACTGATAAATAAAATAGATCCAGAGACATATTAGTATGGAACAGACTGAGGAATCCCAGAGAGAAGGATGGGGAGGGTGGGTGGGTGTGAAAAGATCAACCAAAGAACTTATATGTATATATGTATAATCCATGGACACAGACAATGGTATGGTGAAGGCCTCGGGCAGGGCAGGCTAAAATGAGTGAATGGATATAAGGGAGCAGGAGGGGGCGGGGCATATGCAACACTTTCAACAATAAAGATCTAATTTAAAAAAGCAATATGCCTATGAAAACAGCATGTAAAACAAAGGTTAATGATCACAGCAAAATATAAGCCAGTTTGTACGTCTGTAAGAATGTCAGAAAAGAGACCTTAAGGTTTCTTTTGATGGAATTAAAACAAGCAATGAGTATTTGGTAGCATCAAATGCTCAGGTAAATTCTGTAGGGTTGAAATTATATCAGCAGGTCTTAATAATTCTAAGTCAAAGGATAGGGGGTAGGAAATGAAGCATTAGCTTGGAGGGTGAAGACAACTAGAAGAATTCAGTAATTATTTATGGGTAAATATAACAATTTAGAGGAAAACTACTACACTAGAGTCCAATATCCACATTTGGGCATTGTGTTTTCCATTGAACCAGAATTTTTCTCCGTATCACCCTCATTTTTATCAAAGAGACTACATTTGATCCAGTTTTAATTTGACCTACTTATTTGTATATATACAATAAGAATAGCAACTAATTACATAAGCTTTTTAAAATCTGCTTTGCTGGAATTTCATTTACAAGAAATCTTCAGACTGTACTTTAGTCAGCCCCTTGGGGGCACAGAAACCAAGCCATACAGTTCCCACCCAATTTTGCCTGTAATGCTTATAGATTTGGGTAGATTTCTCAAGTTCTTGGGGTCCCCAAAATGTCTAAGATTCTTTCTTTGCCATCTCCCAGGAAAGCAGATTTCCTTCCTTACCTGGAAAGACTACCATGAACCATGTGAATAAGTAAGGCACCAGGCCGTTTTTCCCAAAGGGCATTTACTGGCTTTAAAGTCAATCTCAATTGTCTTTCTGGTGACATCCAAAGTTATGGTATGTGTCTCTCTTTTTTTATTATTTTTTTCTTTATTAATTAAGGTATTACATATATGTCCTTACGCCCCCATTGTTCCTGACAGCCCCCCTGCTCATGCCCTCACCCACCTAGTGTCTGTACCCCTTGGCTATGCTTATATGCATGCATACAAGTCCTTTGGTTGATCTATCTCCCTTCCCCCCGCCCTCTCCTACCTTCCCTCTGAGATTTGACAGTCTGATCAGTGTATGCCTCTCTTGATCATGACATTCTAGTCAAAGATTTGGTTACTAAAACTGTGAGGGTTAACTTTAAATGCAGGCAGATAGGGCAGGGGTCCAGTGGGAAACAAAGGCAGTTGGTACATAAGCAAGGGCAGACATGGCATTTTGAGCCAGCCTAATTACAGGAACCAACCAAGCAGAAATTATAAAACGTTTCTGGTCTCAAAGAGGGAGGCATAGAAAACCAAAGGAGGGCCTGCAACAATGAGTTGTACTGACACAGAAATAGAGAAAGTTCAGCACAGGAACAGAGAAAGAACATATAGAAACAGGGAAAATTCAGGTCTGTTGCTGAGCAAGAACAATCGAGGTAATCAATCAGGTGATGACATGGATAGATAGAGAAGCAGGTTTGTAGTAAATATATGCCCCTGGACTATAAGGCTTTATGTGGCAGCCCCTCCCCATGTGTGGAGTCTGAATCTGCTTGAAATAAATTTTCCACACTTTTGCTCAAATCTTCTGGTCTGAGGAGCTCATTCTTTGGTATAGCAAGATATGTCCCTGAGGAAAAACATTGGCTATCAGAACCACAATTAAAACCTGGTTGTATGTGCTCTATTATAAAGAGAACAGATTTTTATTGGATTTATGCAAACAAACATATTGTCATGAAAATATTCACTTACTGAGAATTGTCAAATTCTGGAGGTATTAGAGAGAAAAACATAAAATGTCTGAATATTGCTTATGAGGGTATATTTTATCAAAATACTTATAGGGAAAATAAAATAAGTTTAACTAAAATGTAAGAAACCAGCATTTCTTAGATTGGCATTAATGAACACATTTCATAAACTCAATTGGCAAACACACTCACTTTCAAGAAACAATCTCCAAAAAGTACAAGACATTCATCAGCTCCAAATCCACTTTACAGATTTTCTGTAATAAAAAGCCAAAAGCAAACTTAAGACTTTTCTAACACTCAATATTTCATGTTATTTAAAAATATCTAGATACTCAATAACTACAATTAAAATTCACTTATTTAGAAAGGAATAGTTGAAATAAGTTAAAGTGGTTTGTTTAGGTAACTAAGGTTTTTTTTTTTATATTTTGACTAGAAACCCAATGCACAAAATTCTTGTGGGGAGTTGAGGGTGGAGCTCAGCCCAGCCTGTGTCCTTTCACAGTCCAGAAGCTCTCACTCCTTACCGCCCATCTGCTTAATGCTCCTTACTGCTTGGCTGGCTGCTCCTTAGAGTTGCGAAGGCCTGTGAGGCTGCCCTGGAGGTTGGAGAGGCTCCCACTACAGCTGCTGTGCTTACCAGCCATGAGACTGGTTTCTATTTGAGGGGTGCTCCCCCTGTGGGAGCTCACTGACCACCAGGGGGCAGCTCCTTCGTTGGCCATCTGCCCCCTGGTGGTCAGTGTATGTTATAGTGACCTGTCATTCCACTGGTCTTTCTGCTGTTTGGTTGATTTGCATATTAGGCTTTTATTATATAGGAATATTTACCTTCCAGAGCTTTGTATTAAAAAAAAAAATGACTCAGGTATTTTCATTTCAAAGGTTCTGGGACTTTGGTTTTATAAATCCTATTATCTATAGGCCTCTTGAGATGGATAGAGGAGGTTTGGGGGAGGTAAGAGGATTTGGTTGGTTTTGAATTATTTCTGGAGCCATACCTCTGGCCCTGTGAAGACTTCATTTGTAAAACAAAGATGGTGGTTTCTAATATATCAAGAATTGGATTGCCACCCAAGAATTGGCAATCAACTGAAAAATTTAACTATCCATTTTTAGAATATTTCTTTCCATTTGGGTATATTTTTCTAGTTACAGACATCACATAGCTTAGGGTAGCCTCCATAAAGGCTTAGATATATGGAGCCTCTCTGTCCATTTCCCTTGGGAAGAGTAAAACATGTCCTAGGTGCAAGATTTCCTAGTTGGAAGGAAACAGGCTCTGATTTAAAGTCAGACTGATTAAATATTTTTGCCATTTGTATAGAAACTTTACTTTGAAGGAGGAGGCAACTTAAGTTGGGTGTGGTTAGGAACAGATAAAATAGCCCCAGTATTTATAAAGGCCTTTGTGGCTTCCCCCCCTTTTTTTTTTTTTTACATTTTTAATGATTTTTTTATAGAGAGGAAGGGAGAGGGATGGAGAGCTAGAAACATCGATGAGAGAGAGACATCGATCAGCTGCCTCCTGCACGCCCCCAATTGGGATGTGCCCACAACCGAGGTACATGCCCTTGACCGGAATTGAACCCGGGACCCCCCAGTCCGCAGGCCGAAGCTCTATCCACTGAACCAAACCAGTCTTGGCGGCTTCC
>JAAGEH010000029.1:14573844-14617347 GCA_011751065.1 Lasiurus cinereus
CAGGCCGAAGCTCTATCCACTGAACCAAACCAGTCTTGGCGGCTTCCCATTTTTATGATAATTTTAACTTCTCCCAAACTGTTATTAAATAGGGAAACAACCTTGGAGCAAATTTATGCTTTCTTCTAGTTTCTTTTACCTTTCTAAGTCTCGTTTCAGTTTTCTACAATTCTTTTTAAGGTGATCTTGTTTTATGCAATAGAAACAGATTCTTCTACAGTTTCTTTACCAACCCTATTTAGCAGTTTTGTTTCCTTGCTCTCAGAAACCAGTAGGCATATTAATTGGAGTAGGTTATAATAATTAGGATTACATGTTCTAACAATGAAATTTCTTTGGGAACCCATCAGAGTCTCTGAGAAAATTAGATACAGTTACTGGTTACTCTTTGGCTGAAACAAGCTTTTCCCAAAAGGAATTGTTAGAATTCCTACTCTCATTTTCCCTTAAATCAGTAGGGAGTAGTAAAGATAGAAGGGGAAAGAAAAAGGAGAAGGAAGTGGAAGGACAAGTCCAGACAAGGAATTTCAGAGCAAAGATATAGTAGAGAAGCTATAGAAGGGAGAGGAATTGCTTATAAGCATTTATTAGTGTCAGAAGAGTTCAATATCTAACAAAGTGTGGCCCAAGATGATTATTACATACTTCCATGTTATTTCATAGGCCAAAGATATAAGTTGGAAAGCATTGATATAGTTATCTCGGTTATCAGAGTAACTCCCAAGATGAACCTTAATTTGTTTTTAATTTTACAAGTGAAAAGGTTTATGGATAAGCTGTGGGCTGCACCAAGAGCCATACACTGGCAGGGAAAAGTATGGGCTATTTTGGCCTTTCTGGTTCCTATGACTGGGAGTTTTCGTGTGTTTTTTTCTAGGTATGGAGGCAGGGTCTGATAGAGAGGGTTTAGGCAATGGAATGAAGGTGCAGCTGGGGAAATTCTGTGGGCCATTCACCCAGGGTTGTGAGATAGGGTCTTTGTTTGGCTGAAATACAGCCAAATGTGGACAAAAAGAGAACACAAGCTAACTTGAGTCAGGGAAAACCTGGGTGGTGGCCTTGCAATCTCGGAGACCTAAAGTAACCACAAGACAGTCTAAAATTAAAAATTTTTAATTAAAAATCAGTTTTTAGTGGATAGTCATGTCCTAGGCTGGTATTTTTCCTAGCAAAGATCAACTTTGATCTTAACTGAGCCTATTGTATTTTTGCATTTAGATAACATTCCTTTGGAATGTCAGAGTAACTTGTTACTTCCCTGTTTCTGGACCCCTCAGGTCACAACCAATGAGTCCAGGCACCAGAGCAGAAACCACAAATTCCCTCATTGTTATTATTATCATATTAATTGTTGACTACTAACTATCCTGTACCCACTTGTGTAAAAGAAGCATGTGTCTATCAGTTTACATTTTATCCAATCCCAAAGGTTTCCCTGCTTTGCTTCCTCCAACCTCCCTAATTTATCACCAATGGATTTCATGCAACCCACTTACATCTCCTCCTTTGATAGTAATTTATAAATATAGGTGAAAAAACACCATTCTCTGCAGCATTATCTCAATACATTGAGATTTTGCTTCGTGGCAATTGGCATCAGTTTGGCTCAAATAAATTCACAAAAAATTCTTTTTTTAAATCTATTTTATTGATTTTTCACAGAAAGGAAGGAAGAGGGATAGAAAGTTAGAAACATCAATGAGAGAGACATTGATCAGCCACCTCCTGCATGCCCCCTATTGGGGATATGCCCACAACCAATGCACATGCCCTTGCCCGGAATCGAACTTGGGACCCTTCAGTCTGCAGGCCGACGCTCTATCCACTGAGCCAAACCGGTTTCAGCCACAAAAATTCTTTACATGTGTGAATGATTCTTATGTTAACACAGTGTAGTCAATTTATATTTGTGGAGGAGATTCTTCTGTTCTCATAACTGAAAAAATGTCTGGATATAAGGAATTTCTGACCATTTTCTCTGTTACTTACAGAAAAGATCTAACTGAAGCATGGTGTTGTGATTAATGCTACTATTTTGAGTCTATGACTACCTATCTCAGAGTTTATATTGTGGCCAGACTGGATTACAATAGAAAGTCTTTTCTTTTTTTAAAGATCTGGGTGGTTGACTTGTGACCAGTTAGCTAAAATATAGACCAGGGAGCTCCTATTCTGCATATAGAGATGGAATCCCATTTGGAAATTAGCAATTTGAAAGCCCAGGATCCTGGTGTCAATTACGGAGCCTGGTGTCGCATCCCTTGAGGGCTAAAGTTTGATGTTTCAGGATTCTAGCAGAGATGAGACCATATAATCTCACCATATTCTTTAGAGGATGGAAAGCCAAACTTTACCGAGTGATGGGCAGCTTTGCAGACCTTGTTGGAGTGGGATAGCTCTAGGAATCTGGGAGCAGTCAAGTCTGCTCAATCAGGGCAAAGGAGCAGAAAAGAAAAATAGGGCTAGTGTTTCCATAGGAGAAAACAGAGTAAAAGGGTTTTATAGATAGAGGAAGGTTTTGCTAAAAGGATAAAAAAAGGTAGTAACCCATAAATGGAATGACTAATGGTGAGGTACATTTAGGGTGCCATTTACCTCCTAGTTGAATTGTACATTGGACTTTAATATCTTCTGGTTTGTGTGTCTCCCAATCCTTTGATGATGTCTACACCATTTCCTTTGAACCCCTCTAGGATACATTCTGATAGGTTGGGCCCCTACTCTGAGAATTACAGATTGTGGGAATGCTGTGCCTGCTATAACCCATTATACTGCAGAAATTCTACCAGAATACTTCCAGTGAAGTGCTGTAGAGACTTGACCCAGTAAACCTGAGAGATTTTATAGATGATAGACAAAAAGATTTACCCAATAGGTCTGGCTGGAAGAGGATAATTAGATTTCCCAGATGCAGTAGTAGCTAAGAGGCAAGGTAGAGTTTAGGTCAAACAGTCTGGTTGGGCAGATGGGGTGTATTAAATCATAACAATGCATGGATGACAGGATTATACCCTGAGAATGTGGGCATGGGGGCATCATGACTGCAAGTGAATTCTTAGGGATCAATGTGCCAGTTCATCACCAGGCACTCAGGGTTAATTTAGGTTTCCACTCACAAGCAGTTATCTCCTATTAATCAGAATTACTGCCTTGTCCTCTTGATCCTGGACAAGAAGGAAAAGTAAAGCAGCCCTTTCTCTGGCCAGAAGACTTACAGTTTGTGCAATCCAAAGGATGACATCAAAATGTTACTAATTGGGGTTAATTGCTGGGACCTTGGTTCTTCTCATCAACACAAAAAGATTATAAGGTAAACAAAAATGAAGGTAATAAGCCAGTCAGAGAAAGATAAATATCACATGATCTCAGTCATGTGGAATAGAATGAACAACATAAACTGATAAAAAAAAATAGATCCAGAGACAGAGAACCATTGATCAGACTGTCAAACCTCAAAGGGAAGGTAGGGGAGTGTGGGGTAAGGAGGAGAGATCAACCAAAGGACTTGTATGCATGCATATAAGCCTAACAAATGGATACAGACAACAGGGGGGTGAGGTCATGAGTGAGTGGGATGGGGGTTAGAGGAGGAATAAGGACACATATGTAACACCTCACTCAATAAAGAAAAAAATATATATAAATGGAAAAAAATGAAGGTAATGCACAGTGGGATTTATTGAAGATACACTCTAAACAAGGAGCAGGCAGTTGAGAAGACCAATGGCCCTGAACTCCCGGTTATATGGTTTAAATGAGGGATTTTCTAGGTGGATGCTTTCATTTGCATTCAAGCATGATTGACAGAAAAATGTAATATAAACATATTTCTTCTGCACATGCCTTTACCCTTATTGCATACAGAAAAAAACCCATGGGTGGGGAGGTCAAAACTGCAATACAAATTTTATTATAATTAGTCCAGGGCCCTAGTAAGTTGCCATTGAGGTTATGTCATTTTTCTCTGAGCTTGCGTCAAGAATGGGCTTGTTCTGAACCTGCCCACTGGTGATCTGCCAGACACTGGGCCACCCATAGAGAAGCAGTATCAAGGCAATGTTGGTCTAACCCCCTGATCAGGACTCCAGAGCAGGCCCTACCCATTGCCCTCATGTTTAACTTTATGAGGCCAATATAATCCTCATACCAAAACCTGGCAAGGATAACACACAGAAAAAAGAAACTACAGACCAATGTCTCTGATGAATATGAATGCAAAAACTCTTATACAAAATACTACATTAAAAAATAATACACTATGGCCCGCCTGGCATGGCTCAGTTGGTTGAGCATCAATCTATGAACCAGGAGGTCATGGTTAGATTCTAGTTCAAAGCATATGCTTGGGTTGTTGGCTTGATCCCCAGTAGGGGACGTGCAGGAGACAGCTTATCAATGATTCTCTCTCATCACTGATGTTTCTATTTCTTTTTTCCTCTCCCTTCCTCTCTGAAATCAATAAAAATATATTTAAAAAATAATACACTATAATAAAGTGTAGTTCATTCCAGAGGTACAATGTACTTGAACACATGCAAATCAATCAATGTAATACATGGCATTAACAAAAGAAAGGATAAAAGTCATATATTATAAATAGATGCAGGAAAAGCATTTGATAAGATAATAACATCCATTTATGATTAAAATACTCATTAAACTAGACATAGAAGGAAATTACCTAACCATAATAAAGGCCTGTGTCAGAACCCCTCAGTCAATATCTTACTCAGTGGTAAAAAAACTGAAAACTTTTTCTCTAAAATCAGAAACAAGGATGCCCACATTCACCACTCTTATTCAACATAGTTCTGGAGGTCCTAGGCAGAGTAATCAGGCAAAGTAAATAAATAAAAGGCATCCAAATTAAAAAGGCAGAAGTGAAAGTGTCACTTTTTGTAGATGATAGGATTATGTATATAGAAAATCCTTAAGACTCCACCAAAAACTATTAGAAACAATAAACAAATAAAGTAAAGTTGTCAGACACAAAACTGATGTTCAAAAATTCAACACTTTCCTATAAACTAACAACAAAACTTTAGAAAATGGAATAAAACACTATTTATTTTTCAGTTGCAAACAAAATAATAAAACACCTAGAAATAAACTTAAGAAAGGATGTGAAAGAGTTATACACTGAAAACTACAAAGCATTATTAAAAGAGATTGAAATAGACACAATGAAATGGAAAGATATTCCATGTTCATGGATTGGAAGAATCAACATGTTTAAAATGGCCCTATGACCCAAAACATTAAACAGATTTAATGCAATCCCCATCAAAATCCCAATGTCATTAAAAAAATAGAACAAAATTATTACATTTTCAGGGAAACACACACACACACGCACACACACACACACACACACACACACACACACACACAAGTAGCCAAAGAAATTCTGAGATAAAAAAAAGAATGAAGCTGGAGGTATCACACTACCTGACTAAATTATTCTACAGAGCCCTGAATGGTGTGGCTCAGTTGGTTGGAGGATCATCTGGTACACCAGGAGTTCATGGGTTTGATTCTGGGCCAGAGCACTTACCTATGAGTGTTCAATCCTCACTCAGGGAGCATAGGCAAGGCAAAAAATTCTATGTATTTCTTTAATATGTGGTACTGGGAAAATTGGAAAGCCACATGCAAAATAATGAAACCAGATTAGTTTGTCCACATGCACAAAAAAATAATTCAAAGTAGATAAAAAAAAACTAAATATAATATCTGAAATAATAAATTACATAGAAAAAAACAAAGGTACAAAACTTAATGTACTTCGATCATAGAGAACATATTTTTTTAATTTGATCCCAAAGGCAAGGGAAGTAAAAGGCAAAAATAAATGAATGGGACTAAATTAAACTAAAAAGCTTCTGCACAATAAAAACCACCAACAAAACAAAAAGGCAACTGACCATATATGAGATGCTATTTATAAACAACAGCTCTGACAAAAGGTTAATATCCAAAATATATAAAGACCACATACAACTCAAAATCAAATATACAATACAATTAAGAAATGGGCAAAGAACCTAAACCAACACCTCTCCCAAAAAGACATGTAAATGGCCAGCAGATATATCAAAAGATGTTTGACTTCACTAGCTATTAGGGAACTGCAAATCAAAACTACAATGAGAAACTACATCAAACCTGTTAGAATGGCTACTATCATCAAGAAAAGTAATAATAAGTGTTCAGACGTTATGGAGTAAAAGGAAAACTCATTCACCGCTGGTGGGATTTTATGCTGGTCCAGCCACAATGAAAACAGTCTGATGGTCCCTCAAAAAATGAATAATAGAATTATAATACAGTGGTCATATAGTGGTACCTCGAGATACGAGTTTAATTCGTTCTGTAACCTTCAGGCGTGGAAAACTATGAGATGCTCGAGTCGCGGTAAACTGGTAAACTGGTGGGTCGTGTGTAGCAGCCGGCCGATCCTCGGGATTACTCCTATCTCAAATGTTGCTCGTATTTCAAAGCAAAAATCGCTCGCTCGACGGCTCGTATCTCAAAAATCTCCTATGTTAGGACACTCATATCTCGAGGTACCACTATATGACCCAGCAATTCCTCTCCTGGGTATATACCCAAAAGCCTAAAAAAAAGGATGTATTCCCAAAGATATATGAACCATTGTTTTCACTGTAGTATTATCCACGGTGGTCAAGACATGGAAATAACCACAGTAGTCATCATAGAGGATTGAGTAAAGATGTGGTACATATATATAATGGAATACTACTCAGCCATAAGGAAAGATGAAATACAGTCACTTGGGGCAACATAGGTGGACTTTGAGAATATTATCCTAAAAGTGAAATAAGTCACTCAGAAAAAGATAAGAATCACATGATTTCATTCATATCTGGAATATAAAACTAAAACTCATGGATACACAAAACAGTGTGGTGGTTACCAGAGGGAAAAGAGTGCAGTGTGGTGGGGGTTTAATATATAGTGACAAAAGATGGGTTGACTTGGGTGGTAGGCACACAGTGCAATATACAGATCTTGTATCATAGAAATGTACCCTTGAAGCCTATATGATCCTATTAACTAATGTCACCCTAACAAGTTTAATAAAAAACAGAAAAAAGAAAAACTGTTCGTTTAATGCAAATGTAATGGCATGAGAGTTAAAAGTTATTACTTCATTAGTAGAAGTTAACATTTGTCAATGTCTGTCATTGTAGCAGGCAGAATAATGCCTCCCCACAATGTTCAGTTTACATCCTAGTAGCTGGAACTGGTGAATATATTATTAGCCCTATAATTTTATTGGTAAAATGAACTTTTTATTGAAAACCTTGAGGTAGGCAAATTACACAGAGTTATCTTTGAGGTAGAAAGGAAAGGTCAGAGATAATATGATTATGGAAGAATGATCAAAGAGATGCAATGTTGCTGACTTTGAAGATGGAGGAAAGGAACCAGGAGCCAAGGAATGTACTTGACCTTAAGAGAGGTTGGAAAAAAAAAAAAAGGAAACAGATTTTTTTCCTGGAAGTTCCAGAAAGAAATGCAGCTCTGCCAGCAACCTGATTTTAGATCAGTGTCAGAAAGCTGACCTACAGAGCTGTAAGATAATAAATGCATTGTTTTAAGCCACTAAATTTGGCATGATTTTATAGCAGTAATAAAAAACGAATACAGTTGTCAATGTAGTATGTTTATTTTTATATGTTTTTATATTATTGTTTAACATTTGATACTTTTTTCAAAAATATATTTTATTGATTTTCCCCAGAGAGGAAGGGAGAGGGATAGAGAGCCAGAAACATCGATGAGAGAGAGACATTGATCAGCCACTTCCTGCATGCCCTCCACCGGGGATGTACCCACAACCAAGATAAATGCCCCTGACTGGAATCAAATCCGGGACCCTTCAGTCCGCAGGCTGACGCTCTATCCACTGAGCCAAATGGTTCTGGCAACATTTGATACTTTTAATGAAATGAGTAATAGTCTTTGAGTGTATTAGCTGCATATTATATACTAATTAAGTACTGGTACAGTAAACCCTCATTTTCCTTAATTTCACTTTCTGAGGTTTTAGTTACACACAGGCAACCACGATCCAAAACTATTATATTAAAAAAATTCCAGAAATAAACAATTCATACATTTTACATTGTGTGCCATTCTGAGTAGTATGTAAAGGAAAGGTCAGAGGTAATATAATTATGGAAGAATGATCATAGAGATGCAAGATTGCTGACTTTGAAGATGGAGGAAAGGAACCAGGAGCCAAGAAATGTGCTTGACCTTTAGAGAGGTCTCATTCTATCCTTCCTGAGAATTGAATTATGCCTTTGCCCAGTGTATACATATTGTATATGATACTCACCTGTTAGTCATTTAACAGCCATCTAAGTTACCATATAAACTGTCATTGTATCACAGTGCTTGTGTTCAAGAAATTTATTTTAGTTAATATGGCCACATTCACATAACTTCATATAGTATCTATATACATAAAAGCCTAAGCGACCATTCAACCAATAGCTATGATGCATAATGACCACCAGGGGGCAGGTGTTCAATGCACAGGCATGGAAAAGTGAAAAGACTGATGAATCTCAGAGGGAAGGGGAGAGGGAAGGAGAGTGGGAAGAGATTAACCAAAGATTTTATATGCACACTAGAGGCTCAGTGCATGGATTCATGCACAGGTGGGGTCCCCCTAGCTGGCCTGCAGGGGTCAGGCTGAAACTGGCAGTCTTACATCCTCTGAGTGGTCTCAGATTGCTAGAGGGCACAGGCCAGGTGGAGGGACCCCACCAGTGCATGAATCCGTGCATGGGGCCTCTACTCTTGTTATAATTGATCTACTAGTATAATTATTGTATTTTTTTTCTCACAGTATCTTATTACAGGTACCTAATTTATAAATCTCTTACAGTACCTAATTTATAAAATAAACTTTATCATGTGAATATATGTATAGGAGAAAATTATATATAGGGTCCAGTACTATCTGAGATTTCAGGTATCCTCTGAGGGGTCTTGGGGAAAAAACCTCAGGAACCCCAGGGATAAAGGGGAACTACAGTAATTGTAAATGTATATTATCACACAATATCTCTCATATGTGGAATCTAATGAACAAAATAAACCAATGAGCCCTAGCTGGTTTGGCTCAGTGGATAAAGTGTTGGCCTGCAGACTGAAGAGTCTGAGGTTCGATTCAGGTCAAGGGCACATGCCTGGATTGTTGGCTCGATCCCCAGTAGGAGGCATGCAAGAGGCAACCAATCAATGAGTGTCTCTCATCATTTATATTTCTATATTGTTCTTCCCCTCCCTTCCTCTCAGAAATCAATAAAAATATTAAATAAATAAATAAATAAATAAACCAAAGAACAAAATAAATCCAGAGACATAGAACTGTGGAACAGACTGATGGATTTTAAAGGGAGGGCAGGGGTGAGAGATTAATCTGGGAGTTTATATGCATATATGCTTAGTGCATGGACAAAGACAATAGTGTGGTGAAGGCTTGGGAGGGGCGGGTGTGGGTGCAGAGTGGAAGTGTTCAACGAAATATAAAACAAAAGGGACATCTGTAATACAACAATAAAGACAAATTAAAAAACTTTAAAGGCTCTATAACTTGTCATGCTCCAAAAGCCATTTTTAAGGACAGAGAAATAAACAATTCACTTATTCTTAGTATACAGATAAATATCTAGTTGTAACACCAAGTGTACAGGGTAAAAATAAAAAGAAGCATATAAGCAAAGCAGAAGAAAAGAATTTTTTTTCAAAAGATTTTTTAAAGATAACTATATTTATATTTTGGAAGGATGGCAGAGGATGAACAGCAAGATTTAGACAGCCATTATTGAACATCCTTTTATTTTTTGAAAAGACCAGTTCACCAGTTGTGAAATTCAACCTAAACTGCTATGATTAAAAATATATAATAGTATGGGTACACATGTACACACACACACACACACACACACACACACAAACACACAAACACACACACACACAAATATAAGTAATTTTATATATAAAATCAAATACTTTTTTTGTCTTTCGCATTTGTATAGTTTCAATTATTTTATGCCAACATATGTGTATAAATTGTAGAACATTTAGTTTTTGTCTTTGAACTATAACATTGGTAATTTGCTGAAAAAATATGTAATTCTCTGAACTACATTTATCTTTAATGGACCTCAGAATGAATGGATAGGGATGGAGTATAGCAGTTACTGAGCAAAAATAGAATTGAACAAATAAAATTAATGTGTAGTGGCAAACAGGAATCACACATGCAGCAATATAGTATATGCTGCCATAATAAAAATAAAAAACTTTTGAGTGATTCATACTATAGAATTGAAGGTTTGGAAAATCAAGATAATCCAGCTGACAGTGATACTTGCTCTTGCTCACTATATGTAACTAAAAAATGAAAGCACATTTTAAATGTTTAAAAAAATTGGAAGGCCCTGGCCAGTGTTGCTCAGTTGGTTGGGCATTGACCTGTTTACAAATGCTGGTTCCATTCCCAGTCAGGACACATTCCCAGGGTTTCTCCCTCTCCCTTTCTCTCTAAAAATTAATATACTATTTTTAAAAATTGGAAGAATATCTACACAAAAAGTTCTATGAATGAGAAAAAATACAATGCTATAAAGACAGATCCCCAAAATATTTAAAATTATCATGTGATAAAATAATATGAACACAAATAAGCTCCTTATTTGACATTCTCAATAGTATATTAGGCAAAACAATAAACTACCTTTGAAAACTTGATTTAGAATGGTTGTAACATTTTGCACAAAGTAATCTTTCTGCTTTAAGATTTTGAGGTCTACATTTTTTCCTAATTAAATCATGGTTCAGTTCATTGTTATTGTTTTTCCTAAGTCATCACAACAGTCAGAACTTTCTAGTCATATAAACCATATTAAATGATTCCAGTGCCTTAGACTGGTTATGAATGAGTTGGGTTTTAAAAATTATATGTGGATCTAGTAATGTGTAATTTCTCCCAAAATAATGAATAGTTCTAGAACATTTTTTTTTCTTTGCAAGTAAACATATCCATTTTTCAGCCCTGTAATCAGACTGCATCTATTTAGCTACTTAACTGCAATGTGCTTCGGTTCATTAGGTGGCTACTGTTGTGTCTCAGCCTAGTTAAAATTTCACAGCAAGTTAATCTGTTTTATTACAAATGAGAACACAAGTGATAATATACTCACCATTTGCAACAAATTAATAACAACACTTAAAAGGGAATATTGCAAAGAAAGGGATGGGCAAAAGTAAGCTTACAGTTGTTCATATGAAAATAATACAATAACTAATAAATAAGAATATAAGAACAAACTTGTGTACTCACAACTGTAAACCTAACTTTGCCTATCCCTGTATAAAATCCCATTCATTTTTGCTCATTGATGACTTCATTTTATTTGGAATTTATGAATTTTATGACTTTGTTAATTTTCATGTATTTTATCCACACTCCATCAAAAAAAGCTGTAGCTCTTCTGAAAAATAGCAGATGTCTTCTCCATATTCAAAGTAGTGGAGGAGGGAGATTTCCAAGATTAATACACACTTACTCAATGAAATCCCCGTTTTCCCTCTGAAATTAATAAAATTATCTGCATATACTTATATAGTTCAAGGTTCGTGCTTACACAGAAATATATTATAGAAGTAATTACTAATTAGTACATGATATGCCATCTTTGTCATACTGTTTCCTTTTTGGGGGATATCACAAGTGGTCAAAGGTAATGTGCATCATATCAAATGATTTGAAAATACATTTGGATCTTAATAAAGAACAAGGTCAATGCTTACAAAATGTAGTTTTAGTCCTAGTGGAAAAGGCTGTGTGGATAGAATGTCAGACTGCAGACTGAAGGGTCCCAGGTTCGATTCCCAGTCAAGGCACATGCCTGGGTTGTGGGCTTGATCCCCAATAGGAGGCATGCCGGAAGCAGCTGAGGAAGCAGCTGGTCAGTGATTCTCTTTCATCGTTGATGTTTCTCTCTCTCTCCCCCTCTCCCTATCTCTCTGAATTATATATATATATTTTTTTTAAAGAAAATGTAGTTTTATGCAAGGTTTTTTAGAGTCAATTTGGTTTAAGACTAAGTTTACTGGCATTAAGGTATCAGCTCATCAAAATCCTTTATTTCAACTCAGTGCATTCTTTTACATCCATGGAACTATGCTAATAAACACATAACTTATAAAGTTCTGGTTTATGCATATTAAACATGTGTTTATATGTATGTGTACATATGTAGTTGTCTTTCAATAGCTACCATCACAATAATAAACTGTTGCCTCTGATATTTTATTATATTGATTTTTCAAGCATTCAGTAAGATTATGCAATATATAATTTGTCTTTTCATTTTTATTTAATTAGGATTCAACTCTCACAGTAATTACGCTGCCAAATGTTAATGTATTAATGAGTTCCTAAAGGATTTAATGACATTTCATTGCTGAGGAGTAGCTTTTGGAAGTTTATCTGAATGCTAGATATTTTATTCATGCATTTGTCTTGATATTTCATATTTAATTAATGTGTTCCTTCTGTACTATCATCAGAGTTCTGCAGAAACAACACATTGCAACTTGTCAGACTTTAAAAATAAAATCAGATATACAAAAACTAAAAATTTATTTATTGTTCATGCTAATCTGGTTTACTATTAAAGCCAAGGAAGAATTTGATGTCCAATTTCAGTACCTCTGAATACTATTAGAACCATGACACTTCATAGATATTTCTGAATCAGCTTAAGAATTAGTCTGTGTTCCACAATCACCAATTGTATTTAAGTTAACATATATGGATATGGCAGTGTTTCCATTAATTTAGAAGAAATAGGCTGAGTAGGAATGCATCTGGAACATGTAACCATGAAAGAAACCAAAATCATAGGCATACCCTTTCTGTGACCTATGGATATTTGGAGAAAGGACCCTCTCACCTCTTCAGGGTGATCAACTCGTTCTGGAAGAGGAATAAAGGAATCAGGCAGAGTTTCTGTTCATAGCATGTAAATGCCCTCAAAGGCAAGAATGAATAGATGAATAGTTTCATTGGGAAAATGCATGGCTTTCAAATTACATTGTAGACTTGGACCTCTGCCACCCACCACACACACATGATCTTATGTTTTCATTCAGTGTGTCTTCATCTCATGTTTCTCATGTTCTAAAAGATAATAATAGTTTTGTCTTTCCAGAGAGTTTTTAGAATAATACTCAACTAGTGATTTTTCAGTGAATTTAAATTATTCACTGAAAAAAAACCCTCTCTACATTGACTAATTTTAATACCAGATGTTCACATGGTAATGCCACTGCCTTGTGACCATTTCATATCAATTCATTAATTGCCAGCTGTTCGGGCAAACAAAAAACACAGCTAATCAGATGGTATTGGGAAACAGCCAAATAACCACCTCCTACTTAAATTTCTTAAATTGTTACCAGAGAAAACTATGGAACAATGATATTACAAAGTTCTCCACAAATACAGAAAAAATGTTTTGTAAGATACTTAAATGTTGAATAAGAAATAGGTTTCATACCAGTCAGGTATTTTAACTATTTTGATCTCCGTATTGTTGCCAAATTAATAATAATTCAATTTTCAATTCGTATTTTAGCTATATTAGTTATTAGCTACAAATGCTAATAGCTGAGCCAACAATGGAAGTCTAAAGACTATGTGTCTGGTATAACAATATTCCCAACCTAGCTTCTGCCAAAAAAACAAAAAACAAAAAAAAAACTAACATCAACAGCAACAAGAACAAAAAAAAAATATTTCTGTTCACAACTTTTAATGTCTTTTCATGTTTTTAAATTAAAGTCTGCAACATTAATGATCATTTATGTTGGAAACACTCCCAAACGTTAATATCCAATGAATCATTAGTTTTCATTCATTCGTGCAACAGATACATATTGAATGCTTAATATACTCATTGGAGATGGCAGGAGAGCCTATCATTTTTATATGGCATTTAGATTCTTATAGTTCAAACTAAAGACAAAATAATCCACATGTAAACATTCAAAGATAATTTAAAATAAAATTCAAAACAGATCAATTTTGATAATAGAATGATCACCCATTTTCAGCCTCCTCCAGAACCCTAATCCTTCTTTAGAGGCAAGGAGATCAAAGCAGCCATTAAAGGTAAATGAACACTCTAGAGGGCTGGCTCAAAAGCTGTATGTGCATCTAATGGTGGGGGAACTCTTAGTCCTAGTACTAAGAGCTTACACAGAGGAATGTATATAGGGGAACTTATTCCTTTCTCAGGCTAACTCTTGACTATGATATTGGTATCTACTTATTACTATTTCTATGTGGATTCTTGAGTGTAAAATCTAAAATAATATTAGTTAATATACACTGAGTATTTACTAGATGCTAAATGTGCTCTCATTTAAATTCTTGTTAACACTATAAAGTAGGTACAATTATTATCCCCATTTTACTGGGAAATGAGGCAAACTGAATTATAGGTAGATTAGAAAACTTGTCTAAAGTCACATAACAAAGAATGGTGAAACCAGGATCAAATACAGGTAGACACCTGGACCTCACCTGCACTCTCTCGAAATCCAGGAGCCCTCAGGGAATGTCTGACTGCCAAGATTGGGCCTAAACCGGCAGTCAGACATCCCTCTCACAATCTGGGACCCCTGGATTCTAACTGCTCACCTGGATCCTATCTGTTCACCTGGATCCTAATTGGTCACCTGATTGTCCCTAACTACTTGCCTGCCTGTCTGATGCCCTTAACCACTTTGCCTGCCTGCCTGATCACCCCTACCCACACTGCCTGCCTGCCTGATTGTCCCTAACCTCTTGCCTGCCTGGCTGATAGCTCCTAACCACTTGCCTGCCTACTTGATCACTCCTAAACTCTCTGCCTGCCTGCCTGATTACCTCAAACCACTCAGCCTGCCTACCTGATCGCTCCTAACTCTTCCTCCTGATTGCCCCCTGCACACTCACACCGAGGATCAACCCCACAACTCAGACATGTGCCCTGGTCAGGAATCTAACTGCAACCTCCTGATTTGTAGTGTGATGCTCAACCACTGAGCCACACTGACCAGACCAGTTTTCTGATATAGACTTAATTCAAATAAATCAAAACATAGAATAAAGTATAGAGAAAGTGAGATCAATTTTGCAGAAAGTAAAATATCAAAACAATTGCTCCCAGTTCATTTGATGAGAAATGTTAAATGCTGGAAATTAATTGTGATTTGTATAGCCAATCTTCTATCATGTAATCCTAATATTTAAAGCACATACTGCAAGACCAGCTTCAAAAGGAATTGTGGTCACAGTCTCATGATCAGTGACAAAGTATAGGCATCAAACGATGCTAACAAAAAGGAGGTGTTTAGATGGATTCTGAAATCTTGTTTCAATATCAGAGTGTTTTGTTGTTGTTTTTTATTGCTAGGGACTGTTAAAAAATGATACGAAAATGAGGAAAAGTTTACTTGAAAGTTCAAAAAATAAATAAAAGAGCCCAGCCAGTGTGGCTCATTGGCTGAACATCCAACTAGAAGATCACAGTTGGATTCCTCATCAGAGCACATGCCCAAGTAGCAGGCTCAATCCCCAGTGTGGGGCATGTAGAAGGCAATTGATCAATGATTATTTCTCATCATTGGTGTTTCAATCTATCTCTCTTTCCCCCTTTCTCTCTGAAATAAATAAAAATATATTTAAAAAAATAAAAGGTATGCAAACAATAAGAATTTAATAAAAAGTTTGATATCACCTTTGCTGAAATTTCATACATTTGAATAAAACTAAATATATATTTTTGGAATTTTTGGATAATGTGTCCTAATCTCTTACTGTGTATTTCAAGTTTTTTATGTAAATTTGTTTTTCTGCAGCTGTGTTTTAAATTGAGGAAAGTAGAGATAAATAATGGAAATATGAACAGCCCTTTCACTATAGAGATGTTGGCCTAGGTCAGTGGTCGGCAAACTGCAGCTCGTGAGCCACATGCAGCTCTTTGGCCCCTTGAGTGTGGCTCTTCCACAAAATACCACGGCCTGGGCGAGTCTGTTTTGAAGAAGTAGCGTTAGAAGTTTAAAGTTTAAAAAATTTCGCTCCCAAAAGAAATTTCAATTTTTTTACTGTTGATATTTGACTCTGTTGACCAATGAGTTTGCAGACCACTGGCTTAGGTGACACTATAATCACATTGGATTGTATATGCAATGGACAGAATGTGTCTCCCCAAAATTTGTATGTTGAAACCTTGATACTTAATGTGATGGTATTTGGTGATGAGGCTTTTGAGTGGTAATTCGTCATTATGGTGGAGCCCTCATGACAGAATTAATATCTTCATAAGAAGAGGCATGAAAGTGATTTGTTCCTTCCTTTTTCTCTTTGTCATGTGAAGACATGGTGAGAAGTTAGCCATCCACAAACCAACAAGAGAGCTCTCACCAGGAACGGAATTAGCAGGCACCTTGATCTTGGATTTCCCAGTCTCTCAAACTATGGTGACTCAGGAGGGTGTTAACAAAATACCGTAAACTAGATGGCTTAAACAAGAGAAATTCCCACAGTGGGTTCATCAGAAATAAATACAATTTCATAGTTATGACATTTCCTTCTAAATATTAAATGGTAAACTTCTGACAATTCATATTTTAGAAGAAGAGTTTATCTCTAAATAGTAAATATAAAATATCTGGTGACTTCAATTAATTTTTTTTTGTAAAACAATGCCTAATACTAATTTAACTATCTGGGTTTTTTTTTAATGCCAAATTGATGGTATCAAAAACAATCTGTGAATGTAAATAGAATAAAAAAGTGTTTTTGTTTGAATGTTTCTTTTTTATCCTACAAATAGTAGTGTATGACAAAGATTCAATACATAGGTTTGCCTACTGCCTGTGGGATTCTAATAGATTGAACTTTAAAACTGATTCATGAATAAGCACATTGAAACAAATTTCTTTTGAAATATACATCAACAGAGGTGTGAAATTTCTGTCCTTACAGTTGGGTGTTATATAACTACTATCATGTTAACTGTTCTTGAAATAAAAAGTGAAACTTTTAACATATTAACACCCATTTGTCAATTAATTAGATTTTTATCATAGTATTTCCTGTGAATTATTATTTTAAAACTAATAATATTACCATTATACAATAACGCCCTAGCAAAAACAAACAAAACTTGGTAACTATGATACAAGCCTCTCACTATTCACTGAATAACTATTTTTAAAATATTTTTTGTTTTCTTTTTTAAAAAATATATTTTCATTGATTTCAGAGAGGAAGGGAGAGGTAAAGAGAGATTGAAACAGCAATTGATGAAAAAGTATCATTGACTGGCATGTGCCCTCACTTGGAATGGAACCATGATCTCCTTGTTCATAGGTCGATGCTCAATCACTGAGCTATGCCAGCTGGGCTAACATATTTTTTCTTTACTTCCCTACCATCCGCTGATAAAATTCTACTTCTATAGATTTGAAAAGAAATTTTATCAAAGAGAATGCAAAATAAATATATCGTTTTCAACTGATTTTATTAAAAATAAGTATATGAAATAAAATTCAATTTTCTTGAGCATTTGTATAATTATAGGACTTAACATGTGATCAAATGCCAACTTTTAAAAAGTAGCACCCAATTTTATGTTTATAAGTGTTCTGTCTTTCCCTTTATAAAGATTGCATATAATGTAGAAAAATCAGCAATAAACAAAAATATAGTTATACTGCTTTAATACACTAACAATATTTGGGTTTTTTAAGAAAACAATTATCTTTTCCCTTTCCATCATCATCAGCACCAATGGTTATCTGAGTCATGAGTGGCAACCCCAAGTGCCTCTTTGCATTAAGTTCTCAAAGCTGTCAAAAGTCCCAAATATTCAACCAAAATGTAGCTGATTCAGTCTGAGTTAATAGTCATTAAGAAAACTAATTGAATGTACTTTTGAAGAACCATAAATATGGCTTTATTGAGTGTATTTTTTCATCATTTCAAAACAGGTATGACAATTCCATTAAACCATGCTTTATTTCTTAATAGTTTTCCAGTTTTGTGTGGGATCACATATACTTAGTAGATAGCTGGTTTCAAAATCATAGGAAATTTATTTAATCTTTTAAATAATGTTTGTGGGGGATTTTTTCCTCAAAGACAACTCTGATTCCTGGTTTACGCACTGATCAAATATTCAAACAGCACAGCTCTGATTAGTTAGGATAGACTGAGGGTAGACATCACATTAATATTTAGCCATAGAAATATAGAGAGTTTGATACAAATTTATCATTACTTTCCTTTCTTATGAAGTTTATGTTATAAAATTTCTTCATTGTTTTAGAAGCTTCCAACACTGGAAGCTAATTTAAAATTGAAGAAAAGTCTCCAGAATCTCCAATTTATTCTTCTTTCACTTCTCTCATCCCCATGTGCATCTATTACAACATATTAATAATGCAAAGCCTAGTGCAAATCTATCAAATGTAATGCCTTTTGTGAGCCCCTGCCCCTTCTCTTCTCCAAACTAGGTATGCTCTTTCCTCCTCCAAATTCCTATATACTTGTCTTGTTAGTGCAATTTACATGAGTATTTGTTGTTTGTCTCAGATTTAGTTTGTGATTCCTGGAAGTCGGGCACTATGTCTAATTTATCTATATCCCATATTGCCCAATATGACCTTTACAAATTTAGAAGTAGAATACATAACGTAATAAATCAATGAGTTGCTCATACCCTTACAATTTCTCCTCACATAAAGAAAAAAATATATTAAAAAGGCTAGTTTGCATCATGGAGAGAGGGCATGTGCCAAATTAATGGGAGACATAAAGAGGGATTATGAAATGTAATTGTTTCATTACCTGGTGTTTATGAAATTTTGAAAAACAGCATTATCATTGTGATAATGTTCTAAATAATCACAATATTTGCTTAATGTTTTACAGTTTTTAACACACACACACACACACACACACACACACACACACACATATATATATATATATTGATTTCAGAGATGAGGGAGAGAGACAGAAACATCAATGATGAGAGAGAATCATTGATGGGCTGCCTCCTGCATGACCCACACTGGGAATCGACCCCACAACCGACGCATTTGCCCTAACTAGGAATCGAACCGTGACCTCCTGGTACATAGGTCTCCCCTCAACCACTGAGTCAGGCTGGCTGAGCTTTAGTCTATATTTTACTCACATTATCTCCAGATAGCCAATCACATAAGAAGAATAGATTAATACTATGACCCCTTTTTTTTTTCAGTTGAGGAAAATTTTCAGTCAGATTAAATGTCTATACAAGGTTATTCAGCTCTTAAGTGAAAGAATTAGAAATTCCAGTTTGTCTGATTACAAGGCTTGTGGTATGTACTACCACACAACTGTCTTTAAAACACCAAAAATATATATAGTGTGTACTTTATTTCACTCCAGCAATGTGAATTGTTTTTGCATACTTTTCTCTCTGTCATTAGTCTGGCCAGGCCTCCCAAACACTGTGCTCATTATTGAAAGACAAGAATCCTGAATTAAAGGTGAGATTTGTGATCATGGAATGAAAACAAACAGCAACAATAAAACAAAAAACAAACAAACAAACAAACACCTCAGCAAGCCTAATTATAAATGAAACCCTTCAATACTGTATGCTAAGCAACTGAGTCAATGAGTTTTATGTTTTTACTGAAGATTCAGTAGTATTGCTAATATTTTATCAAAATGTATATGTAATTAATGCCTTTGTCCTCTTCTAAATCATGATTCTTACCTTTATAACAGAGGCCCCAGCTCTAGAGAGTGGGCTGTGAATCTGGGCTGCAGCAGCCATGTTGGCAATAGTATTTAGATGGTTCATCTGATTCATTGCCATGGCAACTGATGCAGGAGGTAAGCTGACTGGAAGTAGAGGATGAGGCATCATCATAAATGGCAGATCTAGCCCTAAAAGAGACAGTGCATGCTAAATTATTACATTTGTAAAATTATTTTTGACAAGGGGAAATCACATCAAAATCACATGCAAAATTGATGTAAAATAATGATCTTGTTGGATTTTTTAAAAATCAACTTTTATTATATTTTAGTGTCTCTGAGCAATTAATATTACTTATGAGATTTAATATTGTTTATAATTTTTAAATCTATCTATTCCAGATACTACTATTTATTTTTTTAATATATTTTTATTGATTTCAGAGAAGGCAAAGTGAAAGAGAGATAGAAACATCAATGATGAAAGAGAGTCATTGATTGGCTGTCTCCTACAGCCCCCTACTGGGGATTAAGACCACAACCTGGGCAAGTGTCCTTGACTGGAATTGAACCTGGGAACCTTCAGTTTGTAGGCCAACATTCTATACACTGAGCCAAACCAGCTAGGACCATACTACTATTTATTAATATTTCTTGTTCTCACTCCCAAAGTATTTATAAGATGCAATCTGTTTACCCATAAATGCAAACAAAAATCTTTAAGCCAAGCCTTATTTCTTATTTAGCTAGAAGAAACAACTACCTCTTATCATTATAATACATTGATGTGTTCACAGTTTCTAGCTTAATACTTTCTTCACAAAACATAATAGTGCTACTGAATTATTGAAGAAATTCAGACTTGGAATACGTTCTACCCTATAGTTAAAAATCTTTAACATGAATGCCTATAGCTCAAATTTGAAGACTGAATAACTCCCCTATCAAATGTCAACCTGTTTTCCAGTTTAATATAAATTTCAAATATTTTGAGCAGTGTCTAACATTTTTCTGTTTTCTTATGCAAGGTGAAATAATTTCATACATTTTAAATTTTTCAAAGAATATTTCTCAAATATGAGTCACTTTTACATTAGTAGTAGCCACAATGTGTCATGATGAAAAACGTAACACATTAAAACAGTTGTCTAGTTACAACTTATATCTTTGAGATTTGTGAAGAAACACTTTTGACCAAAGGCTAGGGAAAGTTAACCTAACATAATGCATGTTAACATGACTACAGTAAGGAAACCATAGGACTTTATAATGTATTTTAAAATATTGTTCTGACAGTAATCTTGCATTCTTTTGGACAGAAGCCCAGAAACCAGTAATCTTTAACAGATGTTCTAAAACATTCTTGCTTATAATTTTTTCTAAACTATTACAGCTTATATAAATTCTATTATTGGCGATATTTATGTTGGTTCTACAGACAATAATAAACCATTAATAACATCCCTTTTTCCTCTTTGCTATCCCCTAATTTTTTGCCATTCATATCACAACAGTAAGTGAACAACAATGAATCCATAAGAAGTATATTCAGAGGCCCCCTAAATCTCATTCCTCAATCAATAGTAACAGTAGTACAGTAACATTAAAAACTCATATATTTGGGACAAAAGGAGGCTAGAAGGGAGAAATAATGTTAATTGATTTGGGATACATCTCCTAGGTTAAGCAATCATGGCTGAATTAAAGACATTAACAAAAATAATTCAAGGGCATAACAATAAAAAAGATACTTTTAGTTATACAACACTAATATGAGCATTTCAATAAATTAAAACAGTCATCAATAATTCTACTAGAGATAGCCACAAAATGCACTGCTATCAGAATTACACAAAGATTCAAAATAGCTAGAAACTTAATTTCTGCATGGAATATAAGAAGGGGGGGCATACTCTGTATTCCCTATGAGTTCAAGTTCCCAAAGAATATTTTAAAAAAGTATTTTAAATTTTTACCCTATCACTTCACTTATGACTCTTTATCTATAAAACTATAATTTTTTTTCAAAAGAAACTATCAAGCCAAACTTTTCAATTATGAAACATTTTTCCTGTGATTATTTATTAGAGAAGCCTCAAAACTGTAAACACTGAATTCAAAATGCCCTTCTGCACCCGTTTTTAAACTAGAAGTTTATTTTCAGTTAGCTTTCCAAAATTACTTAGATGCATATGCATTTTATACCTTACCCATCATACAGCTTTGCTATAATAATTGCATATCCCATAATATACAATAAATTAATCACTGTTTATCTTTCTCCTTTAACTTTCACTTCATGCTCAACTTAAGCAACCACTGATGACCTAAACAGGTTTCTATATAAGACTCTCATTCACCACAAACCCAAGATAATTATAAACTTAAATTCTTCATGTATTCAGTGTTTTAGTAGCAATTGATAATACTCTAGATGGAAAGTAGCCAACTGTACCTCCTTTAACCACTCAACCCTCTCTACACTAATAAAAGAGAAATATGCTAATTGACTGTACTTTCTTAACACCTACCAGACAATCAAGAGTGAGTATGCAAATTAACCCAATAAAGATGTTGAGTTAATTTGCATATGCAGGCACCAAGTGGCTAGGTGTGAGGTAGGATTCAGGCAACCTACACCACCCCAGCTTCTCTGGGAAGTGTGGGAAGGTAGGAAGGTGACTCTGGGCCAAAGCGAAGGTGATGCTGGCAGCCAGGGGAAGGCAACCCCATTCTTACATGAATCTTCATGCATCAGGCTCTAGTATATATATAAAAGCCTAAGCAACTTTTATGGCAGAATGATCAGAACAACCAGTTGCTATGATGTGCATTGACCACCAGGAGGCAGATGTTCAATACAGGAGCTGCCCCCTGGTGGTCAGTGTGCTCCCACAGGGGGATCACCTCTCAACTAGAAGCCAGGGTCATGGCTGGCGAGCACAGATGCCACTGCGTGAACCTCTCCCACCTCTGTGGCAGCACTACCGAGGCATGGCAGCAGGCACAGAAGGCCAGGATGAGTGCAATTGGAGCAGTGCCTAGACCCGATTTGGGCTCCTCCCAGGTTGCCTGCCACTTGGTGCACTGCTACATCCCCCAAGGGGTCCCAGAATGTGAGAGGAATGTCCTGCTGCCAGCTTAGGCCCAATCCCAGTGCTGCTCTCTGTAGAAGGCAGTCAGTCTGAATAACTCAGTGACTCAGGGAAGTGCAGGGAACTCATGGTGAGCCTGCTTCCCTCCTTGACTCTCCAACTTGATGGTGTTCACAAGACAGACTATGGCGGTCCAGCCTGTGCACATGTAGCAGCTACTGAAGCTCAAGCAGCAGGCTGTGCAGCAGCAGAAGGCCATCCAGCCACAAGCTGAGGGGTCCCAGACTGTGAGAGGGTACAGGCTAGGCTGACAGACCCTCCTCCACACCCAGTGCATGAATTTTGTGCACCGGGCCTCTAGTGTTTAAGTAAACCTTTATTCAATTTACACTTTTCTTAACAGTGTAATAATTTTTCCTTATTTTCTAAATAGTTTCAGCATCATCCAGACACCATCTGTCTGTATTAAGGCATAAGTCTACTTAAAGTCCAATTGACAGGCAAACAAAATGTAAACTACAATTATAATATAATAGTCCATTGACAGTTTTAAAATCTAATTCATCCAAAAATTCAAATGACCATGAAAGGACTTAAAAGTCACACTTTCAGATCATGACCTGCAATAAGTAACCATCATCTGACTTTACTACCTGATACTCTAAGATAATATTTACATTATGGTACACTGAGCAGTAACCCCACTTAAGTTGCACATGCAAAGCAGATGCAAATATTGAGTTAAGTCAATCTTTTTCCCAAAGATGAAAACATTAAATTGAGAATCATCAATAGTATATACAACACTCCAGAAATCCAGCTCATTTAATCAAATGGCATAAATATGGTAATTAAAATAAATTATTTTTAAAAATTACCAAAATATCTCGTTTCCTTGTCAACAACTCCTATAACTTCTATGTAAGTTCAACATATCACTTCCTCCTAGCCATAAAGGCTAAAAATTTCAGTAATTCTCTAATCCGGTGGTCGGAAAACTCATTAGTCAACAGAGCCAAATATCAACAGTACAACGATTGAAATTTCTTTTGAGAGCCGAAAACCGACTTCTGTGCATGGGCCATGAAACTTCAATCTGCATACCCGCATGTGGTATTTTGTGGAAGAGCCACGTTCAAGGGGCCAAAGAGCAGTATGTGGCTTGTGAAATGCAGTTTGCCTACCACTACTCTAATCTTTCCTCTAAAATACCACATTAATTCAATTTCCAAGTCATGTTGACCTCTGTAATATCTTGCCATTCCTATAGTTAGGCACCAATTCCATCATACCTGGTTGCTATTCTGTCTTTCTGGTTGGTTTTCCTATACTATTTCATTTGCCTTTCCAAGTCAGTTTTAAGACTTTCAGTGGCTACTTGCTGTCTCCAGAATAAAATATGTAAGTACTTTAATTTCATGTTAAATTATTTTTCTAGCTTTGATATCTCTACTTGTCTATGTATACTGCACTCTGGCCTCACTGGACTATGTGCAGCTCTTTATAGTTTTAATTTGCCTTAACATTCATTCTTGTCTGTCCATGCCTCTCTCTGGAATCTACCTCTCTAATCCTGTTTGGGGGGATATGGTAAATGTTTTCCACCTTAAAAAAATAAATAGACTTTCTTTTTAGAGCAGTTTTAGATTTACCCCCAAAACTCAGAAATTACAGAAACTACTTCCTCTCCACCAGCAGTTTCCTCTCATTAATATCTGTAACAGTGTGCTATATTTGCTACAATTGAGGTCTGAACGTTGATAGATTATTAAATACAGTTCATAGTTTGCATTATGGTTCGTTCTTTGCATTTCAGATTCTACAGCTTTTTACAAATGTATAATATCATGTATATGCCATTACAGTATCACATAGAATAATTCCAATGCTCTAAAATCCTAGGTGCTCCATCAATTCATCCCTCCTTTCTTACCCTTGGCTTTTACTCACTCTGCATTTGCCTTTTCTTGAATGCCATATAGGTGGAATCATACACCAGTCTTTTCAGTCTAGATTTGTTTCACTTAACAAAATAGAGTAAAGTTTAATACAAGTCTTTTCAAATCTTCATAGCTAATTTGATTTTTTAACTAACTAGTGTTTCACAGTATGAACGTACCACAATTTGTTAACTCGTTTACCTATTGAAAAACATATTTGTTGCTTTTAACTTTTAGCAATTCTGAATAACGTTGCTATAAACTTTGGTATGTAAATTTTTGTGTGGACATAAGTTTCAACTCATTTGAATAAATCGAAGATGCTATATTTTGCTTTGTGAGAAACGGCCAAGAAGTTTACAATGAGGCTGTGCCATTTTTGCATTCCTACCAGCAATAAGTGAGAGTCTTGTTGATCTTAATCTTTACCAGCAATTGATGTTGAAGGAGTTTTGAATATTATTTACTCTAATAGGTGTAGGGGTGTGTTGTTTTTATTTTCAGTTAATTAATGACATATGATGAGCACGTTTTCATATAATTACTTGCCATCTGTGTATCTTATTTGAAGAGGTATCTATTTATAATTTTGGCTAATTTTTATTTATGTATTATTTCTGTGTTGACTTTTAAGAGTTTTTTGCAAATTTATTATCAGTCCTTTATCAAGTATATGTTTCACCAAAAAATTTCTCATACTGTTACTTCTCTATTTCATTTTCTTTCTTTTTTATTTATTTAAATTCTTTATTGTTAAAAGTATTACATAGGTCTCCTTTTTCCCCCATTGACCTCTTCCTGCCAGCTCTTTCCCCCCAGCACAAGCCATCACCAGCTTACTGTATGTGTCCATTGGTTAAGCTTATATGCATGCATACAAGTCCTTTTGTTTTGATCTCTTACCCCCCCACCCCCCCACACACATCTTCCCCTGCCTTCTCTGAGGTTCAATGATCAGGGCTGATTGGGGGACGAATCGGATGGGGGGAGGGGCCACAGAAGGTTGATTGGCCAAGGGGAGGGGCTGCAGGAGGTTGGCATAGGAGTGCACTGACGACCAGGGGGCAGCTCCTGCATTGAACGTCTGCCTCTTGGTGGTCAGTGTGTGTCATAGTGACTGGTCATTCTGGTTGTTCAGTCATAAAGGTTGCTTAGAATTTTATATATATTACTAGAGTAGAGGCCCGGTGAATGAAAATTTATGCACTGGAGCAGGGGGTCCCTCATCCCAGCCTGCCCCCTCTCACAGTCTAGGATCCCTCAGGGGTGGTAGGTGACTCAGTAATCAGGGGAAGGCGACACCCCCATCACAAATCTGCTGCTGCCACTGTGCAAGCCTCAGCCTGCCCTGGTTACCTGAGCCTTGGGCAGCCACCATCCAAGGCTTGCCTGAACCTTGGGTGTTGGCTTGGCAGCAGTCATCTGAGGCTTGCCTGCACCTCAGGCCAGCCCTGGGTGGCTGGGGGGCTGAGAGGACTTGGGGACTCTGGAGGCATGCATGCAGAGTTAAGGGGACCCGGGGCCGCCATCTTGTGGCTATTGGTGCCACCATCTTTGAGGGCATGACAGTCAATTAGCATATTCCCTACTTATTGGCTGTTGCCGCTGCAATCTTTGTCAGGGTGTTATGGTCGATCAGCATATCCCTCTTTATTAGATAGGACTAGTGGACTGGTGCCTAAAATTCATGCATATTAAAAGGGTATTAATTAGAGAAAATATTTTAATATTTGCCCTTTCTCTATAGTAGAAGTGTCAGAGATGAAAGAAAATTAGTAAAATGTATATAAAAATCTTCTTCCTGTCAGAGTCTGGGGCATTTCATGGGACCCAGAGTAAAGTCCCCATCCACCCATGGCACCTCAAAATCATTGGAGACCCAGTCCCAGCCAGCCACACCCACATTGGGCTAGATCCAGACTTGGCTGGCCCCACCCTTGTCAAACTGGTGCTGAGTGGGGGACGTAGTGTCAGGTTCCTGCCGATTGCTCTTTAAGGCTCATTATGGGAATTTGGCCTCCAATGTGGGTGCGGCCATCTTGTGTTTTGGAAACCCGGCCTCCACAGTGGGTGCTTCCATCTTGTGTTACAGAAACCCCGCCTCTGCTGTGAGTGCCACCATGTTTTTGATGCTGTGATGGTCAATTTGCATATGCTTTCTTTATTAGATAGGATAAGCCCAGTGCACAAATTTTGCACCTTGAAAGGAACAGTGGGCATAGGGGTGGGTCTCAGTGCATATTCTCTACCCTCATCTGGCCCCTTCCACTGTGGCCCCCAGTCCTCTGTCTATAAGCAGCTCTGTTCCCACACCCATATGCTGAGAGTGCTGGCCCCACTCACACTCACTGATGACATAGAGCTATTGGGGCTTGTGCCGGCAGCAGTTGCTAGCAGGGCTGGCAATGGCAGTTGGTGCAAGCAGCAGCTGCTTCCCCGATTGGCTCTCAGGAACAGGGGGAAGTGGAAAATCCCTCAGAGGTAATCAGGCCGCCAGCTGCCACTTGCATCTCTGCCCTGGCCCAGCACCAGTCCTGATTGCTTGACACCACTAGCAGGTACAAACGGTGGCCCTGGTACCATCATCAGATGTGAGTGAGGCAGGCACCAGCAGCAGGTTCAAGCACTGGGCAGGACTGTGGCAAATGGGAGGAAAGAATTTTCAGTAACCGCCAGAGGTTCACCCTGATGACAGCAAGTGGTGCACCACTTTGGTGCCTAACTGCTCCCCTGCTCACCTGCTACACCATCCCACCGTAGCTGATGCCCACCATATTCTGCACTGTGCAACCTGCTGCCAATGCCTGCCATATAATGCATATGGTCCCTAATGGTCAGCACACATCATAGCAACATGATGTTCCTCAGTTTGGTCTATTTGCATGTTAGCCTTTTATTATATAGTAAGATGTATGTTGCATTTATTTATTTAATATAGTTTACTCATCTCAAGGAGAAAGGGAAAGAGAAATATAAACATCAATGATGAAATAGAATCATTGATTAGCTGCATCCTGCATGCCCTACACAGGATTGAGCTAGCAACCAGGGCTAGAACTGTGACCTCCTAGTTCACAGGTCAATGCCCAATTACTAAACCACACTCACAGGCCTGTATGTTGCATTTAAATAATGGCAGACATCAACATCACAAGTCACTTGAACACATGGGCAATCTATGCTTTTAGTTGGTATATTTAGTACCAACATATTTAAAGTGATTACTTATAATTTGACTAGAGGCCTGGACATGAAATTCATGCATGGGGGTAGTGTCCTTCAGACCAGCCTGCTCCCTCTCCAATCTGGAACCCCTTGAGGGATGTCCAGCTGCCCATTTAGGCCCGATCCAGGTACAATCAGGCCTAAACAGGCAGTTGGATATCTGTTTCTGCCTGCTAGCCTAATCACCCCCTAACCACTCCCCTGCCAATCTTATTGATGCCTAACTGCTCCCCTGCCAGCCTGTTTGCCTCTAACTGCCCTCCACTGCAGGCTTGATCACCCACAACTGCCCTCCCTTGCAGGCCTGGTCCCTGCCAACTGTTCACCCCTTGTGGCAATCTTGTGGTGGCCATCTTATGTCCTCATGGGGTCAGGATCTTTTGAATACATGAGAGCAATCATCTTGTGTGTTGAAGTGATGGTCAATCTGCATATTACTCTTTTATTAGATAGGATAGAGGCCTGGTACATGAATGGGGGCCAGCTGCTTTGCCCTGAAGGGTGTCCTGGATCAGGGTGGGTGTTCCCTTGGGGCATGGAGTGGCCTGGGTGAGGGGCCTATGGTGCTTTGCAGGCCAGTCATGCCCCCTGGCAACCCAAGCAGAGGCCCTGGTATCTGGCATTTATTTATCTTCTACAATTGAAACTTTGTAGCCTGGTTCGGAGCCAAGCCTTCTGCTAGCACAGCCATTGAAACTTTGTTGCGTTAACTAGAGGCCTAAGTGGGCCAGGGTGTGCATAAAGCTTGACTTCCTCCATCACCAGGAGCAACTCCAGCCTCCCCCTGCTCTCTCTGTGGCTGTAGCCATCTAGGTTGGGCTAATTTGCATAGTTTCTCTGATTGGCTGGTGGGCGTGGCTGATGGGTGTGGTTTGTGAAAGTAGCAGAGGTGTGGTTAATTTGCATATTACTCTTTTATTAGATAGTATAAGAAATTACCATAATTGCTATTGTTTCCTATTCATTTTCTTTCTTAAAAATATTGTCTTCCACACTTTTGTTACTTTCTCCAGTGTTAAGTGAGCATTCTATAGAATTTCTTTTTCTGTTGTCTCTTATCATATTAATTATATTCCCTTTAAAATATTTAAGTGGTTTACCTGCAGTTGGCAATATACATTTCCAATTTATGTAAGCCCACTTTTAAATAACATTATACCCCTTCATGTGCAGTGCAAGTGCCTTAGAGCAGAGTATTTCCAATTCTTCCCTCCTGTTCCTTATAATGTTGCTGTCATATCATTCATCAAACATTCAATTCAAGTTACAATCATTCAATACATTGTTGTTATAATTATCTTGAATATAATTGTATTTGTTAGATTAATTCAGAATAAGAAAAATATATATTAGCAGAGGCCTGGGGCACAAAATTCATGCATGGGGAGTGTATGTCCCTCAACCCAGCCTCTGCACTTTCCAATCCCATACTGCTGGCTCCCAACTGCTCACCTGTTTGTCTTTCTGAATGCCCCTAACTGTTTCTGCCTGCCAGCCTGATCACCCTAACCATTCCCCTGCCAGCTTGATTAATGCCTAATTGCTCCCCTGCCAGCCCAATGGCCCCTAACTGCCCTTCCTTGCAGGCCTGGGAACCCCTAAGTGCCATCCCCTGCAGGACTGGTCATCTCTAACTGCCCTCTCCTGCAGGCCTGGTCCCCCCCAACTGCTCTCCCTTGCAAACCTGGGTCCCCCCAAACTGCCTTTCCTTGCGGGCCCATTCGCTCACAACTTCCTTTCTCTGCCATCCTGGTCACCCCTAACTGCCCTCCCCTGCAGGCTTGATCATCCCCAATTGTCCTCCCTTGCTGACCTGGTCCTTCCCAACTTCCCACCCCTGCTGGCCTGATTGCCCACAACTGCCCTCCCCTGCTGATCATCTTATGGCCATTATCTTTTGTCCACATGGTGGCAGACATCATGTGTGTTGGAGTGATGGTCAATCTGCATATTACTCTTTTATTAGATAGGATAGAGGCCTGGTGCAGGGGCAGGGGGACAGCTGGTTTGCCCTGAAGGGTGTCCTGGATCAGGGTGGGTGTTCACTTGGGGTGTGAGGTAGCCTGAATGAGGGGCCTGTGGTTGTTTGCAGGCCAACCACACACCCCAGTGACCCAAGCCAAGGCCCTGGTATCTGGGATTTATTTATCTTGTATAATTGAAACTTTGTATCCTTGAGCAGAGGCCAGGGCCAGCCAGGAAGTTTGGCTTCCTTCATCGTTGTGGAAATCCAAGCCTCTAGCTCACTCTGTGGCTGCAGCTGTCTTGGTTGGGTTAGTTTGTATACTGTCTCCTGATTGGCTGGTGGGCGTGGCTTGTGGGTGCAGCAGTGGTATGGTCAATGTGCCTATTACTCTTTTATTAGATAGTATGTACATTAATTGCTTTTAATTTTGAAAACTTTCCCCCCATCCTAGCTGGTTGGGCTCAGTGGATAGAGCATCTGCCTAGGGACTGAGGGGCCTCCATTCTATTCTGGCCAAGGGCATATACCTAGGTTGCAGGCTCCATCCATTGCCATGGTTGAGATGTGTGTAGCAGGCAACAAATTGATGTATCTCACTCATCATTGATGTTTCTATCACTCTCTTCCTCTCTCTTCCTTTCTTACATCAATAAAATTCCTATATAATAAAGACCTAATATGCTATTTAGACTAGACAGCAGAACAACCTTCAGAAACGACCTTTTGGAATGAACTTCTGGAACTACCTTCTGGAATGACCAGTGTGCCGGGGAGGCAGGACCATGAGGCATGAGGCAGCCTGGTATCTGAGGGCCAAGCTCTTTGCACAAATTTTGTGCATCAGTATATATATGTATATGTGTGTGTATATATATATATACACACACACACACACATCAGGCCTGTAGTGTGTGTGTGTGTGTGTGTGTATAATTTATCCCCAGTTTTATGAAGAAATAATTGACATACATCACTATGTAAGTTTAAGGCATACAGCATAATGGTTTGGTTTATATATATTGTGAAATGATTACCAAAATCATTCAGCTAATATCCACCTACTCATATAAATACCAAAAAAAAAAAAAGAGAGAGAGAGAAGAAAAAGAAGAAAAAGAAGGAAAGAGGAAAAAAGTTATCCCTGGGATGAGAACACTTAGGATTTACTCTCTTAACAACTTTCCCATATATTATAGAGCACTGTAACAATAGTCATTGCATTGTACAGTGAATCCTTACTTATTTATTTTATAACTGGAAGTTTGTACCTTTTGACCACCTTCCTCCAATTCCTCCTCTTTTACCTCTACTTCTGGTAAACACAATTCTGATTATCTTTTTATATAATATTTTATTCAGATTCCATATATAAGTGATATCATATAGATAATACAGCATTTTTCTTTCTTATTTCACTTATCATAATGTCTTCAATGTCCATTCCTGTTATTACAAATAGTAATATTTCCTTGCTTTTTTATGGCTGAATAATATTCCAGTGTGGGGGGGGCATGCTGTGACCTCTTTATCCATTGAGTCATCAATGAACAATTAGGGTTTTTCCATGTCTGGGCTTTTGTAAATAATGCTGATATGAACATGAAGGTGCAGGTATGTTTTTGAGTTAGTGTTTTTGTTACCTTTGGATATAGTCCCAGAAATAGAATTGCTTGATCATCTGTTTGTACTATTTTAATGTTTTTGAGGATTCTCCACATTGTTTTTCATACTGGCTGTACTAATTTTCAATTCAATCAACAGTCCACAAGGTTTCCCATTCTCCATATCCATGCCAGCATTTGGTATCCCTTGTTTTTTGATGATGGCCATTTAACAAATTGAGATAATATCTCATTCTTTTTAAATTTGCATAATCTTAATTACTAGTGATGTGGAATATCTTTTCATGTACTTGGACTTTCATATATAATTTTTGGAGAAATGTCTATTCAGATTTTTTGACAATTTTAAAATTAGGATATTGAGTTATATGAGTTCTTTATACATTTTTTGGATATTAAGTCCTTATAAAAATATGTCTTGCCAATATTTTTTGACATTCCATAGATTGTCTTTTCATTTTATTGATGGTTTCTTTTGTTGTGCAGGATATTTTTAATTTGATGTATGCCCATTGTTTATTTTGTAGCTTGTGCTTTAGGTGTGATTTCCAAAATGTTATTTCCAAGATCTATGTCAAGGATATTTTTTGCCTCTATGTTTTTTTTTTCTAGGAGTTTCATAATATTAGGTCTAATATTTAAGTTTTTGATCCATTTTGAGATAAATTATATGAGTGGTGTGAAATTGGGATCAATTTGTTTTTCTTTCATATGTGAATATTCAGTATTTCTAACATCAGTTATTAAAAAGATATTTCTCCATTGAGTATTCTTAGCTTCCTTGTCAAATATCAGTTGAACATATTTGCCTGTATTTATTTCTGGACTCTTGATTCTATTCCACTTGTGTATTTTGTTTGTTTATAGTGTTTTGATGACTATTGCTTAAGAGTATAACTTGAAATCAGAAAATGTGATGCATTCTACTTTGCTCTTATTTCTCAGTATATATTTGTCTATTCAAGGTCTTTGTGGTTCCATATATATTTTAGGAGTGTTTTTTCTAATTCTGCAATAAATGACATTGAATCTTGATAGAGAGTACATTGAATCTATAGATGGCTTCAGGTACTATTGATTGACATTTTAATCATATTAACTTTTCCAATCAATATATATAGGATACCTTTCCATTTACTTGTCTTTTTTATTTTGTTTCATCAGTGATTTATAGTTTTCAGAGTAAAGATATTTCACCTCCTTAGCTAAATTTATTCCTAAGTATTTTATTATTTTGGTGCTATTATATATAGAATTAATTTCTGTGATAAATTTTTCAGATAATGTGTTATTAGTGTATAGAAACTATTGATTTTTGTATGCTAATTTTGTATCCTACAATTTTATTGAACCCCTTTGATAAGCTCTATGTAGAAAATATAGAAAACCTTTTTTTTTAAAACTCATGGCATTACATTATATCCATGCCTATGCTCATAGCAAACTTATTTACAATAGCTAAGATCTGGAAATAGACCAAGTACCAACCAACAAATGAATGGATAAAAAAAAAACACACAAAAACTGTGGTGCATTTACATAATGGATTGCTATACAGCTATAAAAAAAATAACGATATCTTACCCTTTGAGACTGCATAGAGGGACCTGGAAAGTATTATGCTAAGTGAAGTAAGCCAGTCAGAGAAGGCAAGTATCACATGGTCTCACTTATATCTGAAATCTAATAAATAAAATAAACTGATGAATAGATTCAGAGACATTGAAACATGCAAGAGATGGAAGTATTTAAGAGGGAAGTGGAGGAGACTAGAAGAGATTAGCCAAATAATGTATGTGCATATATGCAGTGAAGGGCTGAGGAGGGGACAGGATAAGGTGCAGGGAGTCAATAGGGGGAAAACAGGGACATCTGTAATACTTTCAACAATAAAGTTAATTTAAAAAAAATTATGTCATTTGCAAATATAAAATAGTTTCACTTCTAACTTTTCAATTATAATACTTTCTTGTCTAATTGCTCTAGCTAAGACTTCCAGTGCTACATTGAATAGGAGTGATAAGAGTCAGCACCTTTGTCTTGTTCCTGATCTTAGAGAAAAATCTTTCCACCTTTCACCATTGAATACATTAGCTGTGGGTTTGTTATTATGAAATTTGTTCCTTCTATGTCTAATTTGTAAAGAGTTATAATCATGAATAGATGCTGAACTTTGTCAAATGACTTTTATATGTCTATGGAAATGATAAAATTATTCTTTTCTTTCATTCAATTAATTTGAGGTATATTGATTTGCAAATGCTGAACTATTCTTGTATTCCTTGGATAAATTCCACTTGAGCCTTTTAATGTGCTGCTGAATTCAATTGGCTGGTATGTTATTGAAAAAAAAAAGTATATTTTTCAGGAATATTGGTTTATTTTTTTTTCCAGTAGTATCGTTTTCTGATATTAATATCAGGAAAATGCTTGTTTCATAAAATGAGTTTTGGAATGTTCCCTCCTTTCAATTTTTTGAAGGGTTTGAGAATTATTGATGTTAATTATTTTTTGAATATATGGTAAAATTCACCATTGAAGCCATCTGTTCCTGGGCTTTTCTCATTTGAGTTTTTTTTTTAATTATTATTGATTCAATGTTTTTACCAATAATTGGTTTATTCATATTTTTTTCTGATTCAGACTTTTTGAGTTGTAATTTTACTTCAATATATTAATTCTGTAGCACTCTTCCTCTTTTTATGTAGATTTAAGTTTCTGACCTATATCATTTTCCTTCTCTCTGAAGACATTCTTTTAACATTTAGTACAGGGCAGATCAACTGGTACAGTTACAAATTTCCTCAGATTTTATTTGACTGAAAATATCTTTATTTCTTATTTACTTTAAAAAATAAATTTCACTGGATACAGAATTATAAGTTGGTGGGTATTTTTTCTTTCAACACTATTTCATATCACTCAATTCTTGCTTACCTGGTTTCTGAAGATAAGTATAATGTGATTATTATCTTTGTTCCTATATGGGTAAGGAATATTTTTCTCTCTCTGTCTTCTATCAAGATATTCTCCTTGTTTTTCATTTTCCAGATTGACTATAATCTATATAAAGATAGATAGATCTATATCTATCCATCCATATAGTTATAGCTATAGATATATGTTAATGTTTTCTGAGTCTCCTGTATCTGTAATTTAATATATCTTGTTAATTTTGGAAAATTTTTGAGTCATTGTTACTTTATTTAAAAAATATTTTTAAGTTGATTTTTTTAGAGAGAGAGGGGAAAGGGACAGAGAGAGAGAAACATAATATGAGAGCAGAACATCAATTGGCTGCCTCCTGCAAGTCTTCCACCAGGGATCAAGCCTGTAACTGGGGCATCTCCACAGCTAAGATATCCTTTCTGATTTTAAACTGCCACATGTGGGTGTTGGACCAGCCAGTTCGAAATTCTGTCCCACGTTGCCTTTCCTCCTACCAGTCTCCACGTGCTTCTTCTTTAGTTCCCTTTCAGCTAGATTTCAGGTGGCTTTGAATGATTTTTATCCTATATTTTAGTTACAAATTTTGATGTGGTTTTGTTAGGCAGCAATTACCCAACTCTGCTATCTTCAGAAAGCTGTTGGACAATTTTTTATTTACAAGATTTTCTTTTTATTCTTGGAATTTCTACCTTTAAATTTCATCTGTTTTTTGTATATTCCCTAGTTTTTTTTTTTTCATTTGATCAGTATATTAATTATTGTTAAATTAAATTCTAGGTCTGATCATTTGAAATGTCTCCTCTAATTTTGGTTCATTGACTGCTTTATCTCTTCAGACTGTGTGACTTTTTTTGCCTTTCTATAACTTTTAATTTTTTTGTTTATAGCCAATAATGACGTAGTGAGGGAAGGTAACTGAGATATACAGGCCTTTAGTGTAAGGTTTTAAGTTATCCGGCTGAGAGATAGGCTGTTTCCTGTTTGCTGTAGCTGTTGTATTAATAGCTGCAATAGCCTTCCCCCATCACTGTATTTTCATTTTCCATAGAAAATCCATATTAACTAGAACCTGAGGTTTTCCATCTTAATTCACTATTATTATACAGAGTCATATTGTAGAGATAGTGAAATGTGTAGGGAGGATAAGCATTCTATAATTTTATTATTAGTCTCAGTCTCTTAGAGTGCCTGTGTCCTTAACACTGTAACTTTCACAAGTACTATTCAACATTTTCCCTTTTAGGTGATACAGGAAGACTAGAGCGACCTAAAGTTGTGGGATTCTCTTTTCACATGTGGAAGGCTACAGGGGTTGGAGCTGTGCAATTCCCTCCCCTCACATCAATTGCTACAGGATTCTGGAGTTTAATATATCCATTTCCCTAGGTCAGCAAGGCTCTAATAATACCAATTAGTCTGGATAAAATTATTTCCTTTGAGGATAGGCCTTTCTTAAGAAGTAGAGAACACACTGTGAATACTTTGATATAGTTACTTTTTCTCCCTTCCTCCTCACCTCTTCCCTCCCCCCTCACCCCACCAGCCCCCGCTGCTAGAATCATAAAGGGGATTTTATCAAGTCTTCACTTTGAAAACCTGATGGGATTCCCTTCCTGGAGGTATAAGTCATGAAAATGTAGGGACTCCCTAAGCACCTTTCAAGCTATTTTCACATTGAGTCTCCAGGAATCACTCAATTACTCTTTAAATTACTCTTTAAAACATGTCCAACAATTGCTATTGTTCCCTATATGCTATCATTCTCTTCATCTGCCTATCTTTCCTGTTTGGAGTAGAGCTAGGCCCTGTGAACTCAACCTGAGATGGATTTAAGAGTTGTTGATTTCATTTTTTTATTGTTATGAGGACAAGAGTGACAACTTCTAAGCTCTACATGTCAAACAATAAACCAGAAGCCCTCTAAACTTCTCTTCTTTATGGCATGTCTACCTTAGTCCTTTATTGACTTCTTGTAACATATTTATAACTTTCCTGGCATTAATTTTGTTTGCCTTTGCTTAATTAACATTCCATTTTTATGGGACATTTCAGTCTTGAAATACTCCCTTTTTTATAGTAAGACACCATAATTTTTTCTATGCTTAATAACTGATGAATTTCATTAAGATTTGGTGCATGCTAAAATATCTCATAATTCCTTCATTGTTTTAATCCTAGGTTTTAGTGAGAGAAGAAAAATCTTAGGGAAAAAATAATGGACCCCTTCTCTCAAATTTCCTATTTGTAAAAAGTGTAGGATTTTAGTCAAGCCATGTATATAAGACCTGCTTTCCTACATCAATAATTGTCTTTGATGTTTCTAAAAACAGCATCTAAAGCAGAATTTATATACATAAGCAATAGTTTGATTACTGAATAATAATAATAAACTATAGTTTACTGCCAGCAACACTTCTTTTATTATTGTTAGCCTCACAAAAATCTTCTAATGAGTGGGTATATTTTTATTTCTACTTTTAAATTGTAGACAGTTACACTTGGAAAAGTTAGCTGACTTCTCCAAAGTAAAAAAAATGATGTGGAATTCAAAATATATGGAATTTAAACCCAAGTTTACATAACCATAGACATTCTCTTTTTAAAAAAACATTTTATTAATTTTTTTACAGAGAGGAAAGGAGAGACAGAGAGCTAGAAACATCGATGAGAGAGAAACATTGATCAGCTGCCTCCTGCTCACCCCTCCCCCAGAGATGTGCCCACAACCAAGGTACATGCCCTTGACCAGAATTGAACCTGAGACCCTTCAGTCTGCAGGCTGATGCTCTATCCACTGAGCAAACCAGTCTTGGCATATAGACAACATTCTTAACCACTCTGCTACACACAGCATGTACTTTTACTCTATTACATGACCTTTCAATCAGTCTCAACTCCATAAACCCTATACTTTCACTGGGTTAAGGATCTAGAATGCTCACCATGGTACCATAAAAGCATTGCTAAACCTTACCCTTTTTCAAATAAATTTGTCTTTGTCTACCCTTCTGACTTAAAACTCTATTGAAGAGAAATAGACTATCCTTACTGGCCCAAGGTTTCCATTTTTTTTTTCAATACACCAAGTTTTTGGAGGATAGTATACGTACTATTGGTCAGCAGGTGGTTCTGCTGCAGTGGATTGAGGGTAGGAGCACCCCCAAGGCCTGGCTGGCTAACCAGGGCTGCATGAGTAATTCCATGTTGAGGTCCAGGAACAGCGAGAGGAGACTGCATCTTATCCTTATCCCATGAGCATTCACTTCCACCTAAAAAAAAATTCATATGAATTGATTGTAATTTGACAACATTACATGAAAAGGCTGGTTAAAATTCCTTTTTAGGATTATAATTATTAATATCACTTATTAAAATATTATTAAGCATTGTAAGTCATGATGATTTTCAAAGCTTTCAATAGTCTTGGATTTAAGCTGCTTTGGAAAAGACTAAACAACTCTCACTAATAATATATGGACACTTATTTTGCAGATAGTCTAAACAAATCTGGAATCATAATGAATAGCTTTTGAAAGCATTTATCTGTTGAAGGCCATTAACCAAACACTACTGGCTTCAATCCTTTGAAATACATGTGCTATATTTTAATTAAGAACAGTTGCTGTTCATTCAAAAAGAATACACTCATTTTTAAGAGCATGATAAAATTCGAAAATATTTAAGAGATGAAATGATCAGTTATTTTGTTCTCAGTTCAAGCCTTCAAAAGGCTAATTTCTTCATACACATCAGGCTTACATACAGAATAAGCTGGATAAAATATAAAATAATAGTCCTCAATTTGGAATTGTACTTTTCGCATCCATAATAGAGAGTGAAGTAATGTGTGCATAAGTGCAGACTACTATATTATGGCAGTGATCTACAGTGGTATACATTCAGTGGTACCTCGAGATACAAGTTTAATTCATTCCATAACCTTGCTCATATATCAAGTTGCTCTTATCTTAAAGCAAATTTCCCCATTGAAATCAATTGAAATGATGTTAATCCATTCCAGCCCCCAAAATGCCACCCCAGTTGTACTTGTTACGTGTTTTTGAATAAGAAAAATGTATTTATAAATGACAAATATTGTATAAAAACATAATAAAAGAGAATGTAAAGGAATAAACTGGTTTTATAAAGTGTATTTACCTACTCGTTACACTCTTAATGCTACACTTGATCCCTAAACTGAATGTAACTTAACTAATCTTCACTGAACTTAATTGCTACTGGTCTTTGCATTTTTGGCCGATTTCAAAAAAATTATGTCCAAGGAGGTTTGCCTCTTCCTCCCTTTCAGAATGTTTCTGAAATGGGTGAGGCAAGTTTCATTGAACAGCTCCGATGCACGACCAGTAGCAACTTTTTCAGGGTGTTTCTTTTCCACAAAGTGTAACACCCTCTCCCACATTCGTAAGATCTCCTTTATCTCACTTGTAGAGATCTCCTTCACCTCTGGCTCCTCCTCGAAAGCAATTTCTTGGAGAACCTCCACATGTTGCTGAGACTGCAACTCTTGTAACTCCTCCATGGTGAGTTCCAGAGAGTGCTCCTCGACGAGCTCATTCACGTCTCTCTCATCCACCTCCAGGCCCATGGATTTTCCCAGACACTATCTCCTCCTCCACTGGCACCTCAGGTTCAAATCCTTCAAAGGTCCTTTCGGCTATGGCCTCAGGCCACAGCTTCTTCCATGCAGAGGTCAAGGTCCTCATTGTAACACCCAGCGAGGCCTGATCAATAATTCTGAGGCATATCACGATGTTAAAGTGGTTCTTCCAGAACTCTCAAAGGGTGAGGTTTGTGTTCTCTATCACCTCAAAGCAGCCCTAGAACAGGTGCTTGATGTACAGCTTTTTAAAATTAGAAATCACCTCCTGATCCATGGGCTACAGGATAGGAGTGGTGTTGGGAGGTAGGTAGACAACCTTTATAAACTTGAACTCTTCGAGGAGTTCATCTTCGAGGTTCGGTGGGTGAGCAGGAGCATTGTCGAGGACGAGGAGGGCTTGCATGGTTAGGTCGTTTTCCTGTAGATAGTATTTCTTAACAGAAGGGCCGAAAACCAGGTTTACCCACTCCACAAAGAACTGCCTGGTGACCCATGCCTTTGGGTTTGCCCTCCACATAACTTGCAGTTTATCTTTTAAAATCTTACATGACTTGAAGACTCTGGGGTTTTCTGAATGGTATCCGAGCAGAGGCTTGATCTTGCAGTCGCCACTCGCATTGGCGCACAATGCGAGAGTTAGCCTATCCTTCATGGGTTTGTGGCCTGGCATCGCCTTCTCCTCTGCCATTATATAAGTCCTGTTCAGCATCTTGTTCCAGAAAAGCCCTGTCTCGTCACAGTTGAAGACTTGCTGGGGGTTATATTCTTTGGCTTCTATCAGTTCGGAAAAAGTTTTGAGGTAATCCTCAGCTGCCTTCACATCGGAATTTGCTGCCTCACCATGCCTGACGATGGAGTGAATGCTGGACCTTTTCCTGAAGTTATCAAACCAGCATCTACTGGCTTTAAATGAGTCTTTCAATACTTAGTCCGTGGAAGTGTGCGGGGTCTGCTCCAGCAAATCACTGTAAATCACTCGCGCCTTCTCGCATATGATGTTAATGTATCTCCTTTAAGCTGCTTCTCCGTCACCCACACCATCAGTAGATTCTCCATCTTTTCATGGAGAGAGCTACAGAGCTTAGAAATTATTGTAACGCCCTTAGCTGGCGTTATACCCTTTATCGACTCCTGTTTAAGCACAGTGCATATCGGTGAAGTACTCTGCCCGTATTGCCTTGCCAAGTCAGCCACTCGCACACCTTGCTCATATTTTTCTATGATTTCACGCTTTATTTCAATAGACATCATCCTCTTCTGAGCACTGACCTTTCCACTCGCTTTCTTCGGCCCCATGGTTATAAAACGAAATGTGATAAAGTATGTAAATGCACAAAAGATGCTTTGACAATGAGGTAAACAAGCACACTGACTGAGGCGTGGGAAACTATGAGATGCTCGAATTGTGGTAAACTGGTGGGTCGTGTGCAGCCAGCTGATCCACACGATTACTCGTATCTCAAATGTTGCTTTTATTTTAAAGTAAAAAATCGCTCGATCAACAGCTCGTATCTCAAAAATCTCGTATGTTAGGGCACTCGTATCTCGAGATACCACTGTATTTCACTTAGCACTTAGCATACTATGATGATGGAACCATTGCTTAAACCATATAGGAAACAATCACAGAATTATTTCCCCTCACATACTTTTAAGGAAAAGTCTTTAAACAGAAGAGTATGGGGTTTAATTCCAGTCACTTCAGTTGCAGATAGTCTGGCTTTAGAAAACAAAATGGTTGTGTGGACAGTTCCACCTATATGCTTGATTTGGCTCATTCATCTATGGGTCAGTGGTTCAGCTATCATTCCCATGCTGGTATTGTGACATTAACATCTCTACCTAGTTGACTATCCCATATGCTGCCTAAAACATTGATGCTGTTTTGTAGCAGAGTTTTAGACTGGGAATCTTGGGCACTCTGTAAAATATGTGCATTTACTGAAAAAAAAAGGTACAAAGAAATCATGTTCCTATTCCCAACATTAAACATTGTACTTATTTTCACTTCCTTGAGTTTTCTTCCAGGCTTCATTCATGGGGATACTCATTTTAACATTGTAAAAATTCTGTCATGTTGCTTTAGGTATCATATTTACTAAGTGGAATGGCTAATTAGTAGTCTACTGAGTTTAATGTACTAAAATGTGTGAAACATCAGACTTTGAGTTGATTTCAATATTTTTACTATTATAAATTATACCATAACAACATTCATTTGAATATTTCCTTAAAGTTATAAATTAATTGTAATTTATAACTCAAAAAGATTGAATATTTTTATGCTTTTGCTCTCAAGTGCCACATTCACACAAACAGTTTCTAGAGTTGAACATTTTTAAGGAAGTATTTTCAGGGCCAATGGGTCTTCTTCCTGAAGTTTTAAAATTTATTTAAGAAAACTATCTACTAAAATCTCTGCCACTTTCTACCCACTCATTGACTCTTATGCCAGCTCTGAGAATCTACATCCTCCCAAGCACTATTTCAATAACCCTTGTGTCAAAGAAAATCTCTAATCCAAAAATGGAGGTCTTGGCAAGAACCAAGATGGCAGCATAGGTAAATGCTGGTACTCGCTGCCGCTGCCTCCCACACTACATCAAAATTACAATAAAAAATCAGAGCAACCATCATCCAGAACTGCCTGAAATCTAGCTGAATGGAAGTTCTACAACTAAAGAAGTAAAGAAGAAAGCACATTAAGATTGGTAGGAGGGACAGAGACATGGAATGTTCAGGTCTGGAACCTACTTGTGGTGTGTTTTTAATTGGTAAAGATATCCTAGTTTCAGAGGCCTCCCATGAGGAGCAAGAGGTCCCAGCCCCATACCATACCACTAGCCCAGGGTTCCAGGGCTGAGAAGAGAAGTGTCTACAAATATGGGCTCTAAAAAACAGCAGGAATTGTGCTTCATTGAGGCTACTGGAGACCCAAGTAATTCCTCTTAGAGGGCCTCTGCATGGACTTACTTGGTCCTGTTTGCTCTGTGCTTCAGCACTGGGGGGAGGCATTGGGAGAACCAAGGACATTTGGGGAGGAACTGGATTGTCTGGCATTGAGGCAGGAACTCAGGGATGGCTTTCTTTTAGCCAGGAGTGCTCAAGGGGATCGTTGTTCCTATGTTGGGACCTTCCCATCTCAGAGCTGACTGCAGCCATATCTGAGTTTTCATCAGTGTGGCCCACACTGTTAGCTCTACTGTAGTGATTCCTTGAGACCATGCCCCATCCAACTTGAAGCTCCAACTAAGTTGTTTGCAGCAGTTTTTTCCATATGAATGGCCTATCCTTGCACAGGCTTCAGCCTTTCATAAAATCTCTTAGACAATCAGCAGACTGGCATCAGTGTTCCACACACCTATCAATAAAAGGCCCAAATCAGCACTAGCACCAGCCTGCATTGCTTCACAGCTTGGCCTAGTTTGGGCACTTCCAAGACCAATACAAATAACAACCATCTTCAGATTGCTGGGTAGCTCCTGGTGGGTGGCCCAGTTAGTAGCTGACTTTGCACATGCTGGGAGGTCCCAGAGTCAGTGCACCTTGTGGAGAGCTGCAGTGCACACCAGATTACAACTCTATACATCCACAAGCAACACATATAGCGACAGACTCAGTAAGCACCAAAGTCCCACTAAAGCAAGTCCTGCACCATAGGGTGTCAGCTGCATAGAAGTTCTTCCATTGTAGTCACATCTGGTCGTCCCAGCCAATTGGCCAGGAGGTCAATTCCTCCCAGTGAAGCCAACAGCAATCAATTACAATAAGACTGTGCATATATCCAACACGGTGCACTTGGAGTGCTCAGCTCAAGTAACAAGGAAGGCTGAGCCACTGGGATCTATAGGATACCCACTATACAAGGCCATCTATCAAGTCCAGGAGACCTAGCAGCAATGCATAATATATATAAAGAAAGACAGGGAAGCAGCCAAAATACAAAGACAAAGAAACATGTCACAAATGAAGAAATCTCCAGAAAGAAAAATAAATGAAATGGAAGCATTTATAGTTCAGAACAATGGTTATAATGTTTCTTAAGGCCCTAGCCAGTTTGTCTCAGAGGAGAGAGCATCAGCCTTCAGACTGAAGGGTCCTAAGTTTGATTCAGGTCAAGGGCACATACCTCAGTTGCAGACTCAGTCCCTAGCCCTGGTCAGGGGACACATGCAGGTGGCAATCTCTCTCTCTCTCTCTCTCTCTCTCTCTCTCTCTCTCTCTCTC
>JAAGEH010000029.1:14617357-14636002 GCA_011751065.1 Lasiurus cinereus
TCTCTCTCTCTCTCTCTCTCTCTCTCTCTCTCTCTCTCTCTCTCCTACTCTTTTCCTACTCTATCTGAAAATAAATGGCAAGATGACCTTAGAGAGGTATTAACAATGACAAAAAAATATGGTTGCTCAAGAATTTTAATGAGAGCTTCAAGTGTCTCAAAGAGAGCTTCAGGGGACTAAGTGAGACTTTCATAGATCTTAGTGAGAATTTTATACATGAAAAAGGAGCAGTCATAAATTGAGCATACACTAGCTGAAATATATAATTTACAAAGATTAAAAGTAGAGTAGAGAATTCTGAGAATCAAATCAATAATTTAGAAAATGAAGAAGCAAAGAACACCCAATCAGAACAGCAAAAAGAAAAAAGGAATAATTCAAAAATATGAAGATAGTGTAGAGTCTCTTGGACAACTTTAAGCATATCAACAATCACATCATGGGCTTGCTAGAAGGAGACAAGAGGAAGCATAAAATTGAAAATGTATTTGAAGAAATAATGACAAGGAACTTCCCCTACCTGATGAAAGACATACACTTACAAGTCCATGAAGTGCAGAAAGTCCCAAACAAGATGAATCCAAAAAGGCACACACCAAGGGTTAAAGACAAAGAGAGAATCTTACTAGTAAAGGCAGGAAGAGAAAAGCAGTTAGTTACCTACAAGGGAGAATCCATACTACTGTCAGCTGATTTCCCAACAGAAACTTTGCAGGTCAGAAGGGAGTATGAAGAAATATTCAATGTGATGAAAAACAAGGACCTACAACCAATATTTATCTACCCAGGAGAGCTATCATTTAGAATTAAAGGTCAGATAAAGAACTTCACAGATAAGAAAAAGCTAAAGGAGTGCATCATCACCCAAGCAGTATTACCTGAAATGTTGAAGGGTATGTTTTAAGAAGAGGAGGAAGAGGAAGAGGAAGAGGAAGAAGAAGAAGAAGAACAAGAAGAAGAAAAGAAAAGAAGAAGTAATATGAACAATAAAATGCTAATAAATACATATCTATCAATAATTGAATCTAAAAATCAAAATAAATGAACAAAGAATCTAATGAACAAAATAAACTGATGAATAAAATAAATAAAATCAAAGGTATGGAAACATGAAACAGACATACAAATCTCTGAGGAACAAGGGTGGGGGAAAGGAGATATTAATTAAAGATATTATATGCATATATGCATTACCTATGGATACAGACAATAGAGTGGTGAAGGCCTGGGGTGGGGCAGGAACTGAGTGGAGGGAAAAAGGGAGACATCTATAACACTCTCAACAATAAAGATTTTTCAAAAATAGAGATCTTTGCTAGTCTTCAACCAGATGAGTTTCAGAGAAGGAAACACCAGATTTTGTAGCATTATATGTAAGGGACAAAGATTTTCCAATCAAGTGGGGAAGTAATAAGTATCTAACTGTTCAGTTCTTGCTATAAGTCATTCAGATTCTATGTATGAAAGCTTAGAAGGTAGGAAATTTGGTTTAATTGTATATGCTGGCTTAATGGATCAAAAATCCTTTACCTTAATCATGAGGAGATTTGGTGTGTTCATTCAAAACAGGCAACTCCCTATGATTACACCAATTGTTCTCTTTTCTTTTCCAGATGTATTTTGTTGCATAGTTACTGGATAAAAGCAGGGAGGCAATTTGTATGTGGTGCATTGGCATAAATCAGCATTCACAAATTTGAAATTCCAATTAAAATCAAAAACATTGTTATGCTATAATGAACAGGAATGGTGTGATAAGGGAAATCCTATATAATAAAAGAGAAATATGCAAATTGACCATCATTCCAACACATAACATGGCTGCCCCAATGTGGACAAAGATGGCTGCCCCCATGTGGACAAAGATAGCCACCACAAGATGGCCAGTAGGGGAGGTCAGTTGTGGGTGATCAGGCCAGCAGGGGAGGGCAGTTGGGAAGAACCAGGTCTACAGAGGAGGGCAGTTGGGGGCTATCAAGCATGCAGGGGAGGGCAGTTAGGGGTGACCAGGCCTGCAGAGAAGGGGAGTTAGGGGTAAACAGGGTGCAGGGGAGCAGTTAGGCATCAATCAGGGTGGCAGGGGAGTGGTTAAGGGGTGATCAGGCTGGCAGGCAGAAGCAGTTAGGGGCAATCAGGAAAGCAGGCAGGCAAGAAGTTGGGAGCCACCAGTCCTGGACTGTGAGAGGGATTTCAGACTACCCATTTAGGCCCGATCCTGGTAGGCAGTCAGACATCCCTGGAGGAGTCCCAGATTGGAGATGGTGCAGGCTGGGCTGAGGGACCCCTCTTTACCCCATGCATGAATTTTGTGCACTGGGCCTCTAGTGTTTTAATAAATGATGAAAATAAGCACATTGCAATTCTCAGAATACTTTATAGTAACATTGAGCAATAAAAATGATTCTTATCAGAACATACAAAGATTTTAAAAAATCACAACAATTATTGAGCAAAATGGAACCACTCCATCATTTTAGCACTATGTCTCAGATATGAATTGTCTTACCCTTACAGAACTGTAATTTGTAATATTATAAGTAAAATACCAACAAAGAAAAACATTTGAAAGATACTAAATTATACCACAAGTATTAAAATGGTATGGCACCATCACAGCATCAATGCATACAGAAATACTCAGACTGAGACTATGTCCATATTTATTTTATAAATTAAGAATCTTTTAGTTCACATTCAATATTTAATGGTGGTTTATGTATTATTCTAATGTTTTATAATCATATTAGAGGCCCAGTGCATGAAAATTAATGCACTGGAGGGGGGATCACTCAGCCCAGCTTGCTTCCTCTCACAGTCTGGGAGCCCTCAGGATCAGGGGAAGGTGATGCCCCCATCACACCTCTGTTGCCGCCACTGCTGGCAGCACAATCTTCAGCCAACATTGGTTACCTAAGCCTTGGGTGGCCCTGGGCTGCTGGGCAGCCACCATCTGAGACTTGCCTGTGCCTCAGGTGTCAGCTGGGCAATCACCATCCAAGGCTTGCCTGCATATTGGGCTGGCCCTGGGCGCCATCATCTTGTGGTTGTGGACACTGCCATCTTTGTGAGGGTATGATAGCCAATTAGCATATTCTCTCTTTATTAGACAGGATATTCCAAGTAAACTGGAATATAAATATTTTTAATTATGAGAGGATTCCAAGGTGTTTTTGTGTGTGCTTTGATGAGAGCTTTAAATTAATTTATCTGAATTCTCATCTCTTTAACTACTATGTTAAAAATGATAGAAGGGTAGTTAGAGGCTATAGCCATTTCTACTGAGTATGGATATAAGAAATCATGATATACTTTGAAGGCAACTGAAGAATGTGGGACATACTTGATATTTGCAACACAATGGCATTAAATTTCTGGACATACTTTTGTCTTTTGACCTAAAATTGTTACCAGTTTTCAGTTTATGCAAACTGACTTATGACTTAGTTTGAAAGTTTCTATAGTCAAAAATTATGCATTACCCTATGCCTCTTTATCAGTTTGTAATAACATGCATTTCACTTAAATCTATCAAAATATTTCAAAAACGTTTACCAACCTAGTGTCAATCCTTTTTTTACCACTATGTGAAATGTTTGGGTTTGCATATCCACTGTCCTTTTCCTATCTAGGTATCTATCTATCTATCTATCTATCTATCTATCATCATCTATCTATCACCTATCTATCTATATCTATATATCATTTCTAGATGTGTTTGCTCAGACTGCAATAACAAAATATCATATACCATAGACTCCAGTTAAACTGGATTAGGGCCCACTATTATGGCTTCATTTTAACTTAAATATCTATTGAAATAATGTGTGATCACATTCTGAGGTGCTGAAGTTTACGGCTTTAACCTATGAATTTTGGGGGGAAACAATTTAGCCCATACCACTAGAGTATACACCTGAACCAGATCATACTAGTTTTGTGAGGGAATCCATCTAGTAAAGAGGATAAAACTGCATAGCATTTCAACAAGCCATATTTAGGAAACTCAGCAAGCAGTAGATTAGGGAAAATAGAGAAAACTCATCAAAATATTTACCTTTACTTCAAGAAACTATATTAGGTATAAATCTAACCCAATACGGTTGTAAGTAGAGAAAGATACTAATGTAAAAAGAGAAACATATTCTACAGAATTGAATTATTTCAGCCATTCTACATCAACTACTTATCACTATTGTTGCTCAATGTTTAGTAAAACTAAAGCTATGAAATAAACAGTTTAGAGACTGTCACTGCATTTATGCTATAGATAATTAATTAATTTAATCTCAACTTTTTCAATGAGAAAACTATAGAGAACTACATTTTTACAATCCCCCACCTAGTAGAAATATAGACTGAGTGGCCAGATTATTATGACCACCCCATCAGTACTTTGGCCACATTTGCCTTCAATACTATGGCAATTATTCTTGGCATTGATTCCACAAGATATTGAAAAGTGATGCAAGGAATCTGACAACATGCCCAATGAGTAGCACTGTTCAGTTTTGTGAGATTTGATGGTTGTGGACCCAGCTGCTTGATGGCTCTTTTAACTTTGTCCCACAAATGCTCAATTGGATTGCGATCTGGTGATTATGGGGGCCACTTAAAGCAAGGTAAGGTCTCCCTCATGTTCTTGAAACCACTCCTGCACAATACAAGCACCATGGTATGGCACATTGTCTTGTTAGAAGAAGCCATCTCCATTGGGATACAACATCAACATGATACGATGAACTTGATCAGCAATGATACTTAAGTATGTTGTACTATTTAGACGTTGTTCCACACCAATTAAAGGGCCAAAATCATACCAGGAAAACATGCCACAAACCATAACACTGCCCCCACAGCTTGAAGGGTTATATTTATGCATGTGGGGTGCATGTTTTCATGCTGTTTTCGCAAAATTCTCACTTTGTCATCTGCATGATACAACTGGAAACGTGATTCATCGGACCACATGACTTTATTCCAATGCTCAACTGTGTTCCTGTGTGAATTGGAGATATTTTATCTTGGTAACTGCAGACAGCAAAGGTGTTCGAACAGGCCTTCGGTTTCCATATCCCATACGGTGCAGTCTATGGCTATTTTGCCTACAAATGTCAGGTGGTCATAATAATCTGGCCACTCAGTGTATAGTTCTAATTAGAATCAGTGTAAGAATAACAAAGTGATGAATTTATAGGGAAATATTAATTTAACAATGCATTTAATAAATGTCCATTGTCTTAGTTAAAAATTCTTAATTATGAAATTTTAATGTTTTTGTAAAACCATTGCAAAATACTAAGTTTCTCAGAGAATTGTTTATATTTACTGCTTTTTCTTTGTGGACGATATGGCCAGAGGGCAGATACCTCTGAATCATGGGGTCTTTACAATAGACAGAATTTCAGAGATGGTAAGGACCTTTATATCCATCTACCTAAAATAATATTTTTTAAAGTAGCAGGAGCATAAGATGAATAGCATCTGATGCAGTATTTTAATTTGCCAAATTCTTGCCTTCCTATTACTCTTTCAACACCCATTCTAGTAACAGAATGCTTACTAGGGTCAGGTTTGTAAAAAGTAAGGAAAATATTGTGTGTTTAAAAAATGATCATAGGCCAAAACTTAAAAGTATTTAAATTGGATAAAAAGTAAATAAATTAGTAAAATTATACAAACAAATACCATGCTTAACCTTAATACTTTCATATTTTCAGACTGGTCCTCACTTTCTTAATATGATTTGCTATTAAGAAAGGGAGCTGATAAAACATTGATATCACAATGAAGAGTATCAGAATAATTTTATAATGAGTTCATCATCCTTCCTTGTGGTTGGTAATTTACACTAATAAAATAAAATCATGCAAATTGACCATCACTCTACTATGCTCACCAGCCAACCAGGAGGAAATACGCAAATTAGAAGGACAAAGATGGTGGCCACCCAGCTTCTCCAAGCACAGAATGGCCTGGCGGGGCAAGACACCTGCTATGAGAGGGAGGGGGAGGGCATGGGGAAGGGATTAACACAAGCACTCCAGCCACAGTAAAGATGAAAACTACAGACTTTGGAGTCTGCAAAGAAGATGAAGATGGAAGACAGCAGACTCCTGCCTGAGTTTGCAGCAAAGATAAAGATGACACACTCTGGCTGGAGTCTATAGCAAGATAAAGGCAGCGGACTCTGGCTAGAGCCTGCAACAAAGGCAGCAGACTCTGGTAGGAGCAAAGGCCTGGAGGAAAACTGGTAGTGGAACCCAAGGGAAGGAAGGCCTATTGAACAATTCTCTGTGCTATGGGCCTTTAGTCATATATAAAATGGATAAACTACTCATTCTGTTGGTTTGAATGAGTAGTTTAAGAATAATGAGTTTAAATGAGTCATATACAAAAAAAAAATGAGTCATATGCAAGGGTTTTCTATTTTCACAAATCTGACCATAGTAAACATTCTGTTATTAAATCGCTGCCCTCTGATTCCAGTAGGGAATATCTTTTGATATTCCTGAGGAACAATATAGTATGAGTTGCTATTATACATTGAAAAGTACAAATGTAAAAGTTATCTATGCCTAGAAAATGTAAGTTAATTATTAATTACAAAAAATGAGCTTGAGGAAACAATGGTAATAAATTACCTAACCCTACAACTCAAAGAGCTAGAACGAGAGCAACAAGAAAAGCCCAGTGTAAGCAGAAGGAAGGAAATAGTGAAGATCAGAGCAGAGATAAACAACTTGGAGACCAAAGAAACAATTCAAAAGAGCAACAAAACCAAGAGCTGGTTCTTTGAAAGGATAAACAAGATTGATGGACTTCTAGCCAGGCTCACCAAGAAGCAAAGTGAGAAGATCCAAATAAACAAAATCAGAAATGAAAGAGGAGAAATAACAACAGACCCTGTGGAAATACAAAAGATTGTTAAAAAATACTATGAACAACTCTATTCCAACAAATTGGACAACCTGCAGGAAATGGACATTATCCTAGAAAAATATAACCTTCCAAAACTCAACTAGGAAGAATCTAAACAACTCAATAGTCCAATAAATATGGAAGAAATTGAAGCAGTCATCAAAAAGCTTCCAGCAAATAAAAGCCCGGGACCAGATGGCTACACAGGAGAGTTTTACCAAACATTCAAGGAAGAATTAAAACCTATCCTCCTCATACTATTCAAAAACATTCAAGAAGAAGGAACACTTCAAACACCTTCTATGAAGCCAGCATCACCCTAATACCAAAACCAGATAAAGACAACACAATGAAAGAGAATTACAGGCCAATACCCTCATGAATATAGATGCCAAAATCCTCAACAAAATTCTAGCAAATCAGATCCAGCAGTACATCAGAAAGATCATACACCATGACCAAGTAGGATTCATCCCAGGAATGCAGGGATGGTACAATATCCACAAATCAATAAACGTGATACATCACATAAACAAATTGAGAGATAAAAATCACATTGTCATATCAATTGATGCAGAAAAAGCATTTGACAAAATCCAACACCCTTTTTGATAAAAACTCTCAGCAAAGTGGGAATAGAAGGATCATACCTCAACATCATAAAAACCATATATGATAAACCCACAGCTAACATCATACTCAATGGGCAAAAACTAAAACCATTTTCCCTAAGAACAGGAACAAGACAGGGATGCCCACTCTCACCTCTCCTGTTCGACATAGTACTGGAAGTATTAGCCATTGCAATTAGACAAGAAGAAGAAATAAAAAGCATCCCAATTGGAAAAGAAGAAGTAAAGCTATCCTTATTTGCAGATGACATGATATTGTACATAAAAAACCCAAAAGACTCCATTCCAAAACTAATTGATTTAATTAATGAATTTGGCAAGGTACCAGGATACAAAATTAATGCTAAGAAGTCTGTGGCATTTCTATTAACTAATAGTAAAATTACAGAAAGAGAGACTAAAAAAGCAATCCCATTTACCATCGCACCAAAAAAATTAAGATAACTAGGAATAAACCTAACTAAAGAAATAAAAGACTTATATGTAGAAAACTACAGGACACTGAAAAAAGAGATAGAGGAAGATGTTAACAGATGGAAGAGCATACCACGCTCATGGATTGGGAGAATCAACATCATTAAAATGTCCATACTACCCAAAGCAATCTATAGATTCAATGCACTACCCATTAAAATACCAACGACATATTTCACAGACCTCCAAAGAATTCTTCATAGATTCATCTGGAACAAAAAAAGACCACAGATAGCTACAGCAATTCTGAGAAAGAAGAATAAAGTAGGTGGGATCGCAATACCTGATTTCAAGCTATACTACAAAGCAAATGTTCTCAAAACAGCCTGGTACTGGCACAAGAACAGACATATAGACCAATGGAATAGAATAGAGAACCCAGATATCCCCCGAAACCACTATGCTCAACTAATATTCGACAAAGGAGGCATGAACATTCAATGGAGCCAAGATATCCTCTTCAATAAATGGTGTTGGGAAAATTGGACAGATACATGCAAAAAAATGAAACTGGACCACCAACTTACACCAAATACAAAAATAAACTCAAAATGGATACAGGACTTAAATATTAGAAGGGAAACCATAAAAATACTAGAGGAGTCCACAGGCAGCACAATCTCAGATATATGCTGAAAGAACTTCTTCACTGATACTGCTCCAAAGGCAATGGAATCTAAAGAAAAAATAAACAAATGGGACTACATCAAATAAAAACCTTTTGCACAGCAAAAGAAACCATCAACAAAACAAGAATGTTCACTGTATGGAAGAACATATTTGCAAATGTTATCACTGATAAAGGTTTAATCTCCAAAATCTAGAGCCAACTTATACAACTTAATAAAAGGAAGATGAACGATCCAATAAAAAAATGGGCAACGGACCTAAATAGAACCTTTTCGAAAGACAACAGAAGGAAGGCCAAGAGACACATGAAAACATGCTCAAAGTCACTAATTATCTGAGAGATGCAAATCAAAACGACAATGAGATACCATCTTACACCTGTCAGAATGGCAATCATCAACAAATCAACAAATGACAAGTGTTGGCCAGGATGCGGAGAAAAAGGAACTCTTGTGCACTGCTGGTCGGAATGCAGACTGTGGCGAACATTATGGAGTTTCCTCAAAAAACTAAAAATGGATCTCCCATTTGACCTGTAATCCCACTCTTAGGAATATATCCTAAGAAATCACAAACACCAATCAGAAAGGATTTATGCTCCCCTATGTTCATAGCAGCACAATTTACAATAGCTACAATTTGGAAATAGCCTAGGTGCCCATCAGCAGATGAGTGGATCAGAAAACTGTGGTACATCTACACAATGGAATTCTATGCTGCCTTTAAAAAGAAGGAATTCTTACCATTTGCAGCAACCTGGTTGGAAATGGAGAGCCTTATGCTTAGTCAAATAAGCCAGTCAATGAAGGAGAAGCATCACATGATCGCACTCATTGGTGGATAATAAAAAACATTATAAACTGATGAACAAAAGGATAGATACAGAGGCAGTAAAGCTTCAAACAGACTGTGAAATTACAGCAGGAAGATTAAAGTTACGTGAGGTAGATAAGAGATCAACCAAAGGACTTGTATGCATGCATATAAGCATAACTAATGAACAGAGACACTGGGGGGTTTGGTTATGCCTGGAAAGAAGGGGGCAATGGGAAGATATGTATAAAAATTAATAAAATAAAAATATGAGCTTGGCTGTTGAAAGTACCAATGCCCATAATAGCTATTCTTATTTTATGCCTTCTATAGCAACAACAAAACACATTATTCAGATTATTTGAAAATATGGACCTAAATTGATCTTGTTCTCACTAATTTTATATACATAAGACACAGAGCAAGCATCTAAATGGGAAGTAATCAACTTCTATGTAACATATAGCCTAAGTCAAGCTTGTTTTCTCACTCATAAAATATTTTGTTTAAATAATGCCCTAGCTAAATACACATTACTTGATGAAACTAAATAGCATGTAGTAAAAAAATTAAGTCACAATTAAACCAGTAGGTGCTTCTTTAATTTCTTTAAATAATAATAAAATAATGTGTGTAGAAAGAGAAAGAGATAGACACACGAACAGAACAAAAAGAAACAGAGAAAAACTAATTTTCGGTTTAGACCATTCCAAAGTACTAATACATGAATAGAGAATTAAGAATATGTGTTCAGAGGTGTTAAAATTACAAACCTTGTCATATTGAGTTAGTTTTCTTAAATGCATTAAAAAATATTATATCCAGCAATTTTCTAGATTGATGCAGATTGGTAATGAAAATATATACTGTAGCTGGAATTTAAACTGATATTTGTAGAAAATACATAGCAAGTATTCATCTAAAACTGTTGAAGACGTCTTTTTTTTAAACAACAATTTGTCTTTTAACAAGCCCATCCTAGCGCTATGTGGGTTAGGGGTTTCAAGTTTCTTCAGAGGTAAAAATCATAGTTCATTGATGGGCCTCTAGTGATTCACTCTCCAATACAGTAGCCACTTTGTACAAGTAGCTATTTAAATTTTCATAATTAAAATGGAATAAAATGAAAAATTCAGTTGCACTATTCTCATTTCAAGTGTTCAAAACTCACATATGGAGAGAATTCAAGATGGTGGCATAGGTAAACACCTACCCTGCTACCTCGCACAACAGTTTCAAAACTACAACTAAAAGACACAACGGACACCATCCAGAACCACAGGAAAGCTGGCTGAGTGGAAATTCTACAACTAGAAGGAAAGAGAGGGGCTCACAGAGACCCAGAGGAGCTGCAAAAAACTGAGATACAGAGACAAACACATGGGGAGAGCGGGTGCCAGAGTACCTGGCTGGCTTTCTCTGGTAGGAGAGAGAGGGAGACCCCCAACTTCATTGAACCCCTCATCCTATGGCACTGAACCCCAGGTCCAGGTGAGACTCATACAAGGGGAGTTTGGACTGTGAAAAGGGAGAAGTGCATGGAAATTTGTGGGAGGGGATCCAAGAAAGGGCAGAAGTCTGGTGAAGAGCACAGCACTGCACGTAGAAGACCGACTGCTGATTGTGCTGCTGGCTTTCATGAGTGGGTGGGAGATAGAGCCTCCCAACTGTGCCACTTATAACTCCACTAAACCCCAGTTTTGGGTGAAACCCTGGGGATCCAAACTCATATAGTCCAGGAGCAAAGGGAAGCCAGAAAGGCAGTGGACTAGAGGCACTTGCACACACATAGGGTCTGCTCCAGCGACTACCCAGAATCAAGTGAGACCCAGGGGCCATGAAGGTGGGTCTGATTGGAAGGCAAGGAGTTCCATTAAGCCCTGAGACTCCACCCATCCCAAGCTCAACAGAGAGGCTTTTGCAGTTTTGCAAGTCTTGTATCATAAGGCTGAATCCAACACAGAAGTTCTCCTGACGGTGAAAATGTGGAGACAAAGGAAGAGATCACAAACAAAAGAAATGGAGGAAAACAAACAACTGGATATAGAGTCCAAAACCATGCTTATAAGGTTTTTCAAGAATTTCCTAGAAAAGATGGATAAATTAAGCAAGACCCAAGAGAAGATGAAAAAGGACCAACTAGTAATTAAAGATACACTGACTGAAATTAAAAAAATATATATTATACAGAGACCTAACAGCAGACTAGAGGAAGGCAAGAATCAAGTCAAAAATCTGAAATATAAAGAATCAGAAAACACTCAACTGGAAAAGCAAGAAGAAAAAAGAATCCAAAAATGTAAAGATTATATAAGGAGCCTCTGGGACAACCTCAAGCATACTAACATCAGAATTGTGGGGGTGCAAGACGAAGAGACAGAAAAAGATACTGAAAACCTATTTGAAGAAATAATGACTGAAAACTTCCCCACCTGGTGAAAGAAATAGACTTACAAGACCAGGAAGCACATAGAACTCCATATAAAAGGAATCCAAAGAGGAGTACAACAAGACACATCATAATTAAAATACCAAGAGCAAAAGACAAAGAGAGAATATTAAAAGCAGCAAGAGAAAAACAGTACATTACCTACAAGGGAGCACCCATACGACTGTCAGGTGATTTCTCAACAGAAACGATGCAGGCCAGATGGGAGTAGCAAGAAATATTCAATGTGATGAATAGCAAGAACCTACAACCAAGAATACTCTATCCAGCAAAGCTATCATTCAGAATTGAAGGGCAGATAAAGAGCTTCACAGATAAGAAAAAGCTAAAGGAGTTCATCAACTTCACACCAGTATTATATGAAATGCTGAAAGGTACTCTTGTAGAAGAGGAAGAAGGAAAAGGTAAAAGATAAAAAATTATGAACAATAAATACATATCTATCAACAAGTGAATCTAAAAATTAAGTGAATTAAAAATTTGATCAACAGAATAAACTAGTGAATATTATAGAATCAGTAGCACAGAAAGGGAGTGGACTGATAATTCTCAGCGGGGAAAGGAGTGAGAGGGGTTCAGGGTGAGACTGGACAAAAATCATACATCTATGGATGAGGTCAATGGGAGGGAGGTAAGGGTAGAGGGAAGGTTGGCAGCTGGGTGGAGGCAAGCTATGGAGGGGAAAAAAGAGAAACAAATGTAATAATCTGAATAATAAAGATTTAATTAAAAAAGAGGCCAAATATATTGACTTTTAATTACAGTTCAATAAAGATACTGAAATTTAAAAAAATCCTCCCATATGGATAGTAACTGGGAAGCACATATATCGATATTTTTCTTCATTGCAGAAAATTATATTAGATAGTGCTATTCTAGATTATAAAGGGTCACCGGTTAGTTTTTAGTAAACAATTTACTATAACATCTTTAGTTCAACATATCCAATAATAAACAGACCATTAATCAATTAAAGAGATCTAGCTCTTTTATTCTCTATATCTAGAAGTAGTAAAATTTGTTTAAATTGGAAAATTTTGCATTCCTAATGTGTCAAGTGCTATTCTGCCTATAAGTATCACTGCCATCTCTCTATCTTTTTGTTCTCTGCTAAAATTGCCCAGTTCCTGGAATATATTTTGCATTGGTTTTATTTCCATTCACACAGCCACTACCTTCATTTGTACCCTCATTCCTCTTTCATTTGCACTATCTCAAGAGCCCCTTAACTGATTTTTCCTATTTCTAGGCTTTTTTCCAAGTGACTCTTGTCACTATGGGGGAGGGTGGGTAGGTGGGAGGTAATTAACCAAGGATTTTGTATACATATATGCATGGCCCAAGGACGCAGACAATGGGGTGATGAGGGCCTGGGGTGGGAGGTGGGGGTGGGCTGAAGGGGGTCAATGGGGGAAAAATGGAGACATATACTACTTTCAATAATAAAGAATTATTTTTATAGAAAAGAACAGACGCAAGCATTTGCTCAACTTTACTAGTGCTGCCAGTGTTACTAATGTGGAGTTCTGTGTACATTAGTCAACTCAAACGTTTGCTGAATAAATTTAAAAATGGACAAAAATAAAAATAAAAAACGTGGATTATCCGGAAGGAAAATTGGAAAGATACTTGAATAGCTGTGTGTGTGTGGTGGTGAGGATGTTCTACCACTGTTCAATCAAAGTATCAACATCACTCTAATTAAAAAAAAATAACCATCTCTACACCTTTATTATTACCACTAGAGGCCTGATGCATGAAATTCTAGCAAGAGTAGCCCGTCCTTCCCCTGGCTGCTGGAATTGGCTTCCTTTTGGCACCTGGGACCCGGGGTCCCTTGCAGTCTGGCTTTGTCTAGAACATAATATGGTCTAATTAGCATATTATGCTTTTATTATTATAGATCTTCATTATGATCATCATCACCATCGTCATGTTAAAGGATATAGAGTCAAGTCCAAAAGTTTAAAAAAAAAGAATAGTTACTGTAATAGTTTAGAACTTTGACTTCATGGAAACTGTTGCTTAGTAATAAAAAATTAAGTATTGCCGAGACCGGTTTGGCTCAGTGGATAGAGCGTTGGCCTGCGGACTGAAAGGTCCCAGGTTCGATTCCAGTCGGGGGCATGTACCTTGCTTGCAGGCACATCTCCACTGTGGGGCATGCAGGAGGCAGCTGATCGATGTCTCTCTCTCTCATCGATGTTTCTGACTTTCTATCTCTCTCCCTTCCTCTCTGTAAAAAATCAATAAAATATATTTTTAAAAAAATTAAGTATTCACCACAGGCTTACCCAAATAAATTACACCTAACTCTTATAACCTTCTTAGAATAAGGCTGTCATATTTCAGTAAAAAGAAAAAAAAATGTAAGCCTGGCCAGTGTGGCTCAGTGGTTGAGTGTCAGTCTATGAACTAGGAGGTCATGGTTCAATTCCCAGTCAGGGCATATGAGCCAGTTGTGGTCTTGATTCCAAGTGTGGGGCATGCAGGAGGCAGCCAATAAATGATTAACTTTCATCATTGATGTTTCTATTTCTCTCTCCCTCTCCCCTCCTCTCTGCAATCAATAAAAAATATATCAAAAAGAAAATGAAGAAGTCAAAGTCTCAGTACATTTGTTTCTAAATTAAAATGCTACAAGATGTACATATTCCCTGTGTGACACTTTAAAGCACAGTGGGTAAAACCTGAATATTGCATTATTGAGATTCAAAGATTAATTCAGCTACATAGGGAGTTAAATCACATGTAATGAAGGTACAGTGCTCTCCTATATGATATGCTGAGTGTGATGACAGGGTTGAAGAAATGCTTATAAACTATTAGTTTTGCATAACATGAAAAATATTTCGATTAAAACCAATTTTGCTGTAGACATTGGAAGAAAATGGGTTTTTTTCATGATATTATTTTACAATTCTATATATTAACATCATCCCTCAAGTATTAATATTACCTGTCATAGTAGTCTTTTCAAGTATAAAAAATTTCTATGAGGAACCATAAACTGGTCTGTAGGCAATTCATTTTGTGCAGAAACTTAAAATGAATTTTGCAGCAAATGAGTAGAAGTGATTGTTGCTCATACAACTTTTCTTGTTTGGATTTCATCTGTCTGTATCCCATAGAGTGGTGAAGTTAGAGTGATCTTACTTAGGAGACAATTGTCAATTGGCAAAGTTCTAAAAAAAAATAGTGACAGATAGATACAGATGCAAAATAGAGAGGGAAAGACTATATCCCCCCAAATTGTGATAGTGTAGTAGAAATAGAATCAGACAGACCTGGGATTAAATCTTGGCTCTGCCAACTAATAGATCTAGGTTTTAGAAAGGATACTAAATCTCTTTGAGTCTAAGTTTTCTGATCTACACTAATAAAAGAAAAACATGAAAATTAATCATCACTCTGCTATATCCATAAGCCAATTGGGAGCAAGTATGCAAATTAACCCAACTAAGAGCTGCCATGGAGCTGGAGCGAGTAGGAGGATTTTGTTGTCCCTAGCGATAGAGGAAGCCAAGTTTCCCACCCTCCCTGGCCAGTCCTGGCCTCCACTCAAGGCTCCAAAGTTTCAATTATAGAAGATAAATAAATCCTAGATACCTACTTCCAGCCGGCCCTGGCCTCCGCTCAAGGAGACTCTGAATAAAAAAAAGAGAAAAAAACACCCTTACCCAGGCTGGCCATACCTTTGCTTGGGGGTTTGACCAACCTGCAAACAGCCATCAGCCCTCACCTAGGCTGGCCAGGCACCCCAGTGGAACCCCCCACCTTGAAGGGGGTGTGGTTAGCCTGAAAACAGCCCTCAACCCCTCATCTAGGCTGGCCAGGCTCCTCAGTGGGGACCCCCACCCTGAAGGAGGTGTAGCCACAGTGAAAACAATCCTCAGCCCTTCACCCAGGCTGGTTACACCCTAATGGTCTGATTCCTGTAAACAGGCATTAGAATATCCCTCAAGGGGTCTCATACTGGAGAGGGTGCAGGCTGGGCTGAGGGACAACCCCCCAGGCACAAATTTTGTGCACTGGGCCTCTAGTATTTTATATATATATAAAAGGCTAATATGTAAAGTGTCCCCTTGGGAGTTTGAACTGGAGACTGGGAGTTTGATTGCTCGCTATGATGTGCACTGACCACCAGGGGGCAGCATGGAAGGAAGGAAGGAAGGCCCCAGCAGGCTGCTGGGAAAGGAAGACCCCTGCTGGCAGCCAGCAGCTAGGGAAGGAAGGCCCCGGCCTGCTCTGATCACTGGCCAGGCCTAAAGACCCTATCTATGCATGAATTTAGTGGACCAGGCCTCTAGTGGATATTATAATATCTACCTTCTTTGTGGTTGCTGTAAATATTAACCGAGAAAGAACATGTAAAACAGCACAAAATTGGGTAATATTAAGTACTAAATATCATTTAAGTTATTTAGAATATAAAAGACTAAATATTTTAGCTATTAACATCATTAACTTGTCTATAGAATACATTATTTTAATGATACTACCACAAGTGACCCCAGTAATTAAGTAAATAGTCCACAATAGTAAAAATCCATTATTTTTGCAGGTAGTACATTTATTTGTATGGCCATATATATTTTAACATAATATCATTAAAACATATAGTCAGGTATGTACCAAAAAGCAAGAATGCCAACTGTGACTTTACTGGGCTACTTCCAACAATATATCAAGTGGTTCAGCATATGTAATTATTGCAGAGCCTTGCCAAGAATTTGAAATATGCCCATTAATTCAGCAATTCCCAATCTGTACATCAGTCAGTCACATTTAAAAATATGTCTGTCACTGTCTGGGTGAATGAATTTATTGATAATCCTATATAATAAAGAGGGAATATGCAAATTGACCATCACACCATAACAAAACGCTGCACCTACAGCAGAGGCAGGAGTTCTGTAACACAAGATGGCTGCACCCACAGCATAGGCAGGGATCCTGTAACACAAGATGGCTGCATCTAGATAGGAGACCCAGTTCCTGTAATGATACTTAACAGCAATCAGCAGGTACCTGAGGCTGCTTGGTGCTGAGCCAAGGCAGGGGACCTGAGGCTGTGCTCCCTGCCTGGTGGGGCTTGACAGGGGACCTCAGTTCATGCTGCTCCACCCCTGCACCAGGCCAGGGAATGTCAATCTACGCCCCCTGCACTGGAGCCAGGCTGAAGGACCTCAGGCAGTACCCATCCCACCCACCCAGCAGGGCTTGATGGAGGACCTAAGGCCATGCCCTCTGCCCTAGCACCAGGCCAGGGTACCTGAGGCCACACCTCATGCCTTGGTGCCAGGCTGTGGGATCTGAGGCCATGCCCCCACCATGCGGGTTTGAGGGGGGACCTCAGGCCATGCCCCCCGCCTGGTGGGGCTTGACAGGGCCTAAAGGCATGCTCCCTGCCCCATCCTGGGCCAATGGACCTCAAGCCATGCACCCTTCCCCAGCACTAGGCTAGGGGACCTGAGGCTGTGCCCCCCTGGCTGGGCTTCACTGGGGTGGGGCTGGCTGGAGCTGGATTTAGTCCAATGGGGTGGGGCCAACTGGGTATGGGTTCTTGCTATTTCATGGCACACATGGGTGGACAGGAACTTGACTTTGGTTCCCATGGTGCACCCCAGACTCTGATAGGAGGCAGATTTTTATATATATTTTGTTAATTTTATTTCATCTCTGATACTTCTATTATAGAGAAAGGGCAAATAGCAATATTAAAATATTTCCTCTAATTAATTCCCTTTTAATGTGTGCAAATTTTGTGCACCAGGTCAGTAGTTATAAATAAAAGATGAATATTTAAAGGAATACTCTAAACATTTTTTCATAAAAAAAATCATATTAGCTAAATAAATTTTGTCTCAGAATCACATACAAGAAGATACTGAAAGCCAAAACCAGTTTGGCTCAATGGATAGAGCATTGGCCTGCAGACTGAATGGTCCCAGGTTCAATTCCGGTCAAGGACATGTGCTTGGTTGCAGGCACATCCCCAGTGGAGGGCATGCAGGAGGTGGCTGATGGATGTCTCTCTCTCATCGATGTTTCTGACTTTCTATCCCTCTCCCTTCCTCTCTGTAAAAAATCAATAATATATATATATATATTTTATAAAAAAGAAGATACTGATAATATCAGGCATTTCACTGTCATAGAAACTGACTAATCAGAACCAAATTTGGGTGAACTGTGAGGAGCCAATGGCTGCCTAGGAGGCAGAGATTTTGATGCTGACTGGCCTAGAAACCAATCAATCAGAACCAAATTGGCTGGCAGAGGAGGGCAGTTGGGGGTGAGATCAGGCTAGCATGGGAGGGCAGTTGGGGGTGAGATACGGCTGGCAGGAGAGGGAAGTTGGGGGCAAGATCAGGCTGGTGTGGGAGGGCAGTCGGAGCAACTAGACTTGCAGGAGAGGGCAGTTGAGGGTGAGATCAGGTCAGCAGGGGAGAGTAGTTGAGGGCAACCAAGCTTGCAGGGGATAGCAATTGGGGGCAAGATAAGGCTGACAAGAGAGGGCAGTTGGGGGTAAGATCAGGCTGGCAGGAGAGAGCAGTTGGGGGCGAGACAAGGCTAGTGTGGGAGGGCAGTTGGGGGCAATCAGTCTAGCAGGGGACAGCAGTTGGGGGCAAGATCAGGAAGGTAGAGGCAGTTGGAGGTGATATCAGGCCAGCAGGGGAGGGCAGTTGGGGGTGAGATAAGGCTGGCAGGAGAGGGCAGTTGGGG
>JAAGEH010000029.1:14636012-14738551 GCA_011751065.1 Lasiurus cinereus
GGAGGGCAGTCAGGGCAACCAGACTGGCAGGAGAGGGCAGTTGGGGGTGAGATCAGGCCAGCAGGGGAGAGTAGTTGATGGCAACCAAGCTTGCAGGGAATGGCAATTGGGGCCAAGATAAGGCCTGCAAGAGAGGGTAGTTGGGGGTATGATCAGGCTGACAGGGGAGGGCCATTGGGGGCAAGATCAGGCTAGTGTGGGAGGACAGTTGGGGACAACCAGTCTAGCAGGGGGGGGCAGTTGGGGACAATCATGTAGGCAGAGGCAGTTAAGGGGGATCAGGCAGGCAGGCATAGGGGTTAGGGGCAGTCAGGCAGGCAGGAAGAGGCAGTTAGGGGTGATGAGGTAGGCAGGCAGGTGAGTGGTTAGGAGTCAGCAGTCTGCCTGCCAGTTTAGGGGTTCCTGATTGGAGAGGGTGCAAGCTGGGCTAAGGGAATCCCCTCTCCATGCACATATTTAGTGCCCTAGGCCACTGGTAAAATAATAACAACTCTGATCTCTTTGTATACATATATTTTTATTAAAATGGATGTTCTAGAAATTTCAGTCTGCTCTAGAAAGGAACTTACAAAGATTCAGAGCCAAGTTCAAACAAGGAACTCTCAGAGGTAGTGGGTATCCTGTCAGTGACACTGAGCAAGCCAAAAGTGATGGTTCCCTGTAGGGGCAGTAGTATTCCAAGTATTTGTGGTTTACACACTAGAGCATTTACAAATTATTTCTAGTGCTCAATGCACACTTCCAATGATCCATGTGCAGCATTTTAAAATCTTGCATCTTATTTGATCTTATATATTGAAATTGTGTATTAAATCTAAAAATTTGCTTTTGCATTATTGTTTTTTGTTATTTTATAATAATTGTTATTTACCAGGAAATTGTTATCTTAGAATGTCATATCTTACAGAAAAGCAACATTTTTTTTATCAATTGTAATCATGTGAATAACCATGTCATTTTAAGCTTTGTTCTTTATAAACAGTCATTGTTTTACTCTGATGCATTTGAAAATATGTTACAACCTTGGAAAAGTTTGTGAAAAGGACTCGGACAATCTAAATTACAGGTTTCTAAACAGGTCATCTTTTTGAAGTATATAATGATTTATAGAAAGAAATAACTGGATTCATGGAAATATTTGTGAATAATCAGGACAAAAATTGGTTATATGAGACTGAATGAACTGATAAAATTATTATTCTTATAACTTTGTTCAAAATATTGCTAATTTTTTAAAAAAATATTTTTGTTTTCCAGATATAAGGACACTTTTTCCCTAAAGAAATTTGGTGAATTATACCTTCATAAGCAATAATGAAGCATTTATAGTTTTCTCCCTACCTAATTGCTCCGGAATTGAGAACATGACTATATGTTTGTTTGCATAAATTTAGTAAGAATCTGTTCTCTTTAAAATAGAACACATAAAACCAGTTTCCAATTGTGGTCTTTGATTGGATTGTCATGGTCAAGAGAAAAATGCCTAACCTCTGAATGTCACCAGAAAGACTTAAGGAATAAATAATGACTTTGAAACTAAAAGCCCCTTGGAAAAGTGGCCTGATACCTTATTTATTCATTCGTAGTTCATGACAATCTTTCCAGGTAAGGAGTGAAGTTTACTTCCCTGGAAAATGACAAATAAACTATCTCAAGTCTTTGGGGGAACCTCAAGAAGTTGAGGAATCCATCAAAACTATAGATATTGTAAACAAAGCCAGATGGCCACTGTGTGGCGTGGCTTCTGTGCCCTGAGTATCTAACTAATGCTCAATCTGAAGATAACCTTGCAAGTGAAATTCCAAGAAAGCATAATTTTTAAAAATTTATCTTTATTATTGAAAGTATTACAGATGTCTCCTTCCTTCTTCCCCAATTGATACCCTCTACCCTGCTTCCTTCCCTTCCACAGGCCTTCCTATGGGCTATGCATATTTACATGTAAATTCATTGGTTAATCTCTTCCCACTGACCCCTCATTTCCCTCTGAAATACACTGAGTGGCCAGATATTATGATCTCTGAATACACAATAATCTGGCCACTCAGTGTATATTCTATATAATAATAGGCTAATATGCAAATTGTCCCCCCAACCAGGAGTTTGACCAGCAGGCAGGCCGGCCAACCGCCCATGTCCCCTCCTCTGGGCCAGGCTGACTGGATCCCACCCATACCTGAGTTCATGCACCAGGCCTCTAATATATATATATATATATATATATATATATATATATATATATATATATATGCACTGAGTGGCAGATTATTATGTGTTCAGAGAAGATAATAATCTGGCCATTCAGTGTATATCAGACTGTTGCATGCTTCAATGTCTCTGGATCTTTTTATTTCATCAGTTTATTTTGTTCATTAGATTCCACATATAAGTGAGATCATGTGATACTTATCTTTCTTTGACTGGCTTATTTCATTTAATACAATATTCTTCAGGTCCCTCCATGCTGTCTCAAAAGGTAAAAGATACTTCTTTTATACAGTGCTGGCAAGGATATGGAGAAAAAGGAATCTTAGTACACTTTGGTGGGAGTACACACTGATATAACCACTATGGAAAACAGTGTGGAGCTTCCTCAAATAGCAATCAGAAACAATACTTGTATATGAACCACTATATTCATAGCAGTGTTTTTACAATAGTTAAGATCTGGAAACAATCCAAGTGCCCATAAGTAGATGAATAGATTAAAATATGGTGGTACATTTACACAATGGAATATATGCAGTCAGCAAAACAAATTTGAAAGAGTCCATATAACCAATTGTTATTTTGTTGTATTTATGCAAATAATCAGGCCAAATTAAAACCTGACATAATAAAGTCCCTTTAATGAAAATGATGGTAATTTTAGAGGAAAAAAAACCATGTTTCAATGAAAATCACAATGCTCAGTTGTGGATATTGGACTCTAAATGCAGTTGATTGTCTTCAAAGTTTAAAGTTTTGTTCTTACCTGTGAACTGAACTAGTTCCTGAATTCTTTTAGTTGTCTTCAACCCTCCAAGCTAATGTTTCATTTTTTCTCCCATCTTTGAACTAAGAGTTATTGGGAACTATTTTTTCCCTAAGGATATGTCTGTGTATACTATATAGAATTTACCTTAGCACTAGATATTCTCAAACTATATACAAAAAGGATCTATCAAATTGTCACTGCTTAATTTCATCCCACCAAAAGCCTTATAATCTAGAAGTTCAAATGACAGGCTTGTGATTTGCTGTGTTTATTAACCTTTGTGTTCTTTCTTTTTCATAGGGTGTATGTCTATGACTTTATTAATTACCTGATTGCTTATTTATACAACATAGGTCTCACTTTGGAAGCCCATCTGCATCACTGTATCCTTAATTGAGACTCAACAATTTCACTGAACTGACTTATTTTCAGGACTAAATGATTGAGTCAATAAAATATAAGGCATCTGCCAACTTCACTTCTGGGATGATATAATTCCACTAGAGGTCCGGTGCACAAAATCCATGCACTCGGGGGGAGGGTGATGGTCCCTCAGCTCGATTGCAAGAGGATGCAGGCTAGGCTGAAGGACCCCACTAATGCATGATTGGGGCCAGGGAGGGATGCAGGAGGTTGGCCATCCAGGGAGGGATCCCAGGAGAGCTCTAGAATGTGTCCAGCCTATCTCACTCGGTCCTGATCTGCCAGAACCCAGCAGTAAGCTAACCTACTGGTCTGAGTGTATGTCCGCGGGTGGTCAGTGCATGTCATAGTGAGTGGCTGAGCAGTCTTAGAGTATCATTAGCATAGTATGCTTTGGTTGGTTGAATGGCTGACCAGATGACTGGACACAGCATATTAGGTTTTTATTATATAGGATATCAAGATGATTATGATTCAGGGATTCTAGATTATCCCTACTTTGGAAGAATCAGCTAACAGCCTCTCTATTTCAGTCTCTGATTCCATTTACTTGACCCCCTTAGATCAAGCAGGGAAAAAAATCCATGCCCTACATAGGCAGGAACCATAGCCCTTATCAGAAGGAAGTGATCACTAGAGACAGACCATCCTTCTCATCACCCTTAGAAGATTTCAAGGATTGAAGTCTCTGAGGGTGTAATGAGATAGCCACTAAGCCAGGACAAGTGGAATAGAGAATGAGGCAGATAGATAAAGTTTGCAGCCATCTAGTAAATCCTATCTCCCCTAAACCAAGGACATTTGTGATTAAATGGTTTGCACTTCTCCCCAACCAGAGGGTAAATAGCTTAAATCACACTACTCAGGGAGACAAATAGAAATCCAATTAGTGCCATTTTCCCAAACACATCACCAAAACCTATTTTAGATGGAAAAAAAGAGAATGTAGAGGAATATAAGTTATAAAAAATGAAAAGAAATAGAAAAATGGAATGAAGTAGAAGGGAAATCAGTAATTATAAAATCAAATTAACAATAACAATATATAGCAATTATAAATTCAATAAGAAACATTTAGTAGTTCTTAGTACTTATGATATAGATGAATGGAATTAATTTTCACTTCTATTAAGACTTTTGAGTTATCATTTATAGTATCAAAGAGGTTCATAAATAGGCTTTATGTTGAATAATTAAAACTACAACTAGCAGTTATGGCTACTACTTAGAAAAAATTACAATATACAAGTTTAGTATCTATGGGAATCACATTTATTGAACATTTACTGTGTGCCAGAAAAATGTTCAAAGCACATTGAACTGTTGATATGTGCCAGAAACTATTCATCTAGTTCGCCTGACAACTGTACTATAGATACTATAATAAGTAATATTTCATATAGAAAAAATGGGTTCATAATATTTAAGTAAATTGTTCAAGTTCATACATCCAGTAAAGAATTAAACCAAAACATGCTTCAGATTTTACACAATAAACCAATATCAACTCTTGCTTATATAAGGCATATGATATACTTTTAAAATAATGTTTATTTTTAATTGGTTTACATACAAAATTATATTAGTTTCAGGTGTACAACATAATGATTAAACATTTAGATTTGTACTTTTTTAAAAATGCATTTCATTTTCTTTTTTTTCCCATCGGCAATTTACCCCCTCAATCCATGCACCCTCACCATCACTAAACTGTTGTCTGTCTATGAGTTATTTCTCTTTTTCTTTTTTGTTCAATCCCTCTATGCCTCCTAACTCTCCTCCCCCTCACCACAGAGCTTTCAGCCTGCTCTATATCTGAGTCTGTCTGTATTTTGCTTGTTATTTCATTTTGTTCATTAAACTCCACATATGAGTGAAATCACATGGTACTTGTCTTTCTCTGACTGGCTTATTGCACTTAGCATAATGTTCTCTAGAACCATTCATACTGTTGCAAAGAGTAAAATTTTCTTCTTTTTTATGGCCAAGTAGTATTGCATTGTGTAAATGTATCATAGGTGTTTTATCCACTCATCTACTGTTGGGCACTTGGTTTGCTTCCAAATCTTGACTATTGTAAACAATGCTGAAATGAACATAAGGGTTCATGTATTCTTTTGAATTAGTGTTTTGGGTTTCTCATATAAATTCCCATAAGCTGAATCACTGGGTTATAAGAAAGTTCCATTTTTTTTTGTCAGGTAACTCCAATGTTTATACATTTTTATAACTTATGAAGTGATCACCCTGATAAAACTAATACCCCATCTGGCACTGTACATAGTTATTGCATTAATGACTAAATTTGTTGGGCTGTACTTTATACCCTGCAACTTTTTTATATAACTAGCTATTTGCACAGCTTAAAGCCTTCCCCTTTTTCACCGATTCTCCAATCCCCATCCCATATGGCAACCATCAAAATGTTCTTTGTATCTATCAGTTTGTTTCTCTTCTGTTTCTTCATTTATTTTGCTTTTTAGATTACACATATAAGTGAAATAATATGTTATTTGTCTTTCTCCATCTGACTTATATCCCTAAACATAACACCCTCTGGTTGTAGCAAATGACAAGATTTCATTATTTTTATGGCTGAGGAATAGTCCATTGTATATACAACCACATCTTTTTATCCATTCTTCTATCAATGGACACGAGTTGCTTCCATGTCTTGACTACTGTAAAAAGTGCTGCACTGAACATAGAAGTGCATAAGTCCTTTTGAATTAGAGTTTTAAATTTCTTAAGATAAATACCCAGAAGGGGAATTGCTGGGTCTGACTTTGTCTTTTGTTATATAGCCTTTGTTTTAATATAGATAATTTTAACTGAAGTTTTTATTGTGAATGTGCACACTGTTTTAACTATGGTGAACAGAATGTTAAACTTCATGAAAAGAAGTGAGAAAGTAGCCATTTCAAAGGTAGGCTTTCTAAACTGGCCAAGATCTGTAGTGAGCAACCTGTGTGAGTCATGAAGTAGGAAAGCCTTCAAAGAAAATCTTTCAGTTACATTTATACAGGAAAGCCACCTTTGTATTTAGGTTACTTTTTTAAAAGCAAGTCTTATGCTAAGTGAAATAAGCCAGTCAGAAAAAGATAATATCACATGATCTCACACATTTATGGAATATAATGAACATTATAAACTGATGAACAAAAACGATCCAGAGACAGAGAAGCATCCATCAGACCATCAAACCTCAGAGGGAAGGTTGGGGAGTGTCGGGGGAAGGGGGAGAGATCAACCAAAGGACTTGTATACAACCAATGGACACAGACAACAGGGGGGCCAAGGGCATGAGTGTGGGGCGAGGGGGCAATGGAAGGATAAGGACACATATGTAATATTGTAATCAATAAAGAAATTTAAAAAATAAATAATCAGTAAAAACTACTTAAAAGTAAATTCATTAACATTTATAATAAAATAATAAAATCAAGTCTTTAAAACATATAAATCCTAGAGGCTAACTTTGGTAGTGTTTTGTTTTGTTTGTTTTTTTTTCTATCTTTGAAAGTGAGGTTGAGGCTGAAAAGCGAAGGAAGAAAAAGGCCAAATTGATATCTGAACAGAAAAAAGAGTGGAAAAATAATGTCCTATATTAGAATTCAATCACTGAAAAGAGGACCAAACATATAAGGCCTAATACCACAAATGAAAATAACAATTCTAATGGAAAAGGTAGACTTATTGCATCCAATATAATTGCCAACACTTGTTTAATTTTCAGAAAAAAAATAGAGATGCTAAAAGCAATGGGCTTATGGCAATGAAAATATCCTAATTAAAAATACAAGAAAAATGCCACAATTAAAGAGAACTTCCTAGGTCACTTTTTTAAACCTCAGTTTCTAACCTCTATTTAACCAACTAGAATAATTTTCCAAGTAGTATATTAGAAATAAAGCTCTTTTTTTCTCCTGAAGAAAGAAAAGAACACATCCTTTTAGTAGCTACATTTTTAATATTAAATGTTTATCATATCATAAAAATAAATAAATTCAAGAGAACCATATCAGGCATGACTGATTGGAGTCAGACATACATAGAGATTTCTGAGTGTGAAACACATGGTCTCAGCTTGTTTGTCCCTAAATGCCCTCCTGTGCAGGCCTGGTTACCTCTAACTCCCCTCCCCTGCAGGCCACTGGGTCCCTCCCAACTGCCCTCCCCTGCTGGCCTGATTGCCCACAGATAGGATCAGGCCTAACCAGGGAGTAGGAAAACCCTCAAGGGGTCCCAGATTGAAGATGATACAAGCTGGGCTTAGAGACACACACCCCGTGCACAAATTTTGTGCACCAGGCCTCTAGTCTTTAAATAAACATCCACATATATAACAGGCAGATGTTTCAAAATATAATGATATATTCTGAATTAATAGCTAAATATCCCTTAGTTATCCTACCTAATAAAAGATTAATATGCAAATATACCATATCTTCAATACACCCACAAGACACATCCATCAGCCAATCAGGAGTGAGTATGCAAATTAACCCAACGAAGATGGCAGCAGCCACAGAATGAGCAGGAGGCTTGGGTTTCCCCGGTAATGGAGGAAGCCAAGCCTTCTGCACACCCTGGCTGGCCTAGGCTACCACTCAAGACTACAAAGTTTCACTTATAGAAGATAAATAAATACCAGATACCAGGACCTCCACTTGGGTTGCTGGGGGGCTTGGCCAGCCTGCAAACCACCACAGGCCCCTCAGCCAGGCCACCCCACATCACAAGGGAATCCCCATCCTGATCTGGGATACCATTCAGGGCAAACCAGTTGGTCCCCACCCATGAAACAGACCAATATCTTATCTAATAAAAGAGTAATATGTAGTTTGACCATCACTCCAACACACAAGATGGCTGCCTTCATGTGGTCAATGATGGTTTCCCCTATGTGGACACAAGATGGCCACCACAAGATGGCTAGCAGGAGAGGGCAGTTGGGAGGGACCAGGCCTGCAAGGGAGGGCAGTTGGGGGTGATCAAGCCTGCAGGTAAGGGCAGTTAGGGGTGACCAGGACAGCAGAGGAGGGAAGTGGGGGGCGACTGGCCATGTAGGGAAGTACAGTTGGGTGTGACCAGGCCTGCAGGGAAGGGTAGTTGGGTGGGGGGTCCAGGGAGAGCAGTTAGGGGTGACTAGGCCTGTAGGGAGAGCAGTTAAGGGTGACCAGGACAGCAGGGGAGGGCATTTAGGGACAAACTGGCAGGGGAGCAGTTAGGCATCAATCAGGCTGGCAGGGGAGTGGTTAGGGTATGATCAGGCTGGCAGGCAGAAGCAGTTAGGGGCAATCAGGAAGGCAGGCAGGTGAGCAATTGGGAGCAAGCAGTCCTTGATTTTGAGAGGGATGTCTAACTGCCCATTTAGCCCTGATCCTATTAGGATCAGGCCTAAACGGGCAGTCGGACATCCCTCAAGGAGTCCCAGATTGGACAGGATGCAGGCTGGGCTGAGGGACACAGTCCCCATGCACGGATTTTGTGTACCAAGCCCCTAGTTTTAATAAGTTTTAGTTTTTCAGGAGCAGTGCAATAGTTAGACAAGTTTTTGAATCATTCAGTTATGATTCAATATTCATTTTCAAAGTTCAGCAAGATTTGGAGAAACAAATTTGACCTTAAAATAGAAATAATACAATTTAATATATTTGGAACTTTTAAACTTTAAAAATTAGTTTATCTTAATTAAATTATTTGAATGGCCTCTCCATGGTATTGTGGTATGCTAAAAAAAAAAAGTGAGTAGAGTTTAAACAAATGATTTTATTTTGTCTAAATATGTATTTTAATGTTATGAGTTATTAATAGACTACATATTCTTTAGAATACAAGCCCTGATACAATTGTACAATATAATTATAGTTTGAGACTCTCTATTTACTGGCATTGTCTATATGTTACTAAATCCAAACATATAACCACCATTAAGCTTAGACTCATTCAAGTAAGGGTGAAAGATCAATATGCACTGGCACACCACACAGGATCAGCTAATTAGGGCTGCCAGTGAAAAAAGTAGCAGACTTATAGCCAAAGAATGTCTGGTGCTTTTGACCAATTTATAGACTTTCATTTCCGAGGCTGAAAATCTGGCATGACGAATGCATTTGGAGGGTGGGGAACACATCCAGGCATTAAAGGCAGAATTGTACTGAAAATTTTAAAACTGGTCTTTTGAAGTTTTATAAAATAAAGTTAGCTTCAAAATGATTGACATTATAACACTATAGACACCATAAAATTTTTAATATGTTTACAATTATTGGCATTAAGTTGTCAATTGGAGTAATGTATAATTTTCCCAGTTTTTAGAATAGAAAACAGCAGAGACCAGGGTTCTAAACAAAAAGTGGAATTAATCCTTGATAGATGTGTATGGGGAATATCCTTAGCGTATACACAAATTTTCTAGCCTTCCAACCTAGCACTGCACAATACAAGTGGCCTTGGAAATTGCTTTCAAATCAAAGAGCCTCAAGAACAAGTTTGAAAAAGAGACTAGAGGTTATGTTCCATGTTTAATTAGCAACACAATTTATATAAGTTAATTTCATGCAGTCTAGATAGTTCAGAAATAGTTTCAAAAGTTTGAAAAATATAATTAATGTAGAAACAGAGATGAAAAGGAATATTTCTGGGACATAACTTAGCTAGGACTGTGCAGAAAATAGAGAATAATGTAAGATTAAGTAGCCCAGCCGAGACCGGTTTGGCTCAGTGGATAGAGTGTTGTCAGCTTGCGGACTGAAAGGTCCCAGGTTCGATTCCGGTTAGGGGCATGTACCTTGTTTGCGGGCACATCTCCACTGTGGGGCGTGCAGGAGGCGGCTGACCGATGTCTCTCTCTCATCGATGTTTCTGACTTTCTATCTCTCTCCCTTCCTCTCTGTAAAAAATCAATAAAATATATTAAAAAAAAAAAGATTAAGTAGCCCAGGAGTAGCCTAAGAAAAGGAAAAGGACATGGAGCTCTGGAACCTGGAAAGCAATGGAGTAGACAGCTCCATAGTTTTGTCCACTTTCCCCCTTCTCTGTCACTGACCAAAGGTATGTAATTTGCACTCATTCAATTGAATTTCAGCACTTAGTATGTAGGTAACAAAGATGAAAGAGAAACTCACTCCTTAAGCAGTGCTCTATTCTATAAAAGGTCAAAGATAAATCTATTCAGCAATGGAAGAGATCAGAGACACCAGAAATTAACCCAAGCCATTATATTCAATTAATATTTGAAAAAGGAGGCAAGAGCATACAATGAAATCAAAATAGTCTTGTCAATAAATGGTGTTGGGAAAATTGGACAGGTTCATGCAAAAAATTAAACGACACCACCAACTTACACCTTACACAAGAATAAACTCAAAATGGATAAAAGACTTAAATGTCATTTGTGAAACCATAAAAAAATATAGAAGAAAACATAGGCAGCAAAATCTCAGACATCTCTCATAACAATATGATTACTGATACATATCATAAGGCAAGGGAAACTAAGGAGAAAATTTAAAAATGTGACTACATCAAAATATAAAACTTCTGCACAGCAAGAGGAGCCATCAACAAAATGAAATGGGAACCCAATGCATAGAAGAATATATTCACCAATGATTTATCTGAAAAAGGGTTAATATACTAAAAAATAAGGAACTCATACAATTTAACAAAAGGATGACAAACAATGAAATTAAAAAACTGGGAAAGGATGTAGACACTTCGCCAAAGTAGACATGCAGATGGCCAAGAGACATAAGAAAAAAATGCTTAAAGTCAGAGAGATGTCAATTAATAGACAAGAAGACATCACCTCACATCTGTCAGAGTGTCCATCACTAACAAATTAACAAATGACAAGTGCTGGTGACCAGGGACCAGGCCTGCATGGGAGGGCAGTTGGGAGGGACCAGGCCTGCAAGGGAGAGTAGTTGTGGGTGATTAATAGACAAGAAGACCACCTCACATCTGTCAGTGTCCATCACTAACAAATTAACAAATGACAAGTGCTGTCTTTGAAGGAAAAGGAACCCTAGTACAATGCTGGTGGAAATGCAAACTGGTGCAGCCATTATGGAAAACCGTGTGGAGTTTCCTCAAAAAATTAAAAATGAAACTGGCATTTGACCCAGGATCCTACTTCTAGGAATATATCCTAAGGAATCTGAAACACCAGTCAGAAAGTATGTATGCACTTCTATTTTCATAGCAATTCAATTTACAATAGCTAAGATCTGGAATCACCCCAAATTCTTATCAATAGATGAGAGGATAAAAAAGCTGTGGTACATTTATACCATAGAATACTATGCAGCAGTAAAAAAGAAGGGTATCCTACTTACCCTTTTAGACAGTGTGGAGAGACCTGGAAAATATTCTGCTAAGTGAAATAGCCATACAATGAGAGGCAAATATCACATAATCTCACTCATAGGTGGAATCAGAAAAAAAAATGATGAAAAAAATAGATCCAGAAACAGAAACATGGAACAGACTGATGAATCTCAGAGGGGAGGCAGGTTGGGTGGGCGGTAAGATACGTATTAAGCAAATAACTTATATGCACACATGGGTAACTCATGAACACAGACAACAGTGTGGTGAAGGCCTGGGGTAAGGGGCAGGTGAGGGCTAGAAGAGGTCAATGGGGAAAAAAGGGTACATCTGTATTACTTTCAACTGTAAAGATAAATTGATAAAAAAGACACGTCCACTGAATCTTGTAAAAATATCTTTGGCCAGATAATAAAATATACTAAGGTGGCCTATTTTGTTATTTTCCATTTCATTTCAGAGGTCACTCTTATTTATTTACTTATTTAGCCTGCTACATCTATGTAAAAATGTCTGTAGATCATATGCTTCTGAAAGTTAAATTCATAAAAATATACTTGTTATGTAATTATTCCTACAAATAAACAAGTTTGTTGATCAAATGAAAATAAATTATTTACATTTCTACTACTGGTATTTTGTAAATAACACAAAAATTTATTATTCATACATTTTTCCAAGTAAAAAAAATAAATATTTCCAAACCTTGTTTACTTACTAATGTGTTTTTCATTTTTGATGTTTAGTTTTCCAATTTTGAAGCACATTTTCAATTTGGCAGTAGACAAAATAAATATTGTACAGTCTGTTATTTGATTGGGAAGAAAAATAAAATAATATTTTGTCTTTGAATACAGAATGTGTGTACCTTGCTTCAGATGAAAATATTCCATTTATTATCATAAAATATCATGGCCCAAAAGGATTTCAAGGCTACAGTACTCATTGGGAATATACCATCTAAAAATGTATTAATATTTTGATATGTGAACACCTCCGCCTTTGTGTTTTTTCTTTAAAATATGTGTTTCAGCCTAGCCAGTGTGGTTCAGAGGTTGAGCATTGACCTATGAACCAGAAGGTTGTGGTTCGATTCTAGGTCAGGGCACATGCCCGGGTTTCAGGCTTGATCCCTAGTGTGGGGCATACTGAAGGCAGCCAATCAATGATTCTTTTTCATTATTGGTGTTTCTCTCTCTCTCCCTTCCTCTCTGAAATCAATAAAATATATTTTAAAGATAAAATAAAATATGGGTTTCATTTTTATCATGTGCCACCTTGATTATCTTTAAAAAATACTAACAGCTTGCATCCTCATATCAATGCCCAGCTACAAATTCCAAATGTTTTGTCACATTTCTTGTAAACAGTGCCATCTGCCAGAGGTGGCATTTCATGGCTGTTTACCCTGACTCCCTCCAAGAATTCATCTGCCACTATCTGATGCTGCCTGAATAAAGGGAATTAAGACTCCGATGCAACAGAGACTATTGATAATTTGATATAATTGGGAAGAAATGAAGATAAATGAGGTTGAGGATGAAGAGGCAATTAGTTGAGCTGGCTGTACAGCTGTGTTCTCAGCCTAGTTCCCCTGGCCTTTTCTTTAGTGAGGTATGTTCAAATTAACCATAATGACAAACACACTCATCCCAAAGCTCTTGTACTCTATAAAACTTGAGAAGGCACTTTTTACTCCTGATAACTGAGTTCGTTGTTTGATAAAGTTATTTCAACACGGTCTCCTAATGCCTCATCACATATGAGTCCTGCATCTGGCATCATCAGGAATAATCCCTCCCCCACCACACACACACACACACCATTTCCATGTTTTCAGTTGACATAGGGCTACTATTTACAACCTGAGTATATCAAAAGCCTTTTTTACCTTAATTATGGCACAGTGTTTAGGACAGTTTGGCCATGCTTTTAGTTTTACATGATTAGAAGCCAAGCAAACTCTTCAGAATCAATGAAAAGAAGCTTTCTTTTAATTTTAGGAAAACAATCTGCAAATAGTATTATTTTTTATAATTTTCCATGAAAAGGCAGGGCTGACTTTGCAAAAAAAAAGTTGTAAGGAATTTTTTAGACATTGGCAAAACTAGTATTTTCAAGGATAAAAATTACCTATTTATAGAAGGTCCTTATTGTCATCATAATGATGTGTTTTAAATGAAAATGGAAACTCAGTAAAGCTTTAACCACTGAAATGTTTAGGCATTGATTAACTTAATTATCAGATCCCTTTTTCTATCACAGAAATTGTTATGCTGGGTATTTAGTTAAGAATGCTATCACAGGAACTAAATATTTTAAGTTCCAGTATTTCTATTGGTATCTTTTCCTCTATTTGTAATCAAAATTACTATTATTGTGCCTAAGTTTTATGAAAGTTGTGTCATTGTGCGCCTCTGTTGTTACTCCTTATGAGAAAACAGAAAAGCTACACTAATATATTTAAAATATATTACTGAAGTAAAAAAGTGTGGAATGATAGATGTCTTTCACCGTTCTATAAAAATGATGTCAAGAATATATAAACTTTTTCTTTTTTTTTTCACTCACAAAAACAACTAGGCTAAAATTGGTTATTTCAAAACAAACATAATTACAAATGCTTATTAATGCAGGCAAATGTGTTCAGTATGATGACTCTATAGTTATATCCTTATTTCTTGAAAAGCAGAAAATTAAACTTTTCTTAATTATTTGTGTGAACTGTCCATTAGAAACATGTTGCTATATAAATTATTTAAATAAATAAAATTAAAAATTAAATTCCTCAAACATAGCAGCCACATTTCAAGTGATAATGATCACATATGGCTAAAGGCTATCATACTGAATAGCATGGAAAAATATATCCATAGTCACAGAAAGTTCAATTAGTCATTGCTACTCCATATTTCAGACTTACTATCTTCCCATTAATTCAAATTAGTAAGACTGAACTGTGGGCAATACTATGAATTGAAGAACAAATAAATCAAATACTGAGTTTTCAATTCACAAAAGGGTTGATTCAGAATTCCTTCAATTTCCTGAGGAGGAGGGCAAGATGCTCCAGTTTAAATAGTTTCAGTTGATAAACAATTAGAAATACATCATGGTGTGTTTACAAAGCATCTATGATTTCTAAAACTTTGAAAAACTTTAGTACAGATTATTCTTTAGGTAAATTACTACCATTTTACCCAAATTGCCCCTTACACAAATTCAGTAGCCAAAATATGAAGCATAAGCATGAGAAGCTATCAAAAAGAAATCTCAGGTTATCAATTATATAAGGAGATGACTGTGATAGCAAAGGACTAATATGATACAATTTCTGAGGACTGTTTTGGAAATTAATACTGTACTTAGCTGGTCTGAAAATACAAACAGACTTGAACTTATCACATTAGCTGACTAGTTTCACATACTAGTTTAATGTGTGCAACAATCCTATATAGTAAAGAGATAATATGAAAATTGACCATCATGCCCTCACACAATATGGCCACCCCCATGTGGTCACAAGATGACCACCACAAGATGGCCAGCAGGGGAGGGCAGTTGTGGGTGATCAGGCTAGTAGGGAGAAGAAAGTTGGGAGTAACCAAGATGGCAGGGGAGGGCAGTTGGGGGCAATCGGGCTGGCAGGGGAGTGGTTAGGGGGTGATCAGGCTGGCAGGCAGAAACCAGAAGGGGCAATCAGGCAGGCAGGCAGGTGAGCAGTTGGGAGGGGCTAAACCAGCAGTCAGACATCCCTGAGGGGTCTCAGATTGGAGAGGGTACAGAGACTGCGCTAATGGACACCCCCTCAGTGCATGAATTTTGCACACCAGGCCTATAGTATAATATTAAAAAATGATAGCAGATTAATATTTATATCAGGAATATTTTTTCATTGAATTGTTTATTTTAAAGAATTCACACCCCATTTTTAAAGTTTGTTACTTTCTAATGGGACTGAGTAAAGCATCAAACAGACTATCAAATTACAGCAGGAAGTTTAAGGAGAGGTGAGGTAGATAAGAGATCAACCAAAGGACTTGTATGCATGCATATAAGCATAGCCAATGAATACAGAACACTGAGGGGTTGGGGTATGCTTAGGAGGGGGGGCAATGGGGAGATATGTATACATGTAACACAATAAAAAAATACTCTGGATTTATAATGTAATTCAGATACTAAAATATAATATATATAAAATTTTGATTTATAAGCAACTTTTCTTTAAGTACTTTCATATATATATTATTTTTTAGGAGGAGAAAAAAGGCATCAATTTATTTTGAAATAAAATTATTGAGAAAAAATAGCAACTTGACATTCTAACATTTTTAAAGAAATCAAAAAGATATCTCTAGAGGAATGCAATTTAAGAGCATGGGCTTCTTGCTTAGCCTTCATTAATTCAACCCTTTACCATTACACTTCAAAGTACCCTGATTTATTTTTTTTCTTTTGTATTTTTAAGTTATAAATAATCTTAATTTGAGAAGTATAGCACCAAGTTTTCTTAAGTATTTTAAAATCAATTATTATTATTGGAGTTATCAATAAACAAAGAGTAAAGTCAGACAATTTTAGCATTTTTTCAAACTTCCAAGTGATTAAATTTGCACTAAAAGGCTAGAGATCCTCATTCTATCTTCTATGAGTTTCAGTTTCTCTTATATAAATGATTGAGTCGAGTTAGATGATCTCAAAGGTGCATTCCAGTCTTGGCATTTAATGTTCCTGTAAATAAATATTTGCCTTAAAACAAGTAATATAAAAATACAATGAAAAGCACAACGTAAAAATTTGGTGATTGGTTACCTTTTATGGGAGGTAGAAGAGCAGGAAAAAGCATGCACATTTTTAATTATGTTTTAGTTCTTGAAATGCATGGTGAGTTCACTGGCATTTACTAGTATATTATTATACTTTAACTAGAGGCCGGGTGCACGAAACTCATGCACAGGGGAGAAGAGTGTCCCTCAGCTCCAGTCTTCACACTCTACAATATGGAACCCCTCAAGGGATGTCTGACTGGACAGTGGGATTGGGCCTAAACAGGCAATTGGACAACCCTTTCACAACCCAGGACTGCTGGCTACCAACTGCTTACCTGCCTGCCTTCCTGATTGCCCGTAACTGCTTCTACCTGCCAGCCTAATAACCCCCTAACCACTCCCCTGCCAGCCTGATCAACACCTGATTGCTCCGCTGCTGGCTCGATTGTCCCTAACTGCCCTCCCTTCATGTCTGGTCCTCCTCAACTGCTCTTGCTTGCAGGCCTGATTGCCCACAACTGCTCTCCACTGCTAGCCAACTTGGGTGGCCATATTGTGTCCATATGGGAGCAGCCATCTTTGACCACATGGTGGCAGCCATATCTTGTGTGTTGGAGTGATGGTCAATTTGCTTATTAGACTTTTATTATATGAGATTTTTACATATATGTTACCAATGTTTTTTTCAAACATTTAAAAATAATATAATAAAGGGGAAATACCCACAATGACCTCTATTCCATTTGGGTCTAAGAATGAAATTATTTAATATTAGCATGTGTTATATAAATGCGCAAGGCAAAACTTCTTTTAAGTGAATACTGATAGGAGAGGAGTAGTTGATGTGTCCAGATTATCTAAATTGCACAAAACTAGCTTTAAATACCTGTAATTTCCTTATGAAGTAGAAATATCATTTTTTCATCAGTTTTAAAATAAGGCCAAGCAAAATGCAAAAGATTACTGATTTGTAATTTGTGCAATAAGTCATTGTAAGCCAGAAAAGATAAGTATTGGATAATCCCAAAATTTATATCCACAATGATGTTACTTATCCTTTTAAGTTAAATACCATAATGAGCAGGTATTGATATAAAGCAAACCAGTCTAATCTGCTCTTTTGACCATTCAGCTTCAGAAGATCAAACCCAGCTATAAGGATACACCAATAAAATCAATTCAAGAGAGAAAAAGCTCAACAGTGGAACTTTTACAGTCTTCTTTTCTTTGATGACACTTGGACATTTATGGTTTCTAAATTTTCAATCACCACATATTTCCTGAGCCTAGAGGCTAGGAAAGTACAATTAATTTTGACTTCCAAAGTTGTCTTGAAAGGTGACTTCTAAACAAAAGTAATAAACAATACCCTTTGAATGCACATGGAAAAATGAAACAATGATGAATTTGGATCTGGATGACAGAACAAAGATAAGAGCAAAGGTTTGCAACAAGTCTTAAGAGTTCAAGGGAATTATATAGAGAACAAAAGTATCAAAAGGTTCTTCCTCTACAATATGTAGATGTCAAAGTTAATATGCTAAAATTAGTTTAACTGATATTACTAAATAATGTTTTTTGTAGTACAATGCATGAATTTTAATAGACAAGTTAATCTTGAATATAGCTGATCTTATCATCATTCACATATATATGTTTAAGATCACTGAGAACTGCACTACTAGAAAGTAATTTATATCTAGCTTCATTTAATGTTTTATTCTGATAGAGTATATATTATTTACAGAGGTTTTTGTCACTGTATCAAATAAAATACAATTGTTATATCACTATAATCAAGGAAACAATTCAATGCAAGTGAATACACAGCAAGAATTTGGAGTATGAGGCCATTACTATTAACATCTATAATGTATATTTTTGAAAACACCCTATTGCTATTTATTTCTCTCACTAGTAACTCCCATCTGCACCACATGTATGCATAGTACGGTACTGACTATTCAGGAAAAAAAAATCTGAGGCACATTAAGGGGTACATTATGTGTTGATTATCTTGATCATGATAGCATTGTCCATATCCTATTCATTCATATTATAGATAAGAAGAGAAACAACAATTTTTTTTTAATCCTCACTGGAGGATATTTTTTTTCCCATTGATATTTAGAGAGAGTGGAAGAGAGAGGGAAAAACAGAAAGAAATATCAATGTGAAACACATCGATTGGTTGCCTCCTGCTCAAGCCTTTACCATGGTCCAAATCAGGGAGGATACTGAAACCTATGCATATGTCCTTGACCAGAATAGAACCCAGGACCCTTCAGTTCATGGGCCTATGCTCTCTCCACTGAGCTAAACCAGTTAGGGCAAAAAATTCTTATTTATATTTATAGTAACAGTATATTTCAGCTAAAAAACCCTTTAAAATGATCTATTTTAGATGGGCTAAACTGAGATATAAGTGAAGATTACACTGTCAATGTTTGAATTATTAATTTACTATCAAAACTTGTTTCTCTTAGTCAAAAAGGTAGAGTAGTGTGTCAGCACTAAAATAAGAGAGGGATCAAGCTTTGGCTGGGAACTGGGGTAGATTTCATAGGGGATATGAAGGAGGCACCTGTCCTCTGGGAAGAAAAAATTCCCCCATTCTTAAAATAAGTAAATAATCATACATTTGTTTTACCATTAGAATTTACAAACTGCACTTCACATCCATCTTGTCATCTGATTTTCATAACATAAAACAATGATGGATATAAAACTGACTTGGAACAAAAAGTCCTATATAACTATAATATGTTATTGCAATTATATAAAAAATCTTATTAACCACTTTTCCTCCTACATATATTTCCCAGCATTAATTTAAAATTAAGGAAAAATGTGGTTATGAGTCCTAGATCATTCAAATAACTTTGTATACACTAATCATAACACATACTGGCAGTTTGCAATAAAATTATTGATATTTGTAAAGTACTTTTACTTTTCAAAGCTATTTTCAGATCCATTCTTTACAACAATTCTATAAGTATCCCCAGGGAATGGATTATGTCTTATTTCCCTCTACATTCATGCCACAGAATAGGCAATCAACAAATATTTATTAAATTAATGTGAATTAGGAAAAAGAAGAAGAAATTGATTGGGTAGATGTGTAAATGAATGATAAAAACACAAGTAGTTTATTGTTTTATTTTAGGGTATATTTTGGCAATATATTTTTAATCCATCACTCTAACTTATATTTGTAATATGTTTTACTTTTTGTGTGTTTTTGTTGTTGTTGTCCCACTTATTTGTGCATTCATGGATTATTTATTGTATATGTCTTGACCAGAGATCAAATTCACAACCTTGGCATATGGGGTCGATGCCCTAACCAATTGAGCTACTTGGCCAGGGCTCTGTATGTTTTAGATGGCTAAGTGTATATAATCCTGCCCTTATTTTTTCCTTTTCATTTAGTACCAATCAATTAACAAAAATATATAGGTTACAAGGGTATTCCTTCTAGTCCTATATAATAAAAAGTTAATATGCAAATCAACCAAACAGTGGAATGACTGGTCACTACAATGCTCATTGACTACCAGGGGGCAAATGCTCAAAGCAGGAGCTGCCCCCTGTAGTCAGTGTGCTCCCATAGGGGAAATGCTGCTCAGCTGGGCTCATGTCTGGTGAGCACAGTGGCGGTTGTGGGAGCCTCTCCCGCCTCTGTGGCAGTGCTAAGGGTGTCCTGCTGCCATGGGGAGTGGGCTTAAGCTGTCAGTTGGATATCCCCTGAGGGCTCTCAGACTGTGAGAGGGTGAAGACCAGGCTAAGAGATCTTCCCTTGCTGCGTGCACAAATTTTGTGCACCGGGCCTCTAGTAATTCTATAATATATCATCTATACACTGTATTGTGTGTTCACTATCACAAGTCCTCCCCATTCATCACCATTTATTCCCGTTATAGCCCCTCACTCACCTCTCCTAATCTTCTGCTTCCCCAGCCCTTATTTTGCTTAAGTATTATAGTTTCAGGGCAATTTTCTTTCTGTCTTAAATTACATTCCTATCTTTAAGAATATTTTTATTGTATAACTTAGACATGATGAGATTCTCTGAATGCTTTCACAAATAAGTGAAGAATGTAGATATGCTTATACTTATTTTTGTATATCTTTTCCTTTGTCTATTCTACTTATCTTTCTTTTTTTTAATATATTTTATTGATTTTTTACAGAGAGAAAGGGAGAGAGATAGAAAGTCAGAAACATCGATGAGAGAGAGACATCGATCAGCTGCCTCCTGCACGCTCCACAGTGGAGATGTGCCCGCAAGCAAGGTACATGCCCCCAACCAGAATCGAACTTGGGACCTTTCAGTCCGCAAGCTGATGCTCTATCCACTGAGCCAAACCGGTCTCGGCTCTACTTATCTTTGTAACAGCATTCCTAGAATTTGTCTTATTTGAGCCTCTTTTATATTAAATATCATGATCTTTTACAGATTTCAATGACTCCATTTCAATTACTGACTTTTGCTTTTGAGATAACAAAGCTCTACTGGTTTAGTTTATGTCATTCCAATTTCTTCTAGTTTTATATCTACAGACCAATACCTACTAATACTCTCTTCAATTTACTCTGACACATGCTATCCAAACCATCAGCAGTTGCATTGTGCTAAGAGATAAATCAGACAGAGAAAGACAAATACTATAAGATATCACTTATATGTAAAATTTAAGAAAGCCAAATTCCTAGAAATAGAGAGTAGAATGGTGGTTGCCAAGGAATGGCGGGGGGCGGGGCGGTGGAGAAAGTGGGGTGATGTTGGTTAAAGGATACAAACTTCCATTTATAAGATGGATAATTTCTGGGGGCCTAATGTACAATATGATGAATACAGTTAACAATACTGTACTATATATCTGAGAGATGCTAGAGAATATTCCTTAAATGTTCTCACCACACCAAAAACAGGTAACTATGTGAGGTGATGGCCATGTTGGTCCTATTGTGGTGATCATTTGGTAATACTTATGTGTATCAAATCATTATTTGTATATCTTAAATTTATATATTATGTATCAATTACATCCCAATAAGCTGGGGGGATAAAAAAAATTATCAACAACACATCAAATTATCTTATACTCTGGTGTTCCTGTTAGTAGGTAGCTAGTTAGTATTAACAAAGGAAAGAAACAAAGACAAAGGTAAGTAGATATTAAACAAAATAAACTAGGAAACAGATTTGGAAAATAAGCCTGCTTCACTAGGAAGTTGAAGCATTCATAATGCCCCCAACTCTCCCCCACTCCCACTGCTTGGGATCTAATCCCAAAGAAGGCAGTAATTATCCAGGATTACTGAGGAGGCAATAAAACAGCAGCAGAAATTCTTCTGCTTGGTATATGTCCAGTAGAAGCCAAGATGACAATGGTAAGGAGGAAGTGTCTAGCCTGGGAAAAAAGATCAGATTGGATAAGGGACACAACCCTAGAAGGTCAAGGAAATGGACTAGTTAGGGCAAGGGCTCAGCACAAGTCTAGGAAGAATTATAAAACTGATTGGTTAATTTGAAAGAGAACTGGTCCCTCCGAAGGCCACGGTAATATAATCAAAACTTAAAGCACTCTCTCTCTCTTTCTCTCTCTCTTGTTCTTTCTCTCACCCTGTAACATGGGTTTAATTACCCAATAATTTGCACATTCTCTCTCCATAGCAACCAGAGGGGGCTCAGTATTTGCATGGGCACCTATTAGGGCCTTAAGTTTGGATCTTTCAGCTGCACTGGCTCACACATGACACCATCTTGGGTACTGGGTACTGAAATGCAACACTGGACTGAGTGCAGCTGGGAAGAGAGAATCGGACTGAGCTTTGGTATGGACTGAACTAATAGCACAGAATTTCTAGATTTCATTCGTGCTTCTGGGCTTGATTAAAAACAAGGCTGAACTTTTTTTACAGTAAGATGAATGGAGATGAGGCATTGGGAACCTGGGGTAATCTTTCATATCTATTCCAATAAATCTTACCATTATATTAAATTCTGCTATCTGTGGGTCCCCAAAATGCTTTTCTTGTGATTTTGTGGAAGGACCCTGTTGTGGAGTAAACAAAAGTAAATGGCCACTGGAGTCCAGACCAAATTAAAATTTAGGGAGCTTTTATTAGCCAGCTGGACACTGCCCTGCCTTTCTCCACACAGAGTCCAGACAGCAGCTCCAACTCTTTGTGCAGGACTGCTTTTAAGTACATTTACCACATCTTGTTTTTGCAGAACAAGCAACCCAAGACAAAACAGTTTTTCCCAAGCAACATCAAAGCTATGCCCTTGATAACCATGTTATGTACAGGGTCATCTTGTTCTTCAGAAACTGTCAGTGTTCCATGAAAAAAGGCCTATATACTGGAAAGGGGCCATGAGACCATATCTCAAGGTCTGGCCTTGTGTTAGCACTGACAACTCTATCTGGGGCATAGTCCATGGCCTCTTTAGAATGGAAATAGTGTTAAAAAATTCCCACTCTCTAACATTCCCCATTGCTTTTATGTACATGAGTCAAATCATTGACTCTTTGGGGTCATTGTTGGCGAGGGCATTATATTGACCCACAAGGACATAAGCTTGATAAAATTCATTCTCTGCTGAATAAAGTCAGTGAGCCTGTTTATAAGATAAGGGCCCAGAATGAGGTCCAGGACTAATCTTTAGAGGATCCAAAGAGTCCTGGACTATTTTGCCTGGGTTGTCTTAAGCCAGGTGTGATGAAGCCATGTAGGAGTCCCTTTGATCTTTACTACTATGAAGATGGTCCTTTCCAGGTAGGAGTCAGTCCTTGTGTGACAAATTTCTTTACCCAAACAGTCACCAGGGTGGAAGGATGGACCAGATCAGAGTACCTTGGACATGCTTCTGGACTGCTTTCTGGATGAACTGTAAAGTCTGCAAGAACTTGAGTAAAGATTGGTTATAGATTTCAGCTTTTCTAGATTGGGTTCCCATGTAAGCTGGTGAGTAGGTCAGGGTTTGGAAATCACTAGAATCTGTAGAGGCTCCACTGGTTTTAGGGCAGCTTCCCAGGCTGCTTCATCTGCAGCCTCATTCCCTCTTGCTTCTGGGGAGTCCCCTTGTCTCACCTAGGTAGATATGGAAAGACTTAATTACATCTGGTAGTGCTAGTTAGCCCATCGTCCTTGCTCTGCTCATGTCCCTCTAACTGCCTGATCTTGGGTCTGAATTCTTTTAGGGAAAATGGACATCGGTGGGCTCTTCTAGCTACTTCCTGCTGAGGCAGGTCAGAAGTTTCTCTCAGAGCCAAGAGATCCTTGCTATCTGTCAGAGGAACAATGAGACCTGGGCACAGAAGGAGATGGGCTTGTGACCTGGCAGAGGCAAACTGTAACAAATGGTCTGGTGGAAGCGAAAGAAAACCTTTCAGTTTTAATGACTTCTATTGAAATAGAAATTTTCTCCTCAAAATTACCCCTATGTTTATCAAAAGAGTCAAATCAAGACTAATTTACATTTCTTTAAATGTATCTGAAGGAACCTGAAACACTAATTTTAAGGAACATATGCACTCTACACTCATTACAGTGTTATTTACAAAAGCCAAGATTTGGAAGCAGCCCAAGTGCCTATCAGGAGATGATTGGATAACAAAACTGCAGTACATTTACACAAATGAATATTACTCACAGGTAAAGGAAAAAATTTTTTTTTCTCTTTGCCAAGTCTTGGATCTACTAAAAGGACTATAATACATGAATTAGGAAGCAAAGAATTGTAGTAATACCTAAATTTATTGTGTACTATTAATCAAAATCTCCAAGGAAGTGTCCAAGCATTCTTAGTATCATAAATGGCAATAATGCATGAGTTTTGAAGGGAATACGAAACCTATCCATAATACATTTAATTTCTTTGTAAGTCTTTGTGTGCCTCTTAGCATCCATAAGCATTATGTTTAAAATACCTAATACCCTGTAAACATTGCTAAACTTTAGTGACGAAAATGATTTGTGACTAGCATTTAATGACAATGAAGAATATGATGTACTGAAGAACTCTTGCATTTAGTCTGTTCACCATTTAAATTACTTGTTTGAATATAAAATTGTTCTTGTAACACAGTACTAATTATTTGATATAATCAAACTAAAATATAATACAAGCTTCAATGATAGGATCTCATCACTTAATTAAACTTCTCTACCCAAACTTTGCAATAACATTCAAAAATCATTATCAGGAATAAATTAAAAAATCTAAAACACTTGTTTCCTAAAATTAAAAACAAAGTGCATGCACTTTCTTCCCCTCACTGCAATATATTGACAGTTACACTAAAATATTGGAAGTTTTTATTAGATATTATATTTTTTTCCTTTTTAAAATCGATTTCTTTGTTCTTTGCACACATCTTCTGTCAATAACATGTAAACATATATAGATTTAGAAAGATAGTGGTCTCAGTGTAGCATCTTTCATATTATTATTCCTATATCACCTGTTACAAAGTAAGACTAATTCCCACATCTAATTACAAACAGGATTTCAGACTCATTAAACAAAATACATTTCCATTAGTGCTGCTGTAAGAAGATAGGGGGGAAATGAAGATTAGTTCATGTTACATCTCTGTTTCTCAAGATTTGAAGATTTATATCTGTGCACTTAGAGACTATAAATTTTAAAAGATCAGCAAGATTATAGATATGTTAAAAATACTCCATTCAAAACAGTTTGTCTGTGGTGCTTACATTTTGTCATTAGATTTGCTGCACTGTCTTTAATTCTTATAGAAAATATAGCACAAAACTGGAATGTCCCTTCACTATTACTTGGCAGGTGCCTGGAGTTATTTCCCTTGTGCTCTAAAAAGACATGCTTCTTATACTTTAAAGTAAATTTGGTACAAAAATGCTTATATATGAAAATGGATTACTTGAAAGTAAATAGACAATTTTGATTCAATGAGACAAAATTATTTTCTGTTATGAAAACACAGTACTAGTTCTTAGAATGGAAGGAAGATTACAGACTAGATAAATCAAGTAAAGAAGATCATGTAATATGTTAAATGGCTGGTATACAAACTACGAGGTGTATGTTTTCCTTTAATGATGAATTTCTGATTAATGTTAATATATCTAGGGAATACTATACCCTAAAGCACTGCTGAATGACTGAGGTATACAATATATTGCACTTTATTTAGTTACAACTTTTCTTATGGAAAGTCTGTTCAGATAGACTAAAGAGAGCTTATTTTGTTCATAGTATATTGAGTCATGTAACTAATGAAAATTGGAGCTATTCTAAACTAAAGGTACATAAATATAATTGACTTGATCCTACAAACAAAATGGAGAGAATGCTTCTCATTTGAGTTTTAGCTTTTTCAAGAACAACGATGAGAGCAATTCTTCTTCCAATATACATTACATTATTACTTTTACATTTTTATTGTGGGTAGAGGGTTTTGGACAAGGGCCACTTTTAATGTGTACTGTTGAGATGTATTACATAGCAATTCAGTATTATCTAATACATATAAAGAAGATGTATTCTAGTTATACTAGAAGCTTAGCAAGGGGGAAGGAGGGAGAGAGTTGACAATAAAACCATATCTGAAATACTAGTTTCCTAAAATTCATCTCTGAACTAAATAGCCGCAATTACCTATATATGAAACACATGTCTAGCCCCCTTCTAAAATTAGAGTGCTAGGACTAATCACTTATCCTGTGCACCAAGGTCAATTACCACAGCTGGAAATTTTCTTAAAAGTCAGCTGATTCCCTTCCTATATTTATACATCAAAAAGAGGTAGAAGAAGCGAACTGCTTAAGGTCTCACAGATAATTCTAGGCAGAAGTGGTTCTAGAAACTGGGGATCTCCTAACATCTAACAATCAGCTGGCTTCCTCCGCACCCTCTTATTTTACCTCATTCCCAAACAATCATAACAGGTTTCTTTCTTTTTTTTTTTTTTTGCTTGAGGGCAGGGTTTTAGTCTTACCAGTTATCTGCAATCAACACAACTATTTCATAAAATGCAGCATGTACCAAATTCATTTTCATAAATAACTATAACAGATAATGATAGAATCCAAAATAGAAAAATAATCAGGAAGCCTGCCTAGGAGGGACATCTTTCTCACCCTCTTCTCTTTTTTCTCTCTCACAGACCTCGAAAAACATTACTAAGGTATATGAAATGCCCTTGTTAATATATCTGATAGGTCATTAAAAAAGTAGACACAATTCAGATGGGGAATAAAAAAACTTTAGTAAAGAGGAAAAGGAAGGGATAGAATTAGAAAATATCAAGGAACAAAGGGAGATAGACAAAAGGGGAGGAAATGGGGACATGTATAATAGCGTCAACAATAAAAATAAAGTTAAAAAAGAAATAATGAAAAAAGACAGAGCAGTTAGCCAAAAGTGGTCATTTAGACCTCTGACAATATCATAAGTAAACTGAAAATATTAATTTAGCTTCCTGAGTGTTACACTTATTATGAATTTGTTAGTAGAAATAGGAGATAATGGTGATGATGATGATTTTTCTGAAAATAAAAAAGTGTAAGTTGGTGTTCCTCCCAAGGGAATCCTGTATTATGTGAAACCCACAAGAACTTATGGAAAGAACTTTTAACCATCTATATGCCAAAGTATGCGCATCTCTCTTCATAAAAAACTTAGGAACCTGAACAACAGGCAGAAAACACCTTTTCTATACATTACTCCTATTCATTATTGCCAGAATGATTATAATTTTCTAACAAAGTATTATGCAGTTTTAAATTGGAACGCTGCATTAGAAATACAACCCTACAAGAGATATGTATAGACTTTTCTATAATAAAAATAACAACAAAAATCTTAATTTCCAATTCTAGGTGATTATTCTTCTTTATTTAGTTATGTGCTTTTTCCTTCATTGACTGTAACTTAGCGAATATGGAATAGAAGTTATTTATTGTTTTCTGTCATAAAAACAAACAGTTATAAATACATAGCTACTTATGTAGAAAAGTAGTGGCGTAAAGTAGCATAGAAAACACATAAGGCTCAGCAGACTGAAAACATAAAGTGTTGTCTCTATTACCAGTAGCTTTCTCCTGCTGTAAGACCGTAACCTTAAGAAAAGTACTAGATATGTTTGTAGAATTCTTTTTTTTTTCCTATGATAACAGGGAGAATTTTAGTTTCTTACTTGCTTCACAGGGGTAATATAAGTGCATGAGGAGGTCAAGTACAATATTTTGACACATACTAGAGATGAAGCCATTGCATATTTAATAGAATTATTTTAAATGCTGATATGTATAGTATCTGTATGCTCATTTTTATATTAGTAAAAAATAAAACTTTCATGTTTATAAATAATGTGGTAAAAGCACTAAAAAGTGTTTCCTTCTATTTGTTGAAAGCAAAATGGGTCAGAAATACTTTATTTATGGGATAAATGTATAAATATAATACCTACCTTAACAACCCCAAAACACTCCTGGAAAACCTGCACAGCACTCACAGAGAAGAAAAGCAGTCTTTCTTTGGTCTTGTCATCTTTAATCTAACACTAAAATAACACTCTAGACATTTTGCTTTTTTAGAATAAAGTACCTACCTCTTTTGCCTTTTGAAACACTTGAAAATTTAAAAGAGAAAAAATAAAAAATGCTGACCAGGTAATAGCTGACTATTCATGGTGGGTGTAGAACATGAAAGGTTACAATATGGATCTGTGCCTACGCGTTTCTTTTCAACTTGAGAAGCATCCTCCTGCTTCTGCTAACTCGGCAATCATACAGCTGACAGATTTCTGGTTTTCTAAATAATGCATAGGCTTTTCTTTTAACATGTCAGTGCAAAAGTATCAATTCAGCCTCAGTGTTGTTTGTGATGCTGATTTGACTTGACAGCATTCCATTAAACCAATGAGTTTTTCCCCCTCCTGATGGTTCCTTAAATATTTTTCTGAGTGATGTATTTGTTGTGTTTTAAACAGATTGTAAAGGATGTTTGCATTTCTGAGAAAACTCCATGGCAGGTACAGTTAGAAAAAAAGTACAATAAAACTTTACAATAGAACACTGTTCCCCATTCTCTTAATTCCTCAAACATCAACCTCCCCCCTCCCCACCTCCTGCCACACACACAGGTCTATACTCAAAACATTTGAACTTTCTAAGGAAATATCATTAACATATGTAGTACTTGATTTCTATCTTGGGAAAGCAAAACCTCTTTCTATTAAATCATGTGTGTTAAAATCAGAACCTATAAAAAGAAAACAAATGTTTTGTTCCATTGTCAGTTCTTTATGGAAGCAGGTATAGACTCCAGCGAAATGCACTGATGTTCTATTGATTATGTCCCAGCAGGACAAAGCTGGCTAAAAGCCAGGAAGTTTGAAGAAAAGAACACTTCTGCTCTATTTTTATAAGTCATATATTTTTCATAGAAGCTGCTGCCCCAAAAAATGCAAAAGTTGAGCATTAAGAATAAAGGACTTTTGCCTCCTGGTTAAAACTGATTTAGATGCAAATAAGTCCTATAGGTTTCTTTGATAATTTCTGCCAGCTATTTAATATAAATATTGGGATCTTATAATGATCATTTACAGGAGGTACTTGTAAACATTCATGACCCAACTAGAGAGGTTTGACAATAAGATTCATATAGAAAAACAAATCTGCTCTAGTAATGCATTAGGTTAAGTACACATGAACTCTATTTGCAAATGGAGAATAATCCTTGTGAAGTAACTTTCATTTTTTTTTCCTTTTGACAAGAGAAGTTAAGTGTCTTAAATAAAATTTATAAAAAAAAACCTGTCTATGAAGTGTGCATTCAGAAAAGAATGAGCTAAACTGTGAATCAGGCAGAGTATATGTTTGGGCCCCTAAACTTCAATTCTCTTTACTCCTGGTTGTACACAATCTTTACCCATTAAGCTTTGTCCAGAAAACACCTACTTCTCATCAACACCAACTTTCAAACTTTCATTTACACTGAAATATAAACAACTGTTATAATGTGAAAATTATTAATACCCTGGGGAGCTTTGAAATTAACTTTATACTTCAAATTATACAGGTACTAGGAGAGTTGGCAATGGCAGAAACACTGAATTTCTAGAGTCCATGAAATCATCTTACTTATGATAAGGCCAGTTCAGATGAAGTGCCTTATATAACTTGATGAATTGAATACAATTTTGTTAAATGAAACATGCCCATCAATAATCTATGCACAATCAATGTCTCTTATGTAGTTTGAAACTAAAACTCTCACAAAGTGAAATAAATATTTCCTACACAGTAGATGCCTACATTAAGTTACTATATAGAGTTTCAACCCTGAGAGCCAGTAGCCTTAACTGAGATTTCTAGAATGTTTATCCAACTATATTCTTCTTTTATTGATGAAGAACTACTGATTTTCACTGTGTGTACTCAGGTTTTATTTGTTTGTTCCTTTGCTCTGTATTTTACTGGTAAGCTATCTATCTATCTATCTATCTATCTATCTATATCTATCTATCATCTGTCTATCTAAAGTTTAAGTTTCCTTTCAACCATTAGACCATTGACCAGAAGCTATGACACACACTGACCACCAGGGGGAAGATGCTCAATGCACAGGCATGGAAACATGGAACAGACTGATTAATCTCAGAGGGTAGGGAGAAGGGTGGGAAGAGGTTAACCAAAGATCTTATATGGCCTGTGGTGATTGGGGCAAACTTCAGATTGTGAAAGAGCACAGGCCAGGCTGAGGGACCCCACTGGTCCATGAATCCATGCACTGGGCCTCTAGTTTGTTAATAAAATTTAAATAGAAATATAGTGAGGATATTTTGAAATTAGTCATCTTATATATAAGCATTATTCATTTATCATTAGCATGATATATATAATTATATACAGATAAATTCTATGTCTGTGTGTGTGATACACAAATATAAATGTGTGTGTAGTAGTTTTTGGTGGGATAATTCCCTTATTTATTTAGTTGTTATATGTTTTAATATTAAGCTCTTATTTAATTGTTATATGTTTTAATGTTAAGGTTTAACTTTCCATGGTAGGCCAGTAGAGAAAGGAAAAGTCCTAAAAAAATGTAATAACTCTCTTGAGAACATACCCAAATACATGAATAATGAATATAAAGATAATTTAGTCAGTGATAAACACCCCAATATATGATTTATTCTCACCTGGTGTTCATGTTCATGTTATTTTGGCAGGAATATTTTTCACAAACATTCTCCCATCCTTGGAATCAATTATGCAGGACTATATCTCTGCTAACAATGCTCTTCTCATTCTTATTTAACCTTGTTATCTCTGAACAATTTTATCTCCATTTTTGACCAGTAGCCAAAGTTTAAAATGCCAGATTATTTTTTTAAAAAATGCGTTTACAAGAGCATTGGTTTTAATGAAAATACTTTTATGATGAGCCCTTTGTGGTACCATTTATTTTCCTGTTGTGTATTGGTATATCATAAACTTTAGAGAAGTTATAGGTTAATCCCTCTTTCCCTATATCAATCAGACTATCATGTTCTTTAAAGTAACAACCTTTGCTCTTCTTGACATTCTTGGGACACTGGAGTTTTTGCTACTCAGAAAGATCAACTTGCTTCTGAAAAGGGGAATTCTAATATTGGAATGTCATGAAATATGTATAACAAAACTATAGAGTGCAGAGTACCTATGAAATGCATGACAAATTAAAACCTAATTTTGTAATCCAATCTGTGGGATATGTAATCCACAAAGTTCATACTGGAAATATAAAATGTTGCAGCCACTTTGTAAAACACAATTACCAATTAACCCAAAATTTTTACTTCTAGGTATGTATCCAAAATAAATAAAGACATATGTCCACCTAACAATTTGCACACATTGAACACTGACAGCAGCATTATTTATATTAGGCAAAAAGTAGCAACAATCCAAATGTCTATCAACAGATGAATGGGGAACAAAATGTAGTATATTCATATAGTATATTCATATGATGGAATATTGGGCATTAAAAGGAACAAAGTACTGATGAATGCTACAATATGGATGAACCTTGAAAACATGTCAAATTATAGAATCCAGATGTAAAAGATCACATATTGTATAATTCCATTTATATGAAACATCTAAAAGAAGTACATCCATAGAAACAACATAAAGGATTAGCAGATTAGTTGTTGCCAGGGAATTGGGAGGAAATGGGGAGTGACTCCTAATGGACAGAGTTTCTTTTGGGTGTAATGAAAAATTTCTGAAATTAGATAATAGTGATAGTTGCACAAATGTATCAATATACTAAAACCACTGAATTACACACTTTAAATAAGTAAATTTTATATGTGAATTATACTTTATTAAAACTATTAATAAATTCATGAGTGAAACTTGATGGCATTATTCTAAATGAAGTAAGACATAGATAAGACAAATACCATATGATCTCAATTTCATGTAGATTTTAAAAACAGGAAACAAAAATATAAGCTCATAAATACTGAGAAAAGATTGGTGGTTCCCAGAATCAGGGGAGAGGGGCAAAATTGGTGAAAGGAGTCAAAAGGTACAAACTTTCTTTATACAATAAATCAGTCATGAAGATGCAATGCGCAGCATGGTGATTATGGTTAACTAGAGGCCTGGTGAACAAATTCGTGCATGGTAGGGTCTGTCTGCATCACCCAGATAGGGGCTAATAGGGCTGGGCCAGCCAGGGGGAGGGGAAATGGGAGGTTTTCTGGGTGGCCCCACCCCTAATCAGGGTTGGGGGGGCAATAAGGAGTGGGCCAGGCAGGGGAGGGGACATAGGCAGTTGGCTGTCCAGCCCCAACCCCTGGTCAAACTCGCAGTCGAGGGGATAATTTGCATATTAGCCTTTTATTATATAGGATAATACTGTATTGCATATTTGAATAAGAAAATAAATCTTAAAGTTCCCATCATGCCTGGCTGACATGGCTCACTGGTTGAGCATAGACCTATGAACCAGGAGGTCACAGTTTGATTCCTGGTCTTTGAGCTCAATCCCCAATGGGGGAAGAAGGGCATGCAGAAGGCAGTCAATTAATGATTCTCTCTCACCATTGATGTTTCTATCTTTCTATCTCTATCTCTCTCTCTCTTCCTCTCTGAAATCAATAATATATATATATTTTTTTAATTTTCTCATCACAAGAAAACAATGTTGTAAATATGTATGGTGATGAATATTGACTAGATTTATTGTGATGATCATTTTGCAATACATACAAATATTGAGTCACTATGTTATGCACTTGAAATTAATATGATGTTATCTGTCAATTATACTTCAATTAAAAAGGTTAGATTATTCTATCTTCTAGTACAAAAGTGCACAAAAGAGTATTTGTGGGTGATAGACTAACTAAATTGAGCTACAAAGTGAAAGAAACCTTCTAAACAATTGCTTATAATAAAAACTTTGCTTGAAAGACTAAAAAATAATAAAAGAACAAGAAAATCACTTTGACCTGGCCAGCATGGCTCAGTGGTTGAGTGTCAACCTATGAACCAGGAGGTCATGGCTCAATTCCCAGTCAGGTCATATGCCTGTGTTGCTGGCTAAATTTCCAGTGTGGGGCATGCAAGAGTCAGCCAATCACTGATACTCTCTCGCCATGGATGTTTTTCTCTATATATCCATCTCCCTTTCTCCCTGAAAGCAATAAAAATATATAATTTTTAAAAAATCACTTTGGATTCTAGAAAACTTTAAAACTTTCCAATAAAGACACATATATTCATTTAATTTGGTTTCAATGCATACAATAGGTTCACTGTATATACTAGTCATATTATTACTGCAATAATATTAATATCCAATTGTCATAGAACCTTAGAGAATTAGAGTTTAGAAAAAAGTAGTGATTATTTCCAATCCAATTTCCTTAACTAATATGTTTACTAAATATGAAAATTATTTAAATGTGGAAAAATGTTTAATAATCCCAACTTTATAGTAAACTGCCTTTTATAAAGGAAATAGGAATAATCTTGATAGTGAATAATGAATATTACTTCAATTTTTAGATATACAAATACCCATAAGAGGCAGATATGTACTCTAAATCAGCTTTTGAAATCTGGCACTGTAATTTTCTTAAATTACTATTGAATTTTTTGTCATGTTCCACTTAATTCACAAATGACCTTTTCTAGAATGATAAAATATAGTAATAGTCAGCTATTATAAACTCTATTTGTGAATACAATCTCCTAAGTAACATATATAACAACTCATTTGTGTTAATTCCTTATAGAATGAAATTAAAATTCTATTTTTCTAGGTCCAGTTTAAGAACCCTTGCTCACATTTCCCTTTCTACTATTTTTCAACTGTTTGCATTTAATCTCTAAGGAAAACATGTGCTTCCTAGAAGATACTACAAATCAATTTGCAAATACCTTGAAGAGAGCAATATACTGGGTAAAATTCAACATGGCTTCCTAAAGATCAAGTCTTGTCAGACCAATCTAATTTCCTTCTGTGACAGAATGACAGCCTGAGAGATAGAGGGAAGCAATAGATGTAATTTATTTTGACTTTATCAAGGTTTTTGAGATCAGTCTAAACAATGGTTCATCAATAAACTGTGAAAATCCAGGCAGTTATCTAGAGAGAGTTCCCAAGAGGCAGAAAAAAAGCACCTAAAGAGTAGTCACCCATGGATAAATGTCTGTGTTCAAGAATCATAGAAATGAAGATAAGAATTCAAAGGCTATACAGATTATCACAAATCCCTTCATTGTAACTAAAGCACAAAGAGAGGAGGCAACTTATTCAAAATCACAGAATAAAATTGCAGCAGAGGTAGTTATTTAGCATTAATATAAAAAACACAGATACACTAAGGAGTGTAACATGTAGGAACCAAGACAGGTCCAATACTGGTTAGATACTTCCTCTGATGATAGTCTAGTTGGAGGCAGGAAGAAGGTGAAGAATTAAGAAAAAAGACTCAGAATGATTTCACATTGGCCATAAGATCTATAAGGAACTATCATATCATTTCAAATTGTTTATTATGAAGAAAAAGAAGAGATAATGCTTAGTATTAATTTGGAGGTATTTTTATACAAACTGCTTTAACACTGATAAAACAAGAAATTCTTATTCCACCAGATGAGTTATTAAAGATAGACCTAGTAAATAATTCCACAATAGTGAAGTTTGCTTACTCTTGGAATAAGTTTTTAGAATGATCTTTAAAAGTACAATGGGTCTCCTTACTACATTCCTTTTTCAAGGTCCATAGGCATGCAAGAAAGATGAAAGGAGTGCTAAAAGTTTACAATTCTATGAGAAAAGCCATTTAAAAAGAGTTTTTGGTATCAGGTTCTAATAAAAACAAGCATGCCTCATTTGATTCTCCAAAAACATCTTGCTCCGTATCTAATGAGTTATTTGAATAGCATAAAGAAAGAAGGTAACATTGAGATTTTCTAATTTAACTTTGCAAGGTAATCAGCCACATATACCATATACCATTATCTTTTTCACTATGAACCATATTTTCTAAAAGGTAAAAAAAAAAATACTCAACATCTGCCCAGAAGTTAAATAACACTAAAGTCAGAATAAGTAGAGATTCTGAAGATAAAGATTTACATGGTTACCATCTTGGATTCTTCAGAGGAAGTCACTATGGACAGTAATGCAATTTTTAAAAACGTTGCAATTTTTCTACAAATAAAATGACTACCCTCAAAGTCTTTGTTACATTAAAAAAGTGGGGAAGGGGCTTCTGTATAAGTTTATTTCTGATCTGACAGCTACAATTGTAATTGTTTAGGCATATATTTCCCACAAACTCTCCACAGCCATAACATTTAGTGATTAATTGTAAAGCTCTAGGAGCAATGGTACACAAACTAATTTCCTAAAACAATAAAAGACAGAATTTCTCATTTGAAGCGAAATGAAACATGGACCAGTTTTTATTCATGCTGAAATCTTGATGCAGAGTCATGGTATAGCCATTATAGAAGCTATTAAATAAAACATCAAATAAAAGAAACTATAGGTCTGTCTTCAAAAAAGAAAATGCTCTTCTCGCTTAAGAATCTTCTAACTTTTATGTTTGTGTTTTCTTTTAAGTCTAATGTTATTAATTCTATTTTCTTTCTTTCCTGCCTTTAGCTTTACAGTCATAAAAAATATAAGTTTTAACCAAACTGGAGAATATATAAGAATTCAGAGAAGGAAAATTCCTAGTCACTGTCATTCAAACATCTCAACTAAATACAGGCTTCCTGTCTTGCTTATTACAGGATATGTCAAAATATTTAGAAATTATCTTCTGTTATATAATATACTAGTGTCCTGGTGCATGGATTCATGCACATTGAAAGGAAATTAATTAGAAGATGGCTAGTGAGATGAGACTGGGTGAGACGGGCCAGACATGCCCTGAAGCCAACCTCCTGTGGTCCCTCCCCAGTGTCTATGGAGTGAGAGGGACAGGTGGTCTCTGGCAGGTGTGGTCCCTTGGCCTGGACTGCAGGGATCAGGCCAAAACTGGCTCTCTGACATCCCCCAAGGTGCACCAGTGTGCAAGAGGGCACTCTGCAAAGTTGCTGTCATACAGGGTATGGAACACAAACACCAAGTGTGCAGTAAACCAGATTTATGGCTAACAGTGCCCCGGCAACATTACGATCCATGGCTGAAGGTGGAATCAAGTGGCCCCATGAGGAATAAAGCTCCCTCCTCTTTGGCTTCAGGGCCTGTCACCTGAGTAGGGCCACTGCCAAATTACTGCAGCTGGCAGCTACTGCATTGAGTGACTGCCCACTGCTGGTCAGTGCATGTTATAGTGACTGGTTGGATGGTTGGACACTTAGCCTATTAGCCAATGATATACACACACACACACACACACACACACACACACACACACATACACTAGAGGCCTGGTACATAAAATTCATGCACTCAGGGGTGGGGAGTGTGTGGAAACCCTGTGTTCGATAGCCCCAAAGAGATAGGCCATACCTACCCATCTGGAGCTCCTTGATGGATTGCTTCAAAGAGGTGGGCGGGAGTTGGGGATCCCACCTCGGCCTCGTGGAGCTGGAGAACCCCAGGTCTTGCTGTGTGGAGCCACCAGACCCCTGGCATGGTCACACAGAGCTGCCAGGACCCACCTCTGCACTGCGCACACAGCATCAAGTCCCTGACCACCCACATGCATCCACTGCACATGCAGCCTCCTGGTGATGGATTGTGATGGCATGAGGATGTGACAACCATTTGCATATTAGCTCTTTATTATATAGGACTAGAGGCCTGGTGCAAAAAATTCATGAATGAGGGTTGGAGGGGGGGGGTCTTTCAGCTCCAGCCTACCTCTTTGGGACAATTCATCGAGGAGCTCCAGATGGGTAGGAGGAGCCTATCTCTTTGGAGCTATCGATCGCAGGGTTCCCGCACATCCCCCACACCTGAGTGCATGAATTTTGTGCACTAGGCCTCTAGTATATATATTATAGGCTAATATGCTAAGTGTCCAACCATCCAACCATTCGCTATAACATTCACTGACCAGCAGGGGCAGTCGCTCCATGCAGGATCTTTGACCACATGGGGACAGTCATCGTTGTGTTGGAGTGATGGTCAATCTGCATATTACTCTTTTAATAGATGGGATAGAGACCTTGTGCACAGGTGGGAGCTAGTTGGTTTTCCCTGAAGGGTGTCCTGGATCAGGGTGGGTGTTCCCTTGGGGGATGGGGTGGCCTGGGCGAGGGGCCTGCCATGGTTTGCAGGCTAGCCACGCCCTCACCAACCCAAGTGGAGGCCCTGGTATCTGGGATTTATTTATCTTCTATAGTTGAAACTTTGTAGCCTGGAGCAGAGCCAAGCCTTCTGCTACACAGCCATGGAAACTTTGCTAGGGGCAACCCAAGCCTTCCTCCTGCTCTCTCTGTGGCCGTAACCATCTTGGTTGGGTTAATTTGCATACTTGCTCTGATTGGCTGGTGGGTGTGGCTGGTGGGCATGGCTGGTGTGTGTAGTGGAGGTATAGTTAATTTGCATATTACTCTTTTAGTAGATATGACATATATATACTCTGTGATTACTGTACTTGTTTTTTTTGTTTTGTTTTTGTTTTGTTTTTAAGGAATAAAGATGTACAATAACTGATCTCATAATACCCTCTAGGAAAATGTTACATTTTTGCGTATTTTCCTGTTGAATTTAAATATGGACAAGATGATGTTCCATCCCATATATAAATAAAGCCTATCATAAACAAAAAAAAACTAGAACTTCCATAATTAAGTAAAAGAGTCAAGAAAGTAATGGAAGATTGAAAGAAAACGTTATGAGAAAGGTTCATAGAAAATAAAATATGATTCTTTTTCAAATGGCAAGATAAATATATTCAGACCAACACAAAATTTTAATTCAATATTTGATATGTTTTGTAAGCTGCCATACTTTGACTTCTGGGAATTTAGCAACTAACAACAATGATGAAATTGAATAACAAACCTGCCACAATATGACATTTATAATAGAGTATGCTTCTTCTAAAATTAAAGAAAAAAACTCTGAGTTTTCTGGTTGTGTAGTTCATTGTGGAATGGCTAGTAACATCCAAAAAACATTCTCTAAGGTAAAATGGTCACATGGCCACAAATAAACAGGATAAAGATATATTATCCATTTCTATTTATAATTTTCCTTTTAGAAACAAATGTTGCCCTTGAGGGAAAATTAAGAAACATTCACTCAGATTAATTTGTGACCTGGAGTCAAAGCCATTGACTTTATACTTAAAGATGATGAAAAATCTTAAATCCTTTTTCATCATTTGGAATATTTGTGGGGCTTGCATATTTTTAAGGTTTGACTAATTGAATCCAGTTTCAGAATTCCAAGCATTTTTTCTTCTATACCACACTTAATTTAGGGGAAGGAATAGGATATCAAAAAAAAAATCTATCAGTCATAATAGTAATGCCCACATTAGTTTCTGAGGTCTAGGTAAGTCTAACCTGAAGTCTGATATCTACCTTGTACACAGAATGAACCTTGGGCAGGACAAATTAAGGACAGTCTCACTATCAACTATACCTCCATCTTTATGCTTATTCATTGAGATTCAATAATAAGAAAATAAATTTCATTATGTACCTTAGAATAGATTATAGTGGAAAATCAATGCAAATATCAGAGGCAAAATTTTATAGCAGAAAGATGAGTGCCAATGCTTTTATTATCTGTGTGACCACAAATAAGAAAATTTCTCACCTTCCAAGCATCATCTGTAGTATGAAGGGTTGTACTTAATTATTTAAGTCACTTAGATCTCTAAATTTTAATTTTAGAAATACTTGCGAGTATAATTGTAAACAACAGAAGCTTTACAGTTACTTAACCAAAGAATGCAATTAAGCTTTTCTATTTATCAAACATAATATTTCTTCAAGCCACATTCTCAACTCTTACCCAATTTCAAGACATAGGCTAAAGGCTCTGAGAACCACTATTTGAAAATAACTGCCCTGGAAAATCAATTGTACAGTCTCCTTAACACATCATTCAATGCCATCCATATTTTCACTTTCACATTCTTCAAAGACTAGTTCCAATGTCACATCTTACACTTGAAATTCCTTCCTGGTTTTCTTATTCAAAAGAAATTCCCTCTTTCTCTATATTCTCACAGTACTTTGTTTCATCGCTTTTTATCACATTCCATTAAGAGTAATTTATATATTAATTCCATGTAAGAGTATAATAATTTATATATATATTATAAATTATATATATATATTAATATATATATAAAATATAATATATATTAAAAATTCTTCTCTTACATCATAAGCATTTGAAATCAAGTAATTTTTGTATTTTTTCCCATAGTGTCAACATATTACTTTTTCACTGTTAGAACAGTGTACATTGTGGATACAAATTCAATTTATTTAAGAATCATATTCAGGAATTACTCTAACCCTTTACAGAGTGACTTATTAATGATTAATAGTCACACTGCTGATTTCATTCACTTACTGGAAGTTTAGGGAATCTTATTATTTGTTACTTGCTTCAACTCTACCATAGGAATTCTGCGTAACCAAAGCTGAAAATAACTACATTAGATCATAATTTAATGCTCAGCCTCTAGGTCACTACACAAATTATATGAAATATTCAATATATTTTCCACATATGATACCTCATAACCCACTTGATAGAATATTATTACTGTATTTACTGATTTTCCTTTGGCTGATTGAATGTAACATGTATATTGCAAATAGAACCTGAGTGATTCTCCAGTAACAAGCTTTCCTTTGGTTAGAATGTTTGATTTACCATTTCTACTTGAACCATAAACATTCAGGAAGACCATGCCCATAAACATTAATCAGGCTATACACATTGTTAACTGACATCTCCCTTGTCAATCCACATGCTTTTTTTTTTTTCTCTTCTTGGAAGGCACTAAAATAAATCAAAGATTAAAGCCATGAACATTTAAAAAAAGAGAGAGAATTCAATCAGTCTTCAATTTCAAACAAGTTAAAGGCCATAAACAATTCAAATCCAGAAGTAGGATACACAAAGGGGATCAAAGACATACCTGTCCCTCGGTCATTAAAAAATTAAAATTTAAAGTTATTGATATGAATCTCTATTTGCAAGTGGTCACTTGAGGAACTGTAGCTTAATTTCCAGTGAGCAGATGTTCTATTTATCCAGACTTTTCCTGACATTTATTGAAGTATAATTGACAAATAAAAAGTTGTATATACTTAAGGTATACATTTAATTATTTAATATAGGTATATATTGTGACATATTCACAATATCAAGTGAATTAATATATCCATCACCTCACATAGTTAGAATTTTTTTTCTTTTTTGTGTCGAGAACACTTTAAATATTCAATACCGTGCTGTCAACTATAATCACATTATCATGCATTAAATTCCTCAAACTAACTCATCTTGTATAACTGAAACTTTATACACCTTGACCAACATCTTCCCATTTTCTTCACCTTTTAGTCCCTGGTAAGTATTATTCTACTCTCTCCTTTTGTATGCCAAAGTGGTGGTTCTATTTTTAATATTTGGAAGAACCTCCATAATGTTTTCTCAACTTACATTACTGCCAATAGTATACAACTTTTCTGTCCTCTCCACATCCATGCCAATATTTATTTTTTTTGTCTTTCTTATAATAGCAATTCTAACAGGTGTCACATGATATCTCATGTTTTTAATTTGCATCTTCATAATGATTAGTGTAGTAGAGTACCATTTCAAATAACTGTTGCTTATTTGTGTCTTAATTTGAGAAGTGGCTATTCAGGCCCATTATTTTATATATATATATATATGTTGTTGTTGTTAATCCTCGCCAAAGGATATTTTTCAATTGATTTTTAAAGAGAGTCAAAGGTAAGGAGAGAGACACAGAGAGAGAAACATCGATCTGAAACACATAGAATGGTTGCCTCCCACATGCTATCAGGGCTGGGGATTGAGGCTACAACTGAGATATTTGCCCTTGACCTGAATCTAACCCAGACCAGTTTGTGGGCCAATGCTCTATCCACTGAACAAAACTGGCTGGGGCTTAAAAATCTTTTATTTCTTTCTTTTACATAATGGCTTTGGTGAGAGCCTTGAGTAGTATGTTGAACAGATGCAGGAGATGGTAGGGTGAAGGAGGAGAAATCAAACCAAATGACTTGCATGCATGAATATAAGCTTAGCCAATGGACACAAACACTAGAGGGGTGAGGGCACGAGTGGAAGTGGGGACAATTGGATGATAAGGACACTTTTATAATACCTTAATCAATAAAGAATAATAAAAATAAGAGTGGGCATCCTTGCTTTGTACCAGAAGGTAGATGGAAAGCTTTATTTTAACTGCACGGATTATGTTGGCTGTGGGCTTTTCATATATGGCCCTTATGTTGTGAGTTAAGTTTCTTTTCCACCTAAGTTGTTCATAAAATTAATTATAAATGAATGTTTATTTATTTAATTTTATGTTTCAATTACATTTCACATTCACTATTATTTTGTAATAATTTCCGGTATATAACATAGTGATTAGACAATCATATATTTTACTTGGGGTGTCTGCCTTCTGAGCTCTATCTTCCAAGTCCCCAGTCCTGGCTTCTGTTCTCACAGCTCCAGTCCATTTTACCGTCCTTCTGTCAGAGCACAGGGTGGGTGGCCCAACAGGGAATTTTGTGAGTTGGCCTTTTAAGAGGGTGCCTGAGTTTTCAGCTGTTACTCCCTGGAAGACAGCACCCCACTGCTTTTCCCAGCCAGTTGTTATATGGGTACCCTACTCAGTTTTGGTGCTCTCTGCTGGGGGCCCAGCTTGGGGATTAGGTCCCAGAGTTCTCATTGGCAACCCCAACAATTAAGATATCTCTGCGGGACTTCAGTTGCTGTCTGTGGCCTGACTGGTAATGGAAATGGAAACCTTTTGGTGTAATGGGACAATGCTCAACCAACTGAGCCAAACCAGCCACTCAGTGCATTTTCATTAGTGATTTTAATTTATTTATACTTAAAGAAATTAGTTATATGTAAATATATACTGTTGCCATTTTGTGAATTGTTTTCTATTTTGAAGTTAATTTGCCCCTCTTTCCTTCTCTTGATGTCTTCCTTTATTTATTGGTTTATTTTGGTACAAATTTGCTTTCCTTCTTTTATGTATCTATCATAGTTGTTTTTTTTTTACTTTTTGTTTCACTTAAGACTTACATAAAACATATATTTTAAACCTTAATTTTAAGCTTATAATTTAACTTCTATTGCATACAAAAACTACATTTTTATTACTCTCCTCCACTCATTTTGTATTACTGTATTCAGAGTTTTCTTCTTTACATACTTAGTATCAATTAATAATATTTTACCACAACTTTTATATTAGGGTTAAAAGTAATTTCTGTACAACATCGCATTGCATTAATCTGTATTTGTCTATCTATTTGCATTTGCCAATAAGATTTCTGCTACATCCATTTGCTTCTGCCAAATCTTTAAATATCTTGTTCCAGTATCCCCGATTCTGCAAATCTACTGCTGAGAAATCTGCTTATAGTCATATGATCGCTTTTTCATATGTAGCAAATCACTTTTATCATGTTGCTTTCAAATTTATCTCTGTCATTGACTTTTGACAATTTGATTATGTAGTCATATGTCACATAATGATATGTCAGTCAATTATGGACTACATATACATATGACTGTGATCCCATAATTTTTAACAGAGCTTAAAAACTATCATCCAGTGACATCATAGCCTTTGTAATGCCATAGGACAATGCATCACAATACAGTAATATCTCAGGTCTTCACATTCATTCATTACTCACTCACTGACTCATCTAAAGCATCTGCTAGTCCTGCAAGCTTTACTCATGGTAAGTGCTCTACACAGGTGTACCATTTTTATCTGTTAAACTGTATTTTTACTGTACATTTTCCTATGTTTAGATATGTTTAGATACATAAATATCATTGTATAACAACTGTCTACAGTATTCTGAAAAGTAACATGCTGCACAGGTTTGTTACCTAGGATCAATAGGCTATACCATGTAGCCTGGGTGTAGTAGGCTACACTATCTAGGTTTATGCTAAGTTATTTGCACAATGAAAAAAATCACCTAAAGATGCAATTCTCAAAATCTAGCTCTGTATTTAAGAGAACCCCTGTTGGTAACAGGACCTGGTTTATAGATGTGGTCATGGCAGCAGTGTTCATTTATAAACTATAAAAATCTCAAAGACTTCATCTATTTATTATCATTATTGTTCTCATTATTTTATATCTGCTTACCTTCATTACATCAAGACAAGGATAAACTGTAATATTTGCATGATCACAGTTACTACTCTAATTCCACTTCTATAGCATCAAGTATAACATTATACACATATGAAAACCTAATACTTTCTTTTATCACAATGATGGATATCCTGGGTTAAGCCAGATTATATGTAACTAAGAAAATTTAATATCTACTATGTTAGAAATTAGGTCACCAGTATAGATCTCAAAATGTTTAATGTTGTCTTATTATAAAGTAACAACAGAAACATTTGTACAGTCTTTTTCAGAAACTGGTATATCTGAGAAAATAATAACAGAGTTACTTTTTAAGATCGCACTAATATATATTGGCACAAACATATTTTTATTTATAAGAGAATTCCTGTCAAGTGTTGGTTACTTCCAAGACACCAAGATTTGAACCCAGTATAAGTTAAGAGATATTAAGTTGTGGAAACTGATCATCAGTTCATCACTGTATCTTCATCATAAAAACAACTTTTATTCAAGAGGGTTGATAAAATTAAAATTGTGTTACAAAAAAAGTGCTGAAGAGAAGGAAGAACATGGAAAGGACAAACACTTTGCACTACGTTAGTAATTGCTTAAAATTGAAGTATACATATTATTGTCCTGCTCCCCCAGCCCTCATCTCTTTCATCACAGAATAAATCAATGAGTCACCCTTCTTGGATATCTGAAGACCTTACCTGTATTACAATTAAGATCATCAGGTTCTGATTCTGCCCCATTTTGGCTCCCATTTCCCTGAAGAGTGTTCACAGCAATAAGCTTCATCTTCTGTAGCTTCATTGCTTCAGCCATTGCTGCAGCTGTTATACCTAAAAACCAGAATTATCCCTTTTAAAATTAGGACAATTTAATGTAATTGAAAGCTTTATATGTTTCTTTATCAGGCCTATGCTACACAGCATAAGCAAAGATAAGTCCACCTCTAATCTACACTAATAAAAGAGAAGCATGCAAATTGACCATATCTCCACTATGCCCACAAGCCATGCCCACCAGCCAATCAGGAGCAAGTTTGTAAATTAAACCAACTAAGATGGCTGTGTCCATGGAGTAAGCAGGAGGCTTGGGTTTCCCTGGCAATGGAGGAAGCCAAGCTTCCCTCCTGCTCTGGGGAGCCCTGGCTTCTACTCAAAGCTACAAAGTTTCAATTATAGAAGGTAAATAAATCCCAACAAAAATGGTGACAGCCACAAAACCAGAGAGAGCAGGAGGCTTAGGTTGCCCTGGCAATGGAAAGAGCCAAGATTCCTGCTCACCCTGGCCAACCCTGGCTATGCTGAGGGTGCAGGCTAGGCCTCCACTCAAGGCTAAAAGTTTCAATTATAGAAGATAAATAAATCCAAGATACCAGGGCCTCCTCTTCAGTCACTGGGGGGCATGGTCAGCCTGCAAACAACCACAGATCCCTCAGCCAGGCCACCCCACATCCCAAGGGAACCCTCACCCTGATCCCAGACAACCTTCAGGGCAAACCAGCTGGCCCCCACCTGTGCACCAGGACTCTATCCTTTCTAATAAAAAATAATATGCAAATTGGCCATCACTCCAACACATGGCTGCCACCATGTGGTCAAAAATGGCTGCCCCCATGTGGACACAAGGTGGCCAGCAGGAGAGGACAGTTGGAAGAGACCAGGCGTGCAAGGGAGGGCAATTATGGGCGATCAAGTCTGCAGGAAAGGGTAGTTATGATGACTAGGCTGGTAGAGGAAGGAAGTTGGGGGGGACCAGGGAGGGCAGTTAGTGGTGACCTGGTCTGCAGGGGATGGCAGTGAGGGGTGACCAGGCCTGCTGGAGAGGGTAGTTAGAGGCAATCAGGCTGGCAGGGTAGATCAGGCTGGCAGGAAGAAATAGTTAGGGGCAATCAGGAAAGCAGGCAGGTGAGCAGTTGGGAGCCAGCAATCCTGGGTTGTGAGAAGGATGTCTGACTGCTCATTTAGGCCCAGTCCTACCAAGGGTTCCCAGATTGGAGAGGGTGCAGGCTAGGCTGAGGGACACACCTCCCCATACATGAATTTTGTGCACCGGGCCTCTAGTTTATAAATAATATTCTTTAACAAAGTGAATTTCAACTCCCATAAATTATTTCATCTTGCAATGAATTATTTGAAAATCTAAAAATGCAGTGATATGGTTAGATCCTCAATTCAAAAGAGAGAGAAATATAAGGAGAATAATATGAAAATTGAGAAATTTCAAAACTCTTCCTAATACTGTCTGTTAAGATCTCTGGACAGTTTTTTCTTTTTTCTTTTTTAGATAGAAATAACCTTATATTAAATTCCAACTAAAACAATATTATCAGAAGCACACTAAAATGTTAGAAGGAACCACTTTCTAATGAATATATTGTTGGTGCCCATGAATGAAAGGGGATAAGTGTGGAAAAAAAGATTTCACGTAGTCTTTCTCCTGGTTTACCCTCCTCATCCTTATACACTGAGGGATAAAATAAATATAAGCATATCATACCACATATGAAAGTTTGCTAGCCCCTGTAGTATAAAGCAATTACATTGTTTTGTATTAATATAAGTAAATTAGAGTCCCAATGTATGTATTCTTGCACAGGTGGAGGTCCCTCGGCCTGGCCTACTGTTTGCAAGAGGGCACAGGCCAGGCCAAGAGACTACAACAGTGCACCATTGGGGCCAGGGAGGGACCACAGGAGGGCTCCAGGGCATGGACAGCCCATCTCACCCATTCTCAACTGGCCAGACCCCAGCAACAAGCTAACCTACTGGTCAGAGCATCTGCCCCCTGGGCATCAGTGCACACAATAGCAACTGGTCAAACATTCAAATGAAAAGTCAGACCCTTAGCATAGTAAGCTTTTATTGTATGAGATTATTTTTAAGTATGTAACGGTATGAAGAGACAGGAATAAAAAAACCCAAAGAGAAAATATGAGAACTTAAGTTTGAAATTCTGTCTCCGAGGAAGTTTATATTAGGCTAAAAATATCTAAGGCAGCAGTTTCTAAAACTAGAATCAATATTTCAGCAATGTTTTCCAGAAAGCCTAGTAAATTAAACTTAATTATTTGTAAATAGTATTGAAATGCCAAAAGCAAAAAAAAAAATTTCCTCATAAATTTAAAACAGTATTGTAGAAGACATGCATTGGTTGTTGCAAAAAGAAAGCACAACTGCTATTATTAGAAAAATTTGATTCTAAGAAGTAGAGTGAATCCTTATCAACAGTTTAAGGGGAAGTGAGTACACCCTAGAACATTTGATTGTTCATGTTTTAGAGAATCACTAAGATTCTATTTTACCACTCTGTATTATTTACAATGCATGGAAACTCAAAATGAAACAAATTTTGACCACATTAGCTTGTCTATGAATAATGGAAAAGAAAGGATCTGAAAGAAAGTTGTTTTAGTCCCTGAATTAATTACATACATTTGGATATTTTCTAGATTGTTCCAGAGTTTTATAATCATATTTAGCTTTACTGAATTCAGATCCTCCAAATGGTCAGAAAATATGATGGCAAGGATTTAAACAAAGGGACCTTATATAAGATAGCCAGAGTGGAGTGCCTCATAACCCAAAATTAATCAAGAAAATTTTCCTGAATTTACATCAGTTCCTCTGACTAGCAATCCAGGACTGGATGTTGACTGTGATAATTATGAAATTTCTATGTGTTTCATGACTGGTAGTGTAAATAGTGGGCTTTTATGAACAAAATATGGATTCTGACTTTATGAAAAATAAGTCAACAAAACAGTTTATAGACAAGAAATTCCAAGTAAAATGTGTATCTCATACAATGACAGTAAGAGAATGAATAGGAAGAATCTTCTAATTTTTTAATATTCATTGAAAAAATGATGTTTCATTATCTATGCATTCTTACAAGCAATTACTATCTGCTTATTTTTTAAGAAAAACTCAATGAGAAAATTCAGAAAGTAATTTTAAGATACTAAAGAGTAATAGTTTTTAAGAGCCATCAAAGATATTTAGGAGTCATCCAGTTCAATCTCCTCATTTTGAAAATAAAGAAAGAATTTCATAGTAACTTATCATAGGTTAGTTATTTTGGGTAAGATATGAAGCAAAACCCACGTTTCCTCAGGGAACCTTGACATATTAAAGTACTGAAGCAATTCAAACATGAGTTAATGAAAATGTCTAAAGAGCACTGGCTGCTGTGGCTCATTGGTTGGAGCATCATCCTGTATACAGAAGGATCTTGATTTCAAGTTCTGGTCAAGGGCACATCCCTGGGTTGTGGTTCACACCCTGTCCGCTGGTCGGGACACATGTGGGAAGCAGTCAATGTGTCTTTCTCACATTTATGTTTCTCTCTCTCTGTGTCCCTCCCTCCCTCCCTTCCACTCTCTCTGAAAAGCAATGGAAAGGATATCCTCTGGTGAGGACTAACAAGAAAAATATCTAAAGGGATACGATTCTCTTGTCAAATAGAGTCTTATATTTTTAATTATTTTTCTATAGCTTCTTATACAGTGGTACTTCGAGATACGATTGCCCTAACATAAGAGATTTTTGAGATACGACCCTTCAAGCAAGTGATTTTTGCTTTGAAATACGAGCAACAGTTGAGATAAGAGTAATCGCTCGGATCAGCCGGCTGCACACGACCCACCAGTTTACCGCGATTCCAGTGTCTCATAGTTTCCCACGCCTCAAGGTTACGGAAAGAATTAAACTCGTATCTCGAGGTACCACTGTATTTGATTCAAAGTTTAGAGGCTTAACCTCTATCTCATATTTTGTATTGGCTTATGGTCCATATTGTAGTGACTTTAAACTTAGAATATCTTTAATCCTATTTGTTCAGTCTTCATTAAAACACCAGAATATTTATGTCTTCAGGTAAAATCATAATCAAGCAAATGGAAAGCAGTAGAAAAAATGTTTGATCTTTTTGACCTTTCATTAGCAATTTATCCTTTTACTCAACTATTTGGTTAAGTTCTTAATGTCACAATGCTCCTCAGAGTAATACTGATGTATCTAAAATAACAAATCTCCTAGTACCACTTTCCCAAAATGCATCCCTGGAAGGGCATGCAAAAAAGAGCATGCTGAGGAGGAAAAATGGTGACTGAATAGGCAGACATGATGTATACCTCACCCTGGGGCCAGGCTGGAAATACAACTAAATCAGAGAACATCTACCCAAAATTGAGAGGAACAGCTGGTAAGCAGGCAGAGAGGGTGAGGAGGAACCCTCATTACACCAAAGCCATGTCCTTTGGCGACAGTCATAACATAAAACAGGAAAAAGAAAAGTCACAGGGATGCTGGCTTCTGGGGAATCTGGACCAAAGACCACAGCCAGGAAAGGCTGCACTACAAAAGGTGGCCATAGCAGCATGATGTGGGGGAAGTAAGGAGAAACCCGAAATTGTTTTGTCCTTGCTTTTATTCTTTAAACTCAGAACACAGGACTTTTTCACTTGCAAACACTCACAGGAGGCATTGGTACAGGGAGAGAGGCACAGACTTGAGGTGCCTTAGGAGAGGCTGGGGAGGGAAGCAAGGTATAGAGACATGGCCAGCAATCCTGCATTGGGGCTTTCTTAGGCTTCCAGACCTAAGCAGCCATTTCTTGCCAGAAGAGCCAGCTCCTCCCAATAGCCTCCAAGCAGATAATACAGCCTGCCACATCCTGAAATTTGAGCTCTACAGAGGAAACAAAGGTAGAGGCAACACTTATGGCTCTGAATACTCACAAGGGGCCCTCAGTGGCTTGATGGGAAGAGGGGCTATCCATGTGGCTATTCTGGGAACCGGAGTGATAAAAATTGCAGGTTGCCAGCCAACGTCATTGGTCTTCATACAAGGATCTCTGACCAACCAAGGTCAGAGTAATAGTGTGGGCCACTCACAGAGGAGTCATTCTGGATCAGGAAAAAAAAGACCCATTTTATTCCCTGAAAACACCTTCCTATCTAAAGCCAGGTCAGAGACAAATGCTTGAGTGATTAAGATCTAAAGCTGGCAGACAAGCAAAGAAGGCAGATTGGCCCCAAATCCTTGCAGTCAAAACCTTTCAAACAGACCCAAGCAGAGGACATATGGATCACTTGGAGATTTGAGCAGGGTGTTAAAAGCCAAAAGACAGTGACTGATAGTGGCCAGCACCAAAGTACATAACAGGAAGCCCAGAATCAGCAGACAGGACAAAGGAGTGGGGTCCTAAAAGAGATCTTACATGGCATTAAAACTTGGCTGAGCCCAGCCAGCATGACTCAGTGGTTGAGCATCAACCTATGATCCAGGAGGTCATGGTTTGTTTTCTGGTCAGGACATATGCCTAGGTTTCAGAATTGATCCCCATGTGGGGAATGCAGGAGGCAGCCAATCTATGATTCTCTTTCAAAATTGATGATTCTCTCTCTGAACCTGTCCCTTCCTCTCTGAAATCAATAAAAATATAATAAAAAAACAAAAAACTTAGCTGAAGTGAATGGCACTTCACTTTTTCATTATTTTCTTTATTTTTACTATTTAAAATGTTTTTAACTTTTAAATTTTGTATTAGACCCTATTTTATTTTTTATTTTGGCACGTTTTTCTATCTCATTTCTCTTTTCTTCCTCATGTTTTTATTCTCCTTTCCCTACTTTAGTTTTTATCTATCCTTTTTTTTATCTTCTTTTCAAAAATGAATCTTCTTTATCTCCTTTATTGATGTGTTATTATTCTAGGATCTGATGGTTTATTCATATATCTAATTTCCTCTTCTCTTTTTCTTCTTAACTTTTACTCTCTCTTCTTTTTCTCTTTTCTTCTATATTTTTAACTTGTTTCACTTCCTAAATCTAGCCCTCTGCTTTCTCCACTGTTATATATAATTTTTTTCTTCTTGTTTTCTCATTTATTTTCTCCCTCCTCTATTCTAAACTATGGTCCTTACCCTATTCATATAATTCCTTGACTTTATTTTGTCCACTTAAGTTCTTTTTCTACAGATTCTGCCCCCCCCCTTTTTTTCTGGGTATCTTTACTTTGGGCTTTTTGGTTCATTTGTTGGTTTTGTGGTGTTTTCTCCCCATATTCTTTCTTTTCTTTTTCTTTTTATCATTCTTGCTCTCCTTTCTATTTCTTAATTCACTTTTCTCTGGTGGTCATTTTTATTGGGGTTATAGGTATCTTGTGTACATTTGCGTTCTGTTACTTTTATGTTGTGCCTTGTCATATTGTATTTACTTCTGTTTTGTCAGAACCTCCACAATGGTTGGCATGACATGGCACATAGTGAGTCACATAATCAGACACCCTGACAAGATACTCCATCCATGAACAGGACAATAACTTTCAAGACCCAACTACATCAATAGAACCTAAATGTTTCAAGTATGGTTGGCATCCCTACAACACCCAGCACAGAAGACCTGAGAGAATACATCACTGGATCCCACAAAACATCTACTACATAAGACCAATTAAAAAATCTAGGTGGCCAAGACCGGTTTGGCTCAGTGGATAGAGCGTCGGCCTGCGGACTGAAAGGTCCCAGGTTCGATTCCAGTCAAGGGCATGTATCCTGGTTGTGGGCACATCTCCACTGTGGGGCGTGCAGGAGGCGGCTGATCGATGTCTCTCTCTCATCGATGTTTCTGACTTTCTATCTCTCTCCCTTCCTCTCTGTAAAAAATCAATAAAATATATTAAAAAAAAAAAAAATCTAGGTGGCATAGCAATTTGATGTAATATTTAGAAACAATTACAAAGCAATACAAATGGGAGAAAAGAAATAATCCCCAAATGAAAAAAAAAAGTAGAATCGCCATAAAAGGAACTAAATAACATGGAGGTAAGCAATGTATCAGAGAAATAATTCACAGTAATGATTATAAACATGCTCAAACATCTGGATGAGAGATTTACCAACATGTATAAAATTCAAGAAGAAATGAAGAATGACATAGTTGCAATAAAGTACACAATGAAAGTTTCAACAATAGGCTAGAAGAAGCTGTCAGCATAATCAGTAAGATAGAAGACAAGGTAGAAAAAAAAACACAGAGCAGATCAGCAACTGGAATTAAAAAATTACAAAACAAGGAGGGGAGTCTAAGGCAGCTCTGGCACAACATGAAATGAAATAACATCTGCATAATAGGGAACACAAAAGGAGAGTAAGCTAAGCAAGGAGTATAAAAACTGTTTGAAGAAATAATGACAGAAAACTTCTCTGATTTGGAAAAGAAAAAAAAAATCACACAACTGCAAGAAGCACAGAGAGTCCCAAACAAGATGAACCCAAAGAGACAGACACCAAAATATATCATAAACAAACTGGCACATGTAAATGACAAAGTAAGAATGTTAAAGGCTGCCAGAGAGAAACAGAAAGTTATCTACAAGGGATCTTACATTAAACTATCAAGTGATTTCTCAACAGAAATACATAAGACCAGAAAGGAATGGAATTAAGTATACAAAGTGATGCAAAGCAAGTGATTGAATCTAAGAATACTCTGTCAGCAATGCTATCATTTAAAATTGAAGGGGAAATCAGGAGCTTTGAAGACAAATAAAGGCTAAGGGGATTTATTACCACCAAGCCAGAAATTCAAGAAATGTTAAAGAGATTGTTGTAAAAAGAAGAAATAGAAAGGGAAGCAGGAAAACAGGCATAAAGAATATAAATGGAAAAAATTACCTATCAATAACAACCTTAAAAGTAAATGGAATAAATGCTCCAATCAAAAGACATAGGGTATATCCAGGTCAAGATTTCAGCAGGCAAGACAGCAGTGATGGAGAAAGTGTGAATGAGTGAGGGAGAAAAATGGAAGTGTGTGTGTGTGTGTGTGTGTGTGTGTAAGGGAGTTAGATTTTGCAGGAGTCTCTGGGGCTGGCTAATACAGGTCACTTCTACTGCTGCAAGCACTCCTGGGGCTGCTGGCTCAGGCATAGAAACCAAACCATATTGAAGGGGAGAGATTCTATGACTAGGAGCCCAGTCTTACCACCACCCAGATTGACCTCAGACACCATATCAAAACCTACAGCCACTACAACCTAAAACCTGATAACTCATCTACAGACTCATCTTGAACCTCCCCAGAATGGTCTCCCCTCCCACCAACCCACCATTTCAGCCATAGGCCTGGTGCTACCTGGTGCCTGGGCCATCTTGTGAATATTTGAGTGCATGACCCTGCAGCCAATCCCACAAATTCAGCCACAAGCCTTGTGTGACCTGGTTATTGGTCCATCCATAGACTCTAAAAGTGGGCTACCTTCCCAGCAAGACCCCTGCTTCAGCCACAGGCCTTATGTAACCCAGCACCTGGGCCATCTGGTGAAAGCAAAAATGGGGAGACAAAGAAACAACCCCCAAAGAAAAGAAAAGGAGGCATCACCAGAGAAGGAATGAAGTTAAATGGAGACTGCAATATGTCAGAAAAAGAATTCAGATTAAGGATCATACAGTTCCTAAAATAGCTGGATGAAATATTCAAAAACTTATGTAAGAATCAAGAGGAAATTAAGAATTATATAGCTACAATAAAAACACAATGAGAGGTAAAAAAAATGTCAGCAGAATGGACAAACGTGTCTGGAGCTTTGTCACTGACCAGACAGACAGAACAGCTGAGGGTCGCACTGGGAGTGATTGTTGACAAGTTAATGGACAGTTATCCTCCTGGAGAAGATGAGTGACTGCTGGACAAGGCTCTCCTGACCAGGCAGCCCCACTGCCACTGAGTTTTTTCTTCCCGAAACACCAGCGCAAAGGTGGAGACCATGCCATCTTGAAGGGGAAAGTGGATGATTAAGACAGCCTGGAAAGCTACTGCTTCGGCACCCACCAAAAAGCTGCAGGACTCAGAACACCACTGCCCAATCTGGACAAACACTCGGATTCAGAGGAGATCTACACATCACACAGAAAGATCAGATTTTGCCTGGGATGAGGTGAGATCTATGGTCTCTCAGAACAGAGACGCATACACTGTGGAAACTGGACCAGGTGAAAGCAGCACCTAGAGAAAGCAGTGGATGTTGGGCAGGGCATGATCCCTGAATGTGGAAGGGGTCCCTCAAAGCTGATAACAGAGGGGAGCTCTAGAAAGCAACCCATTTTGATCTGAGGCAGCAGGGTAACTTGGGAGTTATTAAAATGTGCCAGCTGCTTCAACAGGAGCAGGGAAAGGGGACTGTGCAGACTTGCACTCTTTCCTTTTCAGATCCTTGCTTCTGATTACTAAGCCCAATACATAGGATCACCCAATGTATTGGGTGACTGCAGGGGAAAGTTGTTTTTTTTGGAACCTGGGGATCAGAGAGCTGAATAACCATCAGAGAACCAGATCTGGGGAAACCCATACTCACAAACCTGTATTGAGTGCCACAGGGAAAACAGGATCTAAGCACAGGCTAGACAGGACCTATAGTCTCAGCGGTCAATTCCAAAACACTGCCACCCAGGGGATGACTCACAAATTGACTCTTGTGTAATCACAAAAGCATAAAGAGATTAAGACACACAGCCTACTTGAAAACCAGGACTGGCTTACAACACTTAGCAGCAGTGGAATACAGGGAACTGCAATACCATCCCAACTGGGAAACAAGCATGCCAAACAGAACAATAGAGGAAGTAAATGACCTTCACTACTGCACATTCTATTCTTTTATTTTTTTTATTTTTTTATTTTTAATTTTATATTTTTTTCATATTTTAATTAAAAAACTTTTTTTTTCATTTTCCCTCAATTGATTTTATCTTTTTAATTATTACATTTTTATTTGCAACCAGTTTTATTTCTACTAATGTTTTACCTTTTTGAAAAAAAAATGTGTCGTTTTATTTTCTCTTTATTTTACTTTGGGATTAGAGTTCTATATTCTATTTTCATCTTTCCTTTACCATCATTTTACTCTATCTCAACTATTCCTTTATGCCAACACTCTCTTCCTAACTTTTCACATTTTGTTGTCTTGTTTCTCATACAATTTTCCTACTTTAGATTATCCCTATTCTTTCTTATTACTCTGTTAAAATTTCACCCCATTTATGTATCTAATTTCCAATCTACTACTCCAAGTCTACACACCTCTCTTCTCTGTCTTCACCATCCAAAAAATTGTTTTTCTATATTTCCTTTTGTTGTTGTTTGCTCCAACATTGATTATATTGATTTTTTATAGTTTTTTGTAAGATTGGTTTTGCTTATTCTATTTGTTTTATTTTGCTTTTTGTTTACTTTTTTTTAAATTTCTGTTTTCCCTCACTTCCCTTGATATTAGTTGTTATTTGTAGTTTGTATTAATCTCCAAGTACTTGTTACTGGCATTTGTTAGGATTAGTGGCTGTGCTATTGGAGTTTACTCCTCATATATATAATTTGTTCCCCTTTTCTTTCTTATTCTTTTCTCTCTTAATTTTCTTCTTCTTCTTCTTCTTCTTCTTCTTCTTCTTCTTCTTCTTCTTCTTTCTTTTTTTCTTTTTTTCCTCTTTTTTCTCCCTTTCCCAATTTCATTTTGGCACTCCTTTCTTTTCTTTTTCCCTTTTTTCTCTCTTCTTCTTTCTCTAATTTCCCTTAATTTGTAATTTGTCTCTCACTGGTGGTCAACTTATTTGTGATAATTAACATTGTGAATACATTTCTTTTCAGTGCCTTGTGTGTTGTACCTGGTTGTGTTGTATTTTCTGCCTTTAAATCAATGCAGGAGAAAGAACTACATAATGAGACACCTGGAGAAGAAAGACCGTGGGATGAAAAAAAAGCAGCCCAATATAAAAGAAAAGCAGGCATCACCAGAAAAGGAAGTAAACTAAATAGAGGCAAGCAACCTGACAGAGAAAGAATTCAGATAAATGGTCATAAGGTGGCTGAAAAGAATGGAAGACAAACTTGACAATATGAGTAAGAACCAAGAGGAAATGAAGAAGAATCAAGAAGAAAGGAAAAATGACATCATTGCTCTAAAGAACTCAATACAAAGCATTAAAAGTAGACTAGAAGAAGCAGAGGACCATATAAGTGAGCTTGAAAACAAGGTAGGAAAAAATACCCAAGTATAGCAGTTTCTAGAAAAGTAAATAAAAAGCAAGAGAAGAGCCTAAGGGAACTTTGGGATAACACTAAACAAAACAACATCTGTATAATAGAGGTTCCAAAAAGAGTGGAAACTGAGCAAGGAATAGAAAAACTGTTCAAAGAAATAATGACAGAAAACTTCCCTGATATAGGGAAGAAATAACCTACACAAATCCAAGAAGCTCACAGAGTCCCAAGCAAAATGAAACCCAAAAGACTGACACCAAGGCACATTATAAGTAAATTGTGAAATACCAAAGACAAAGTAAGAATGTTAAAAATGGCCAGAGAAAGACAGAAAGTTACCTACAAAGGAACCCTTATCAGACTAGCGACTGATTTCTCAACAGAAACTCATCAGGCCAGAAGGGAATGGAATGAAATATACAAAGTCATGCAAAGGAAGGGTCTGAATCCAAGAATACTGTATTCAGCAAGGCTTTCAATCAAAATTGAAGGTGAAATCAGGAGCTTCACTGACACACACACACACACACACACACACACACACACACACAAACAAACAAAAAACAAAACAAAACAAAAAAACCTAAGGGAATGTATTACCATTAATCAGCAATTTAAGAAATGTTAAAGGGTCTGCTGAAAAAAAAAGAAAAGAAATAGGAAGTGAAGAAGGAACACAGGGGTAAAGAATAAAAATGGTGACAAATAAGTACCTATCAATAATAACTTTAAAATTTAATGGATTAAATGCTCCAATCAAAAGACATAGACAAAAATATATCAACAGGGAATCAGCAGTATTAAATTATACTTTAGAACAGATGGCACTATTGATATCATCAGAACCATCCAACCCAAAGCTACAGAATATACATTCTTATCAAGGGCACTTGGAACATTTTCAAATATAGACCACATGTTAGGACACAAGCTAAGTCTCTACAAATTCAAAAAGTTTGAAATCACATCAAGCATCTTCCCAGATGACAATGGCATGAAATTAGAAGACAGCTACAACAAAAATTACAAAACAATCAAATATATGGAGGCTAAGCAGCATTACATAAAAAAATGAATTGGCTACGAAAGCATCAAAGAAGAAATAAAAAAAAATATGAAAACAAATGAAAATGAACACACAAAAACAAAAATCAGTAGGACACAGTGAAAGCAGTTCTGAGAGGGAAGTTCATAGTACTATAGGCTTACTTCAAAAAAAACAAGATAAGCTGATAACAAATTTTCTAACACTAAAACATTGACCAGAAAGAGAACAAAAAAAACAGAACAAGTAGAAGGAAATAAATAATAAAGATCATGGCAGAAATAAATGACATAAAGACCAAAACAATAACTCATATGATCAATAAAACCAAGAGCTGGTTCTTTGAGAGGATAAACAAGATTGATGGACCTCTAGCAAGGGTCACCAGGAAACAAAAAGAAAGGTCCAAAGTCTCCATCAAAAACTACTAGATTTAATAAATGAATTTGGAAAATTAATAGGATACCAAATTAACCCCCCAAAATCCATAGCCATTTTATATACCAACTAGAGGCCCAGTGCACAAAATTATGCATTGTGGGCAGGTTCCTCAGCCCAGCCTGTACCCTCTCACAGTCCAGGACCCTTCGCTCCTTACTGCCTTGCTCACTGCTCCTTATCACTTGGCTCACTGACTACCAGGGATTAGCTCATCAGTGTGTATCATAGCAACCAGTCATTCTGGTCATTCTGCTGTAGCAGTTGCTTGGGCTTTTATTATACAGATAGTGAACTCTCAGAAAGAGAAACTAAAAACAACCACCCCATTTACCATTGCAACAGAAAAAAAAAATATGGTACTTAGGAATAAACTTCACAAAGGAAGGAAAATACCTATACTCTGAAAACTACAGGATATTGAAAAAAGATAGAAGCAGATATGTACAAATGGAAGAAAATACCATGTTCATGGATTGGTAGAATTAACATCATTAAAATATCCATACTACTCAAACTACTCTATGGATTCAATGCAATTCCCATTAAAATACCAATGGCATATTTTACAGACCTAGGAAAAACTGTCCAAAAATTTATTTTGAATAAAAAAGACCTGGAATATCTACAGCAATCCTGAGAAAAAAAGAATAAAATAGGAGGGATCACAATACCAGACATCAAGTTATATTATAAAGCCACTGTCCTCAAATCAACATGGCACTGGTGCAAGAATAGACAGGTAGACCAATAGAACAGAACAGAGAACCCAGAATTTGACCAAAAGCATTATGTTCAATTAATATTTGACAAAGGAGGCAAGTGCATACAATGGAGTCAAGACAGTCTGCTCAATAAATGGTGTTGGGAAAATTGTACAGATACTTGGAAAAAATGAAACTTGGCCACTCAAAATGGACAAAAGACTTAAACATAAGACCTGAAACCATCAAAATCTTAGAAGAATACATAGGCAGCAAAATATCAGATATAGCTCCTAGCAATATATTTACTGACACATCTCCTAGGACAATAGAAATAAAGGAGAAAATAACAAATTGAAATACACCAAAATAAAATCTCCTGCACAGGAAAAGAAGCCATCAACAAAACAATAAGGAAGCCCACTGCATGGAAGAACATATTTGTCAATGATACATCTGATAAGGTGTTAATCTCCAAAATATATAGGGAACTAATAAAACTTAACAAAAGGAAGACGATCAGTCTAATTAAAAAATGGGCAAAGAACCTAAATGGACACTTTTCCAAAGTGGACATAAAGAAGGCCAAGAGACATAAAAAAATTTCTCAAAATCACTAGTCATCTGAGAGATACAAATAAAAATGACTATGCAATATCACCTCACACCTGTCAGAATGGCTAGAATAAACAAATCAAATAACAAGTGTAAGAGATGTGGAGAAAAGGGAACTCTCATACACTATTGATGGGAATGCAGAATAGTGCAGCCTCTGTGGAGAACAGTATGGAGTTTCCTAAAGAAATTAAAACTGGAATTTATATTTGACCCATTTATCCCATTTCTAGGAATATATCTTAAGAAACCCAAAACACACACCAGAAAAAACACACTCATATATACCCCTATGTTCATAGCAGCACAATTTACAATATTTAGGTTTTGGAAACAGCTTAAATGCCCATCAGCAGATGAGTAGGTAAAAAACTGTGGTACATCTACACAATGGAATACTACACAGCAATAAAAAGAAAGAAATCTTACCATTTACAACAGCATGGATGGACCTAGAGAGTATTATTCTGAATGAAATAAGCCAGTCAAAGGAAGATAATTATCATATTAACTCACTCATATGTGGAATCTAATGAACCAAATAAACTGATGATAAAAATGGACCCAGAGACATAGACTGTTGAACCTCAGAGAGAAGGCAGAGGAAGGTGGGTAGGAAGAGATCAACCAATGAACTTGTATGCATATATGTATAACCCATAGACACAGACAATGAAGTGGTAAAGGCATGGAGGGGGAGGATGGTATTGGGCTGGAAGAGGTTAATCAGAGATAAAGGAGGACCTATGTAATACTTTCAACAGAAAATGAAAGAAATGGAAGGAAGGAAGGAAGGAAGGAAGGAAGGAAGGAAGGAAGGAAGGAAGGAAGGAAGGAAGGGAGGGAGGTTGTTTAGAAATTCCTGAGTTAAATTTGATTGGAAATGAGAATTTCAGCTTGCATCATACAAGTACAAAATGGTAAGTTTAAATGAGAATGAAAAAAACCTTTAAAAGTGAGTTATAATTACAGGTAAATATCTACATAAACATCTAGAACCATAAATGCTATTTTTGATCAGTCACTGAATCTGAAAATGGTAAATTTTACAATATGTTCAATTTAAAAATATTTGATTGATAAATTTGGAAATAGTGAATTTGGGTTCAAAACAGTGATCTGAGCAAAAATTAAGGCAATTTTACAGTTTCTTTACTGCTTATACTATTCCCATTTCTTTATAGGAGTTTGAAACCTTTTCATGTTACTGGGAAAACCTTCACTTTTTGCACTTTCTGATATCTGAACATTTATTTCTATAACCTGAGCACCTTCTGTTCTTATTCACCTAATTTCATGATTAGCTCAATGTTTGACCAACTCTTAATGTACAACCATAATTAAACTCATTTCCTAACTTAAAATTTAATTTATAATATGAACATGCCCAACATATCATATTTATATGTGTGCATGTGCACATATATAAGTGTTTGATTTATTATTATTATTGTAAGTATACACACTTCAACTTGGAGTAATGGGAAAAGTTCTTTAGAGGTACAAGAAGCATAATAAATAGCTAACCACCTCTCCATTTTGTAAATGAAAAACTGAGACCCAGAGAGGAAAAGTGAGAGGCTTACATAACATAGCCAGTATATGTTAGGGCTAGTTTGAAAATAAGTATCTCCTGACTTTAACCCTGAGTACTTTATCCACTAATTCCCATATTTTTAATTTCATTTTTTTTTTAATTCTCTAAAATGTATCAGCAGAGGTGCATTATAGGTCACTGCACAGAACAAGGAAGAAATAGAGTGAAATAAATTCTCAGGTCTTCAGTTAATTTATATGTGAAATGAAGGAATTAAAAAACATAATTTTTACTGTCTTTATGAAGCAATTATTGTGACTAGTTGTACATTGTACTATATAGTTTTCTGAAACCACTATGATTTTGTATTACCCATGCGTGCACTAAAGCCAAATTTTTCTTGAAGCCTTTCTCACTTGTAATCAAGTTTCAGACCTACAAAGTTTTTGTGACCTATAGTCGTCAAACACAAAGTGCAAGGGAGAAAAACCATGGTTTGTTGATAAAATTTACAGGAGAAAATAATAGTGAATTTGGGTTCACAACAGTGATCTGATCAATAATGAAAACAATTTTATAGTTTCTTAATTGGTAATACTCTCTCTATCCCTTTATATCAGTTTGAAAGCTTTTCTGTAAAAACTGAACAAATAAATTAACTAGAGGAGACCTAAGAGTGATAAAATCGTCAGGTTTATAATTAAAATCATTAGTTCACTACGATATAGTTTTATGTTTAAAAAAAATAAACGTTACTTAAATTAACAAAGTATTGCACTTGAAAGGAAATGAACTCCCCTCCATCTTGTCCTATAGGGCTGGGACCCCTGCCTAAAACCCCTCCCTTTTCTGGGAGTGGCCACAGGTGTGCCAGCAATGTCTTAACTTCCCCGACCCCCACCCAAATGGACCAATGAAGCTCCAGGGACACAGCTAAGGTCCTAATTAGGCTTAACCACAGAAAGACCCCAATTCAAGTGACCAATCTCTGTAGCCTTCATCACTTTCCCAAGCCCCCTAATTATCCTACCCCATAAAACTCATTGTTTCAGCCTGGTCCGCTCTCTCGCCTCGCTGCTGCGTCAGAAAGAGGCTGAGAGCCAAACCCGGGTTTGAATAAAGACTCTTTGCTTTTGCATTGGAAAAGGCTCCTTAGTGGTGGATTATTGGGGACCCCGAACTCTGGGCACAACACACTGATAACTATTGGAAGCTGCCCATTGCCTTCACCAGCAGAAAGAGGTGGACAAGGAGTCTGGAAGGCTGATCAACCTTGAGGCTCTGGCAATGGTCAAGAGTCATGCACCCACTGCCTAGTTGAGACAAAGGGAGCTGAAGCAACTTCCACCTTTTAGACTTATGTAAATCTTTGCTGACAGGTTATCATTGAGCTGTTATTGGAATTGCCTGCCTAAGGGCTATGGATGTACCCCAGACCTTAATAAAAGGGATAGCAAGGCCAGAGTAAACTGTAGTCCTCTCTTGGCCTTCTGTCTGTCCCCCAATTCCCAAATTAATATTTTCTTGTCTAGTCCCTTTCATTTGTGTACGGCCTCCTCCAGAGCCCAAACCATGAACCTGAACCTGAACCCTGAACCATGTGGGATATGTGGGGAAAACATGCAACTGGTGCCCAATGTGGGGCATTGGCAACTGAAGCCCAACTGGCAACTGACGTCTTCGAAGTGGGACCTCTGGAGGGGATGATTTCGCCTAGAGCAGTGGTTCTCAACCTTTCAAATGCTGCAACCCTTTAATACAGTTCCTCATGTTGCGGTAACCCCCAACCATAAAATTATTTTCGTTGCTACTTCATAACTGTAATTTTGCTACTGTTATATATCGTGTTTTCCGATGGTCTTAGGCAATCCTGCTAGTGATTTTCAACCTGTGTGTCATGACCCACAGGTTGAGAACTGTTGCTGTAGAGCCTAAGACCATCAGAAAACACAGATATTTACATTACAATTCATTAACAGTAGCAAAATTACAGTTATGAAGTAGTAACGAAAATAATTTTATGGTTGGGGGGTCACCGCAACATGAGGAACTATATTAAAGGGTCAGGACATTGAGAACAACTGGCCTAGAGCGAAGAAAGGAAGATATCACTGAAAAAGTGGGGAAGAATTCACCATATAGGTTAGGGAAATTCACTGCATGCAAAGCCCACTATCAGCTGCAGAAGTTGTGATCTGTAAATAGGAGGGGGGGGGGGCGGAATGTCTTTTTCAGCCAGGTTAATGGGGAAGAATTAGGTTATAAAATAAACTTTATTATAGACTTTTGGTTTGCATGCTTAAGGAATGTGGTTTCCTGTTCAAATTAAAATCTTAATTTGTATTTGGAATCTAACATCTGTAATAAGAAATCAATCCTACTGCCAAAACTACCTCTGTTGCAGAGAAATTCAAAGTTGGCAGGAGAGGGCAGGGCTATCTGCTCTTCCTGCAATGAGATTACTTAAAGTTTTGTTTAAAAATTATAGAAAACTCACTAGTGTGGAGGGGCAAGGACCAGACTGCATTCCCCCCATAAGGAGTCGAATTAGGGTCAGGGTGACCTCAGGCCTGGAGGCAGTAAAACCAGGAACTGGTGGTTTTTGTACACAAACACCAGGTACCTAAGGCACACCCAGCTCTGAGGAACCACAGGGTCTTACAAACCACCCCTAGGAAGGACATCTGCATGCCAAGCTGCTTGCTTTATCAGAGTTTATAGATAAAGAGTAATGCTTAGCCAAGTCCTCCTGCGCTGAGGATAAAAGGCATTTGCTGCGGAAGTTCAGGGCTCTCTCTTGCTTCCCTGCTGTGTCAGTGGAACCCTGAGCCCGGACTCCAGTTCGTAATAAAGGCTTCCTAAATTTTCCAATTGGCTGTCTGGTGGTCCTCTTTCTCGGGTGGGTTTGAGTCCCACCTGGGTCGCCCCACAACAACTAGGAAATGCACAATTTGGTAAAAGTCACCCTGGGTGCTAGTAATTACTTTAGAAAATTAAAAAGAAGAAAATTAGGATCTGTCTTTATCAATTAAGCATGAAAAGATATGTGGCCAGATCTGTTACTGAAAACTTCCCTCAAAGTAAGCAGGATGTGGGGGAAGGGAGACACATGGAGATCCAATATGGATCCCCACTCTCCCAGCATGCTATTTTAAAGTCTCTTTTCTCGCCATGAAAAAGTTTCTAAAAATTTAGAAATGCCTCTGGGATTTCTGTGCACTTGTAAAGACAAAATGTGCACACAATTCAATTTTGGATTTTAATAAAGTTTTAAGCTGAACTTGACTCTTTGCAAGGGCTACAGAAATAAAAAAACCCAAGACCGATTTTTTCCTAAAAAAAAGGAAAGAATTCAGGCTAGGTTCCAGAAGTGAGACTTGCATTTCCATAATAAAGAGTAGTTGAAATGCTAATGATCCATGTTAAAAAGTTAAAATTAAAGCCTCTGAGAAAATCAGTAATTTGTCTCTGTTACAAGAAATTTGCCAAAGAAAATGCTTTAAAATAATTATAATTGACTCTAGAATCTCAAAGAAATTGTTGAAACATATAAAGATCTAAAGTAGCACAGGAAGGCTGGCTATACCCCTTGTTAATGGAGGAAGAGGGGGAGTCACCCTTCCCCCAGCAGACAGGTAAATCAGTTTCCCACCAGCAGCCATCTTTAAGGAATGCATTAATTTGCATTTAAATGGCTATAAGTTTGCTAGCAGCCCTTCCTCCAACCAGAAAAAAATTTGATCCTTTTAAAAAGTCAAGCAGCTAGGCTGGGCCTTAATCAAATGATAAAAACTTCTTCAATAATCTGAATTTGCTTCCTGATGAAAAAACCTAGAGGTCAGGATCAAATCTATTATTTGATTATCTTTTGCATTTTTGAAATTTATTCTTAAAAATATATGTCTTAATAATCAAGGAAATGCTAAACCTTTGACTTGCCAGCTCTAAAAGTTCAAGATTTAAATTAAATTGGGAGAAATTATATAGTGGTAACTAAATGCCTAAAGTATAAAAATCTATTTTTGAGAAAATAAAATGTGTTTTCTCTGATAATTAGGAATTCAAAATATGTTATTATCGGTCTAATTAAAAAAGGAAGATTAATTCTGTGACCACACCACATTTTGAATATAATAACCAGTTAAAATTTAATTGATATCCTAAGATAATTATAAAAAGTAAAAAATAATGTAACCTTTAAATCATATATAGATATTTGTTTAATTTTTTTTTCATGTTAAATTTCAAAGCTAAATTGAGAGATGATTTTGAAACATTTTCACAGGATCTGAAATGTTTTCAAGAAGTTATTCTCTCTTAAATATTTTTTTAACTAAACTGGTACTTGAAATTGCAGGGAAAGCGTTTTATTTATTTATTTTATTTTATTGTTTTTTTACAGAGAGGAAGGGAGAGAGAAAGTCAGAAACATTGATGAGAGAGAGAAGTCGATCAGCCATCTCATGCACAGGGGAGACGTGCCCACAAGCAAGATACATGCCCCCAACCGGAATCGAACCCGAGACCTTTCAGTCCGAAAGCCAATGTCTATCCACTGAGCCAAACCGGTCTTGGCTGCATGGACAGCTTTATCAAATAAAAATTAAAAGTCAATATATTTAGCCTCATAAATTAAATAATTTGTTTTTTTGCCTCCACAAAGTTTATGTAAAGTTACTTAAAGACTAATTGCAGAAGTTTAATTAATGTAATTTATTGTCCATAACCTATGACAAGTGAAGTTAAAAATAAACTTTATTTAAAATAATTTAAATTGGCTAATTAAAATAAATGAATATTCATGAAACTTAATTATACTGTATAAAACACTGTTCCTGATGTATTAACTAAAATTTTTATTGATGGTTCATCTCATAGTAAAATTGTTTAACATGCAATTAATCTAAAGCAGTCATATTTCTGTGCAAAAATTAATATTAAAAGTTATCAAGACTGCATTGTAAAATTTACAAAAGCCTCCTAATAATTAAATAACAAAGGAGGGATAGTAGAATAACATCCTATAAAGAGAAATATCCTGGAGGAAAATTACATCAAGAAAATTTTTTACTTTGAAAATTATTTTTCATTTATAATGCTAACAGCAAGACACCCATGAAAACACACATGGTTCCAAAATTAGCCAAAGGAAAATCATTTGGGAAAAAATAAAAAAGGATCCCAAGTCAAATGTTTAGAAAATATTTCTTTATTAACCTTTGGTCGAGAATATGTTTGTATATTTCCAGAAAACTTCTGAGACCATGTAGATCCCAGAGAGGAATTGACAGGACTTCTCCAGCCACAGAATATGCAGTGGCCACCCCAAAAAGAGAAGAAACAATCCAGAGATGGAAGATGGTCAAGACGTCTTGCCATGGTAACAGTCAGCAGCTATGCATCGCTACAGGTTGCCTAGGACCAAACCAGAGAGGATCAGACCTTCATTGCCACCATTTGTCCACCATTCAGAACTGAAATATCATTGCTGACATGTACACATAAGGAACTGTTGGACATTGAAATTGGGACTCAAAACTGTTGGACATTGAAGTTGGGACTCAAAGAACTGTTGGCCCAGAAAGAAACTTATTACAGACTGATTCATTTGCCTCTCAGAATAACCACTATGGCTTGTCTCATTTTTGTTCTCATATGTTTATTTCTAGTCTGCCAATACGAAATGAAGTGTCTTAAGAGAATTCAAATCCTTCAGGCGGCATTCACCATGCAAAACTTACTAAGAAAAAGAAACAAGGAAGATGTTGAAAGCTGCCCATTGCCTTCACTAGCAGAAAGAAGTGGACATGGAGTCTGGAAGGGTGGTCATGGTCAACCTTGAGGCTCTGGCAATGGTCAAGAGTCATGCACCCACTGCCTAGTTGAGACAAAGGGAGCTGAATCAACTTCCACCTTTTAGTCTTATGTAAATCTTTGCTGATGGGCTATCATTGAGCTATGATTGGAATTGCCTGCCTATGGGCTATGGGTGTACCCCAGACCTGAATAAAAAAGATGGCAAGTCCAGAGCAAAGTGGAGTCCTCTCTTGAGCTTCCACCTGGCCCCAAATTCCCAAATTAATATTTTCTTGCCTAGTCTCTTTCATTTGTGTGCGGCCTCCTCCAGAGCCCAAACCCTGAACCTGAACCCTGAACCATGTAGGACATGGGGATGGAGGAGGAGACACACACAAATAACATCCTCCAAAAATGAATAGCAGCTCAGATTTGCCATGTTATTTCTTCTTCTTCTTTTTTTTAATCTTCATCCAAGGAGGGTATTTTTTTCATTGACTTTTGGAGAGTGGAAGGGAGAAGGAGAGGGAGAAAGAGAAACAGCCATGTGAATGAGACACGTTGATTGGTTGCTTCCTGCACATGTCCCAATCAGGGTCAGGGATAGAACTTGTAACCGAGGTACCTGCCTTTGATGGAGACTCTGACTAGTGACCCTCCTATGCACAGGCTGATGCTCTAACCACTGAACTAATGCTGGCCAGGGCTTGTTATTTGACTCTGTCAGTCAAGTGCTGTGAGTTAGTTTGTTGTTTATGTGAATTCAAAGCTATTTTGGGTCAAGTATGGTGTACTAAAACATGAATAATGAAATATCTAGTATCATGAAATCTTAACACAATATATCACATTGGATGTAGTGGAAATTGTTTGGAAATTACCTACTGATCAACTAGGAAGATATAAATCCAAAGAAAGGTTGTTATTAGGTTCACTTTTAGGAGTTGCTCATGCTCTGAACTCTGTTGTTTAGAAAAATACTTAGACACTAAAAGATTCTGAAAGTAATGAAGGGAAAAACCCTCTCTCTATATAATACCCTAAGATGCAAATAGACTGAATGGCTAAACAACTGAACAACCAATTACTATGATGTGCACTGACTACCAAGGGGTGTGCAGGGAACATGGAGGGCGTCCGTCAGCAGATGTTAGAGCATGGAACATGACGGGCATCAGCTGCAGTGGGATGGTGGAACAGGTGAGCAGGGGCACCAGACCAAGGTGGGGCACCTGTCACTGTTATCAAGGCGAGCCTGTGGTGGTTACTGAAAATTCTTTGCTCCCACTCTCCATGGTCCTGCCCAGCACCAGCACCCATTGCTGGTGCTAGAGCCACAGCTTGCACCTGCTGCTGGCTCTAAGCACTCAGGGCCATCAGCAAGTGTGAGTGGCAACTGCCATTCCCAATCATCTCCTGAGGGCTTCTTCACTTTCTCCTGCTCCTAAGGGGTGTTTGGGGCAGCAACCACTGCTCGAACCCATTGCTGGCACCAGCCCCACTCACACCCACTGCCAGCACTGGCCCAATTTCAGTGGGAGCAGGGCTGAAGGCAAACAGGAGACCTGGGACTGTGGTGGGAGCGGCAGAGCAGGAGCATGGAGGATGGGCTGAGACCCGCCCCTGTGGCCACAACAGCCTCCCTACCCACAGTTCCTTTCAAGGTGCACAGGTTTGTACATTGGCCTCTAGTAAGGATATAAGAATAAAGAATGAAGAACAGACAAGTTGTGCACAAGTAGTTACCGGCCATCCACCTGAATAGCAAATATTACAGTGATTCTAAGGAATCACCCACCGTTGAGGGATAAAAACATTTAAAATTATTCACTCAGCTAAGTGGCTCAGAGGTAAAAGTTGACAAAACATACCTATGGTAAGTTATCAAAACAGTAGACAGCTCCTGCATTGAGCTAGACATCAACAAATCTATTAAATTATATAAGCATTAGAAATCTACTATATTGCCATAGATATTCAGCACACTTAATTGAATTACAGCTAAACATGCAGAGAGAATATACTCGATCTTTGTTATAAAGTTCAATTTGCCTAACAAAAACTAAAGATTAGAAGATATACAATAAGCGGGTGAATTTGCCATTCAGAATGGACCCAGATAGGAAAAATGATAATTAGTAAGGGTTGACAGGCCTAGAAGCACAGCACAGTAGAGAGTGCAATCAAACTTGAAACAATCACTGAGAGAATTGTATTGCTGATACCTCTCAATAAACCATTTCTTAATTGTGAAAATTTGAGATATAGGAACTCTTCTAATACATAAACCTTCTAATAAGTTATAAACCTCCCTAGGTACAATTTTGAGTATTTTTATAGAGTGTTACTAAATGTGCCAAGATAATTTCTAAAGCCTCTCAGTCCTGACCTCCTATTGGTCTATGATTTTTAAACCAGCAGTGACACATCCAGCAAATATCATTATAAGTCTGAGATGGATTGCTCATTAGATATACATTATGGGTGACAAAACTCCTCAAATTCCTGACATTAAGTCAAGTGTAACCGTTCCAATGCACAGTTAGCCCAGTAATATACGATTGTAAGAACTGTAATCACAGTCTCTTTCCATAGCCTTTCCAGCCTCAAGTGCAGGATGGCTTCAAAGAAAACAGCCCACCAGATAAGATACTTACCTTACAGTCTATAAATTGTGGCATCTTAGACACAAGTATGAAAATAAGCCAGAGAAAAATTTAAAACCTACAGTTTACCTACCAAAATAAGTTTGAATATTATTCTACTAATCCATTTTATTTTTTTTCTATTCTTGTTCTCAAGGAGATTCTGAATACTCCAAAAACATATTTAGGTGTTTGCTTTAGGACACATATGTTAAAATTAGAACAATATGGAGAAAATTGGCAAGTTCCTGTGTAAAGATAAATGCAAATTTGTGAAGCATCCCCTATTTTTTAAATGTTTTATTGATTTCAGAAAGGAAAGGAGAAGGAGAGATAGAAACATGAATGATGAGAGATTCATTGAGTAGATTGCTGACCAGGCCTGGGGACCCTACCCATACACAAATTTCATGCAAATTTCACTCACATTCTTAGAAGAAACTGAAAAAAATACCAGTTCATTAACTGAATTCACTTTTGACTTGAATCCTTCTACTGGGGATTGAGCCTACAACCCAGGCATGTGCCCTGATGGGGAAATAGAAGATGTCCTGGTACATGGGCTGGCACGCAACCATTGAGCCACACCGGCTAGGTGCATTCCATATTTGTTATTATGGTTGTATACAACAATGAGCATGGGCTTAGTGTCACTGAACTGTATACTAATATGGTTAAAATGGAAAGTTTTATGTTATGCATATTTTATCACAACAAAATGAAACAAATTTGGTCAAGTCAGTTATCACCTACAATCAAAAATAACAAGAATATAAAAGAAGAAAAATATAATTAGCTTCTAATATACTGTCAAGTTAATGGCTTTTCCTCTTCCACAGTTATTCATAGAAAGTATTTAAGTTCAAACATGTTAACCAAACTTTGTCTGTGTCTATGAGTTTTTGTTTTTCCTGTTTGCTCATTTATTGCTTTCAGTTTTATGTCCCAAATATGAGTGACATTATAGGTTTCTCAACTTTTTCTGTCTGACCATATAGTGGTTGCCAGAAGAAAGAGGTGTGGGGGTAGTAAAAGTTAATGGGGTCAATTATATGGTGTCAGAATATGATTTGACTTTGCATGGTGGGCACACAATGCCATATACAGGTGATGTATCATATAAATGTACACTTGAAACCTCTATCATTTTATTATCCTAGAAATGTACACATGAAACTACATATCATCCCAATAAATTTAATTTAAAAACATGGTAAGCAAAAATTATATTTTGAAATGTGCTTGACTGTAACAATGGTGCCAATAAGTATCTTATCCTATATAATAAAAGGCAAATTGTCTCCTGGAGAGTTCAACTGACCAGGAGTTTGACTGACTGCTATCATGTGTGCTGACCACCAGGGAGCAGCACACAACAAAGGAAGGCCTCAGTTGGCAGCTAAAAGGCCCCAACTGGTCCTGATTGCTGACCAGGCCTGGAGACCCTACCCATGCACAAATTTCATGCACTGGGCCTCTAGTACATGTAATAAAATATATAGCATCTGAACTATAACTTTATATAAACAGATGCCCACAGGAAAGACTCACATTCTTAGAAGAAAGCTGAAAAAAAATACCAGTTCATTAACTGAATTCACTTTTGACTTAAAAATCAATAGTAACAGTAATTGATCAAACTTAAGCCTGTATTTGGATGATTTGGCATTGCTCTGCAGCAGGTATCACCAATACATAAAAAAGAGAGATAAGTACATACGAATTAACAGCATTAAGAGATACAGACAGAAAAACTTAGCTAAATTCAAATACATAAGAAAAAATTAAGAAAGTTTCCAGATTGGAAAGGAAATTGAATTTACTAAATATATTTTGGAATATGCATTTTATAAAACTAAATATTTAGGAGAATATACCTTAATACTTCTCACTGAGGATATTAATATTAAAAAGTGATCAACGATTTCTGTCTTCACTGTTTGTTCTGCTTACTGTAGCTATCAGACTTGTATTTCCTTTATGTTTTGGAAAACCAGTTTTAAGAAGCCTTTGTGGCAAACCAGCAACACATCTTGAAATTAGTTCAAATAAAACATATTTTGTTTAGAGGGCAAATTTCCTTTCCATTTTCTGTTAAAAATAGAATAAATAGGAAATTGGTCTCAAATTAAAAATCTATTTTGGTCTAAAATTAAGCAATAATGCTAATTTCTATGTAGCAGCTAATGAAAACTTAAATGAGTTTTGTGGTCATTCAAAAGTATGAAACTGCCCCTAAGAGAATATTAAATATTGATAATAAAACACCTTTCAGAAATGTATTTGGCTTCCTGAAGATCACTGACACTCACAGATTTTAAGTAGCTGGTCTTCCCTTGGATATGCCATATAAGTGCCAGAGCTTCAACTGTGCAATCAGTTCTCCAATCTTCTGGACAGTAGCTTTCAAATGTTGCCATGTTTTGTTGCCCCAGAGAGCTCCTACAATGATTCTGTTTTTTTTTTTTCATTAAACATCATGACATTTTGCATTCTAAATATTTATATACTACATAAAAAGCAAAAAAAAAAAAAAATCCAATAAAACATCCAGAAATGCTGATTGGTCAACATTGCATTTTAAAATAATTTTCATATTAAAGATACTAAAGGATATCCTATATAATAAAAGTGTAGTATGCAAATTGTTCCCTCAACTGGCAGGTCATCCAGGAGTTTGACAAGGGGTGGGAGTGGCCAGGGGAAAGGAGGGAGGCCCTGGCTGGCAGCTAGTAGCTTCTAGGAACCCAGTGAATTTCATGCACTGGGCCTCTAGTAATATATAATATCAGGAAGAATCTCAGAAAATTGTAAGGATAACCCTAATCAGTTTGGCTCAGTGGATAGAGCATTGGCCTGCGGACTCAAAGGTCCTAGGTTTGATTCCAGTCAAGGGCATGTACCTTTGTTACAAGCACATCCATCCCCAGTAGGGAGTGTGCAAGAGGCAGCTGAATCAATGTTTTTCTCTCATCGATGTTTCTAACTCTATTCCTCCCCTTTCCTCTCTGTAAAAAAATCAATAAAATATATTAAGGAAAAAATAAAAAGAAAATTGTAAGGATAGTGTTTGTCTGCTCCAAATTGTTTTGGAAAAATATTGCACAAGGAATCAGAAGGACTAGAGATTAAAAACTATTTATTTATAGTTAATTATATTCCTCTTTGAATCACTTTATATCCTTTAAGAATCAATTTTATTTTCTTTAAAATGAGGTTCAAGGAAGCAATCAAGATATCCTTCAGTAGGTGAATAAATAAATAACCATGGTACATCCAAACAATGGAATATTATTTAGCACTAAAAATAAATGAGGCACAGTGCAATATAACAGATCTTGTAACATAGGAATCCACACACAAAACCTATATGTTCATGGTGACCATTGTCACCCCTATCAATGTAATAAATAAATAAATAAAGCCCTAGCTGTTTGACTCAGTGGATAGAGCATCAGCCTGTGGACCAAAGGGTCTCGTGTTCAATTCTGATCATGGGTTGAATTCTGGTCAAAGGCACGGACCAGGGTTGTAAGGTACACCCTGGCTTGGACCCTGGTCGGGGCATGTTTCTCTCACTTTGAGGTTTTTCTCTGTTTTTTTTTTTTTCTTTATTGATTAAGGTATTATATAAACCTCAGAGGGAAGGCAGAGGAGGGTGGGGAGAAGGGGAAGAGGTTAACTAAAGGTCTTGTATGCTTGCATATAAGCATAATCAATGGACATAGACACTAAGGGGGGTGAAGGCATGAGTGAGGGGTGTGAGGGCCAAAGGGGGAGTAAGGACACATATGTATTACTCTTAAAATTTACATTCGTTGATGCCTGCCACAGTAGTGGGTGGTGGTGCCCAGGGAATGACTATTGAATAACCAAATGGATGCTGTGAATGGATGCCAACAGGGTGAAGAAAAAAAGGCTACCTCCCCAATACTAGTAATTGTGTATGACTTTCTAGCAGTAGGTATATTATGCATAATCTTCACAATCACATTCTACCTGAACTTCCTGCCAACATATAAAAACAAATGTAAGACAGAGATGGTTCACTAAAACACTGATGGTACCAATAGTTCTGTCTTTGTTATGCTCTTTCACTGTGATGGTGCCATTCTTTATCAACTGCTTATGCTTACAGTATACATCAAGCATCTGTTTTAGAAAGCAAACCAATTTGTTATATTGAACATAATTATGTGAAACATTTTGCAATAGAGCTTGTCTTTTCAGTTTAAGAAGCGCTTGAAGTTAGATTCATTAAATCTAAAACTTTTAAGACATTAATTCTAAACTTTCAGAAAACAAGAGATAAGGTAGAAAGTCTTAATTATGCCCACTGATAATAATTATATTAAACTATATGCTTTGAGATATGAATAGTGATAACTATGTCTCTATTAGCTATCTGTATGTATAATCACTTAAAGATACCTGAAACAACCATCAACATGAATATTTTTATATAAGTTATGGGGAGAGTAAACAAATATTATGAGAACATGGCTTTTATTCTTGAATCTTCAACAGACAAGGTATCGGCAAGATTATTTTTCAAAGCTTACATTACTTTCTTCTTAAAATACAGTGGGATAATACTTTCATCATTTGTTAAACTCACTGGTCTATTGCATTTTTAATAATCAAATATAATTAAAGTTTGTTGGCATCATTTTCATATTAAAAATATACTAAATTTCTAGGACCAGTAAAACCTTGCTGCCAGAATGGCATAGCCAATAATTTTTTTACATCACATGCTGTTTTAGTTAGTCTTTCTTCTGAGAAAAGTATCACTACCAGGATGGATAGGGTTTAGGGAATTATGATGTATTGATATACAACATTAAAATCTAATGGGCATGGTTTTCTAAAATTGTTGTGAAAAATGTATCCTCAGTTAAGATACTAAGTTGACATGTTTAAACTATAGGCATTAAGTATTTTATTACGACCCAGTAGAATAGAAAAGGAGAATTTTGACCTTATCCAGCATGCTTGTATTACTATTTGACATATACGAGTTAGTGATTGGATAATATAAAAATAATTCTTAATTAAGTAATTAGGCCATATTAATAGAAGAGATAAACACACACACACATACACATACACATACACACACAGACACAATAAAAAGGATTCTTCATGGAGGTGGGGGCTAATGGATATTTTATAATATGGCATATTCTTTCTTGTTTCCTGAATTCTATCATAGCCCAATTAACAAATTTATAAAGGGATAAATAACATGTTTTTCTACTTGCAACCAGTAAGTTGAGATTGCAAAAGGGGCACACTAACTCAAATGGATCAAATGAAACAGGAGCCACAAAGACAATTATATATTTATTAATATTTTTTCACTAAGAATTGCAAATATTTTGATCATAATATGTGTGATCTCAAAACTGTCAGATATAAAGATAAACAAACACAAGCAGCTGGGACATAGATGAGTATGGAATAGCCCAGTACAATGTTAGGAACACTACACCATCTTAATGATGACTCAAGGAAATAGATCTTTTGTGTCTTTGTAAATTTCAATGGCTATTGTTTATGTGAATAAGATAGTATGAACAAAATCAATAAAATGAGAACAGAAACATCATCTCAGATTCTAGTTCAACAAACTGTGTTCTGATTATTCCCTTTCATTTCAATGGTTTTGTTCCTTTCCCTTTATTATTCTGCTAGGACTTTGATATTGCAGGAAGGCTGTGTTTGCATAAAGACTATAGTATTTGCACAAAAAGATTGGCATAAATCATGGTCTTTCCCAATTCAAAGGTATAATTTCAATGTGATACATAATTCAACTTCCTTTTAACCAGTTATTACTCTATTTTTTAAAGGAAAGAACACTGGATCTTAGTTTAGTTATGGGTGCTATTTTTTGAAAAATAATTGTCATGTATCTCAGGTAGGATTGATGCATTTTAAAACAAATGTTTTCTCTGGCTGGTGGCATTTTACTTGGGAGCACAGGAATTTTAGAAAGTTCCATGTGAATAAAAAAAAATTATGTTTATTGTTGAAAGTATTACAGATGCCCTCCTTTTTTCCCATTGACCCCCACCCCCTCCATTCCTCACCACCCTAGGCCTTCACCACATTATTGTCCGTGTCCATGGGCTATGCATATATGCATATAAATTCCCTGCTTAATCTCGCCCCCCCCTCACCCCAATGCACACACTCCCCTGCCTTCCCTCTAAAATTCCTCAATTTGTTCTATGCTTCTATCTCTGGATCTATTAAATAAAAATACATAAAAGGGGATAGCTTAACATAAAAACGTAAGTTACATATGAAATAATCAGATTATACATAAAGTGAATTTTACTTTTTAGTTTGAATTCCTCTACCAGTAATTTTGAATACCACAGCCTTTTCCATAGCAGATTTTAAACTGTGTTACTTCAGAGTCATACATGATGAATCTAAAAGGGATATCTTGATGCTGTAAAATGAACTAAGAATTTCACTATCACTTTTTAAGAGGTTCTTCCTTCTCAGCTAGACTACTTGAAGGACTTCCTAAGTGATCATCCTGCCCCTAATTCTGTCCCTCTTCAGTCTATCCCATTCTCTGTTATTTTGGTAAAAAGCAGTATTTTCACATTCCTCACTCACACAAATATGGTTAGTAATTCACCAATGCCTATAGAATAAAGTCCAGAACTCTAAATCTGATATTTATAAACTCCCAAATCTACACCCACCCATCTTTAGAGACAGAGCTCCTACTCTTTTCTGTCATATCCCTACTACTCTAAAAAGACTGAATTTTTTTTTATTGATTTTTTACAGAGAGGAAGGGAGAGAGATAGAAAGTCAGAAACATCGATGAGAGAGAGACATTGATCAGCCGCCTCCTGCACACCCCACAGTGGAGATGTGCCCGCAAGCAAGGCACACGCCCCCAACCGGAATCGAACCTGGGACCTTTCAGTCCGCAAGCCGACGCTCTGTCCACTGAACTAAACCGGTCTTGGCAAGACTGAATATTCTGTTACACAGGCACACTCAGTACTAGTTCATCTTCACACCTTTGCAGACTGTCCCTTTTGGCTGGAATGCTTTTATCCCTGTCTTGCCAATTGCAGCCAACCCAATCTTTAAGGCTCACCTTAAATGCCATCAACTCCAAAAGGCGTTCTTTAATTCTCACAACTGGAAATAATTATCTTCTTTAAAATTTCCCCAGTATTCCACTTAGATATGTTTATATGAACATATTTATCACTTTCTGCACCTTTCCTATGATTATGTCTATAAGTAGGTCTGTTTCCCACTTAAAATGAAGGCTCTGAAAGCTTCTATAGAGTACCAATTATGTCTTACTCATTTTTAACAGGATCTGAAATGTTGTCTTGCAGATATAGTACTTAATAAATGTGTTATAATGAATTTCCATTTTATAGAATATTTATAAAGTGAGATATAAAGATTTTAGTACTTAAAATATAATCAATCATACATGTGGGTAAACAGTAGTCACATACCTATACATACACAGATAACAAATGTAATGTTTTAATTCAACTAATAATCATGTTTTGTCATGTTTCTTATGTGTTTAATACATAATGACAATTTCCATATAATTTATCCTATATAATAATTGACCATTATGCCCTTGCACAAGATGGCAGCTCCCATGTGGTCACAAGATGGCCACCACATTATGGCTGGCAGAGGATGGCAGTTGTGGGTGATCAGGACAGCCGGGAAGGGCAGTTGGGAGGATATGGCTGACAGGGGAGGGCTGTTGGGGGCAACTGGGCCAGCAGGGAAGGCAGTTGGGGGTGATCAGGGTGGCAGAAGAGCAGTTAGGCATCTATCAGGCTGGCAGGGGAGAGGTTAGGGGTTGATCAGGCTGGCAGGGAGAAGTAAGAAGGATGTTGGACTGCTGGTTTAGATTCAATCCCACAGGAAGTCAGACATCCCCTGAGCAGTTCCAGATTGGAGAGGGTTCAGGCTGGTCTGAGGGACACAGACCCCTTCCCACCCCCACCCAATGCACAAATTTTGTGCATCTGGCCTCTAGTTTAATATATAAGAATTAATAAAAATGTATAATCCTTCCTAGTGGCTTCAAGATATTTTTAAAACCAAGTTTTAAATTTAAAAAAAAAATCAATAGAGTAAAACAGGGTTGTCCCTGAGAAATCATGGAATAGTTATGACTGGTGAAGAGAAAATTACATTACAAATGAGCAGCTACCTGTTATGAAATTACAAGGTACTTTCATCAAAAGGACCAGTTAACATGTTTCCACTAACCTGGAGAGATTTTTTTTTCCAGTTAATAGCTTCTGAAGAATGCTTCCTTTTGATGCTTGTCTGTGACACAAAAAATGATGGTCTCATTTAACCAGTCTTCTATCACATATATCAGAGAATCCTATTTACTCACACACTACCGGAACATTAAAACACAATAGAGTGATTATGTCTAGAAGAAAAATTTAAGGATTAGCTTTTTTTTTTTTTTACCCCAAAAGGGGGTTGAGATCAAAAGCTGACTTTAATAGATGTTTGACTAAGGTCATACTCCTAGGAAATGGAACTCTGAAGATGAAAGAAAAGAAATAGGTTTGGCTTTTGATCTCAGCCAAATCCATTTGGCATTGTTTAGCTTTTATATATAATACTTTAGTTTTAGGAGATATCATGACTTGAAATGTACTGGCTTTCTTCTTGATGATCTAATAGCTACATATTACTGTACTTTGGTATTTAGCAAAGTTTGGTGAAATATATTCTGTTAGCTGGTATTACAATAGTAGTTGTAAACAGCTTTTCTTTTTTTAATATATTTTTTTAATGTATTTTATTGAATTTTTACAGAGAGAAAGAGAGAGGCATAGAAAGTTAGAAACACCGATGAGAGAGAGAGATCGATCAGCTGCCTCCTGCACGCCCCCTACTGGGGATGTGCCTGCAACCAAGATACATGCCCTTGAACGGAATAGAACCTGGAACCTTTCATTCCCCAGGCCGACGCTCTATCCACTGAGCCAAACCAGTTCTGGCAAACAGCTTTTCTTATTCTATTAGTATATCTATCATATAATGTCTATGGCATCTTTTTTAAAAATGTGAAAGGGAGGTCAAAAAACAAAATTTTCCGCCGAGACCGGTTTGGCTCAGTAAATAGAGCGTAGGCCTGCGGACTGAAAGGTCCCAGGTTCGATTCCGGTCTGGGGCATGTACCTTAGTTGTGGGCACGTCTCCAGTGTGGGGTGTGCAGGAGGCGGCTGATCAATCTCTCTCTCTCATCGATCTTTCTGACTTTCTATCCCTCTCCCTTCCTCTCTGTAAAAAATCAATAAAATATATTTTTAAAAAATTTCTATAAAATGCTCTTCAAAGAAAGTCATCATTAAAGTCACTATACATTTTTAAATAGCAAATGGTCTTCTCAATTTTAAACTACATTATTTTTAATGTACATTTCCCATGAACTACAACTACTTACTACTTTGTAGTTCAGTATTGGACAAAGCTAACATAAGAGAAAAGAAAAGAACTATTATTGAATGCCTGCTAGTATATTTCAAGCACCATTCAGATAAGATAATGCTATACACATTATCTCATTTAATATGTTATCTCAATAAATCAAAACTACTCTGTGAAAATGCAGGGACTATTATGCCAATTATACAGAGGAAGAAAAGGAGAGTGGAAGAGATTGATTAGCTCAGGCAAGATCACATAGTGAATAAATAAGAAGGAAGTGCTTTGAACTAGGCTTTAGCTAACTTCAAAGTTCTATTTTTTTCATGCTGCTTTTGAATTATTAAAATGCTAGAACAAACAAGAGTTCTTTTATATTAAGTTATGTTAATTAAGTGATTCTCCAAACTATAGCAATAATTTAAATAGGCATACAATATGGGTCATTGTTTGAGATGTTTGGGATGAACTATACTACTAAATTTATTAAGCACTTATCTAGATAATAGGTGCCCTCCCTCAAATTAACTTTTGTAAATACAGATTATCACTGAAGAAGTTTAGGGTATTATGTTTTTATTTCTTGAATTATCCTAATAGTTGTTTCAGTGTGCCACTTCTCTTAGCAGGTGCAAGCTGTCTATAAGTATGTACATCTTGGAATGTTCTGAAAAAAAAAAGTAACAAGAGCTTTCTAAGTGACAGCCTCTCATCATCTATCAAAAGACTTTAATGGTAGTTTTTTTTAAAGAAAATGACCACCGAAACTGGTTTGGCTCAGTGGATAGAGAGTCAGCCTGTGGACTGAAAGGTCCTGGGTTTGATTCTGATCAAGGCCATGTATCTTGGTTGTGGCACATCTCCAGTAGGGGTAGTGCAGAAGGCAGCTGATCGATGTCTCTCTCTCTCACCCATGTTTCTAACTCTCTATCCTTCTCCCTTCCTCTCTGTAAAAAATCAATAATATATATATAAAGAAAATGACCACTATAAAGTTCAGTGTTCTAATGAGAAGCTGGAGTTTTCAAATTAATAGATTACCAAATCATTTTAGAGAGGAATAATGATCACAAAACATCATATATAACAGCCCCTGCTTAACAGATCTTAAACATTTCAACTTTGTTAAAATAGACATGAAGATTCATGCAATAGGCCTTCCTTCCCCTGGCTGCCAGCACTGGTTTTCCTCTGGCACCCAGAACCCAGGGCTTTGCTCCAGTCACAGCAGAGAAGCCAATACTTTTTTTAAAAAAATATTTTTTATTGATTTTTTACAGAGAGGAAGAGAGAGGGATAGAGAGTTAGAAACATGGATGAGAGAGAGACATCGATCAGCTGCCTCCTGCACACCCCCTACAGGGGATGTGCCTGCAACCAGGATACATGCCCTTGACCAGAATTGAACCTGGGACCCTTCAGTCCACAGGCCGACTCTCTCTCCAAACCGGTTTCAGCAAGCCTTAAGGCTTTCCCACTCTGACCACAGTGGAGAAGCCAAGCCACTTCAGTCATCTTCAGTCTTCAGTTTTCAGTCTTTGCTCCCTTCCTGCATATGCAAATTAACCCACCATCGTCTTTTGGGTTAATTTGCATACTCACTTCTGATTGGCTGCTGGGCATCATGGAGGTATGGTCAATTTGCATCTTTCTCTTTCATTAGTGTAGATAGACCCATTGTTCTTATGTCACACTAGCCTCTAAAAAGGGGATGTCAATCAAAAAGATTAATTGTCCTCTGTACTGAAAACTGACAGCTACCCAGAATTGGAGATCTCTCTCAAATCGACTTGTCTTTGAAAAGCATAGGGCAGATAAAAATATCCTTTCTCTAAGTTATGCTATGTTATGTTATTATGTTTTGATGTATGTAGGCACGTATGTATGTATTTATTTATTGCTTGCATGTCAAAATATTGTGTAGTGCTATTTCTTACCATCTTGAATTGCTGCTACTCCTCTGTCCTGCACCCTAGTGCTTTCACAGTTCATCAAAATCACAAACAGAAGGCACAGTGGAGTAAATAGTTTAATATTGTAACTGTTCTCTGGAAGAAAACAAAATTTAAATGTCTGAAGATAGAAGGCTCAGATTGAAACACATTTGAGACTCAGTATTTACAATATGTTTGGCAGTCCAGTTTCAAAGGGAAAACTGTATTCATGTATAAAATGTTAACTGTATATTTTCTGTATTTTACAACTGCTGAGCTACACTGGCCAGGCTTGGCATCATTTTACTTTTATTGTCAAAGGGTGGAAGTAGAGGAAGGGAAATGGTACATTGCAATAATTGAAGGCCTAAATAAAATGCAAACACTTTAATTCTATGGAAACTTGTAATAGAATAAGTTTGAAAAATCATCCTTTAACAAACTTGCCTATGTTTCCCTACTAATCAGAGTTGATTTAATTTTAACAACTTATATAATACAACCAGGGAGTAAAAGAAACATTTTAATTTTTCTGTATTTTCTCCATAAAGTTTAGTCATGAGAAAACTCCATAGCTATATATATCAAAGATTGACATAAGTACATTTTCATTTAAAATATTTATTAATATTTAAATTGTGGTTAAAATGTGACTAATAAAAGCATATTTTATCTTTTGACCATTTTATTGGAATATTTTATATTTTAGCTACTAGAGTCTCAACAAATAGAATAAGATTTCTCCTCATATCTACCTTCTAATTGCATTGTAATTTATTTCTTTATTATTTTTAAAATATATTTATCTACTGATTTCAAAGAGGAAGGGAAAGGGAGAGAGAGAGAGAGAAACATTAATGATGACAGAATCATTGATCACCTGCATCTTGCATGCTCCCTACTGGAGATTGAGCTTGCAACCCAGGCTCTTAGCCGGAATCGAACCTGGGACCCTTCAGTCCACAGGCTGATGCTCTATCTACTGAGCCAAACTGACTAAAGCTGTAATTTCTTTATTTATAATGAATTGGTATTGTAAGTATTTTATGCATGCCCACATTAGCCTACTCTAAGCATTTTCATTTTTAAAATGTCATTGAACTATCAGAATGATTATAATGCAACAATTCATGATAGAATTACTAAGGTAACATATTGTTATAATCATCCCAGGGACAACTGATACTGTATCTTCCTGTTCATTCAGCAATTGACTTGCACAGCTTTTTTAGAGAAAAGATGATAGGTAGGTATTATGCAGCATCTTAAATCCTAAGGACCATAGTTTATTTAATAACAATGTCAGACAGAAATTATGGCTTGAATAAATCTCAAGAATTCATGGTTAATGTGACAGACAGCACAGGATGATTTTCAAAATAGTTTATTCCTTATAGATAATCTTGAGATAAATAAGATTAAGTATTTTACAGATATTTAGGACACTATGTTGCCTTATTCTTGCTGATTTTTGTTTTAAAAAAAAACTTACACAGAATAATATTTGCCTAGGGGGATGCTCTTCTGGTTTCCAGGAACATTTTATTAAATGTAGAGAAGACAAAATATTACATAGGTTGATTACTCAAGCCTAAATCATAGATATTCAACTAAAGAGGTATGGGCTATTTGAAGGAAAATTCCACATAGGATTATTATGTGTCTTTATGTTCCTAAAAGAGCTATTCAAACAAGTATTTTAATATTTCATTTATCTTCTTCTTTTACAGAAATTTTTTTAAATATCCCAGTTATATTTGACCATCAAGTTTCTTTTCCAGTTTTGAAAACACATTTTCAGTTGAAATTAATTTTAGACTATCAAGTATATATTCCTAGAAATTGCAAATGATATGAATAGCTGGAGAATATGGGAGAAAATATATGACAAAGGGTGATATTTTATTTATTTCATTTTTTTTATATTTCTTTTTTTTTGGTCATTTTTATATTTACAGTGGTACCTCGAGATACGAGTGCCCTAACATACGAGATTTTTGAGATACGAGCCTTTGAGTGAGTGATTTTTGTTTTGAAATACGAGCAACATTTGAGATAGGAGTAATCGCGCGGATTGGCCAGCTGCACACGACCCACCAGTTTACGGCGACTCAAACGTCTCATAGTTTCCCATGCCTCAAGGTTACGCAATGAATTAAACTCGTATCTTGAGGTACCACTGTATTTTTTTATTGTGTTACATGTATACATATCTCCCTGTTGCCTTCCCCTCCCTCCCAGTCATACCCCAACCCCCCAGTGTCTATGTTCATTGGTTATGCTTATATGCATGCATACAAGTCCTTTGATTGATCTCTTATCTACCCTACCTCTCCTTAACCTACCTGCTATAATTTGACAGTCTGTTTGATGCTTTACTGCCTCTGTATCTATTCTTTTGTTTATCAGTTTACAATGTTCTTTATTATCCATAAGGGTGATATTTTAAAAGTGAGAATTGAACCTAAGTCATCATGAGAGAATAGTGTATACACTAAAAATTGAGCAAATAGATGTTGTAAGTAAACTAAAAAACATGGCAATAAGCCAAATCTACAGTGAAATTCCATGAATTCTATAGAAATGTATAAATGAGCAAGTATAAATTCTTCTTCCTTTCCAAATAGTCAAAACTTTGGATTTATAACACATACATTTCCAATGTACAACTGAGATTTAAATGAAACATTAACCAGTTAGTTATAAGAAATCTAATATAAAATACAAAAAAATAAGACTACTTATATAAAATTTAAATTTCAAAATATCGCTTTTTAACTTTGCAAACTAATATCTACATATCTCTTTAGTTATATAAAAGATAAATATTGGTCTTTGATGGATAGTTCAATTGGTTAGAGCTTTAGCTCAATACTCCAAGAGCAATTGAATTGTCTGGCATCAGATAGAAGACTGGAGGGGCAGCTCTCCCTAACTAAAATGATGATAGGCACTGTTGTTCCTTTGCTGAGCCTTCCCCACACTAAACCTGCAGGCACAGGTGGGCTCCAAATCTGTATTCCCATTAACCTGGCTAATACCTCTCTCTCCTCACCCTGGTGATTTTCTGAGAAGCAGATGCATTCACTTCACATTGAGTGTGGATTTATTTTAGAGGCTAACCACAGAGTCTGTTTGCCTGGGCCTGCGCTGCACACTTTCCTAAAATCTCTGGAGAATCTACAAACCATAAACAAACACCAGCTGGTCTCAGGGAACCCTGTATCTCTTGCAAATGACCCAAATCTCAGAATAGTGGTAGCTGGCCTGAGTTCATAGTGTAACAATGCTCAGGCACCTCCAAGTCCACTACAGGCAGCTATCAACCACAGATCGCTTTGTAGCTTCTACCAGGTGCCTCTGAACTAGACACATGCAGCTGCTGTAATTGACCTGCACTGGAGTACCTCCAAAGAGACCTCAGAACCAACATATTTAGGGCCTGCTTCAGACTGCACCAGAACACCATCCACTTACTGCCAGACACAAAGAGTGGACATATCAGGCATCAGAGTCCCATGAAAGTGAATATTCTCTATGGGTTCAGCCCCTCCATAACAGCTTTGGCACAGCTATTCCTCAAAGCCATCAGCCTGTGGATCAGTCCCACCCAGTGACATGCCAACAGAAGTCAAGGTTCAACTATAACAGGTGAGCACATATAACTAATATAAGGGATACCCATAAAGCACACAGTTCAAGTGAACCAGGGACTGTGCCACTAGTCTCAACAAAACACCTACATAAGACCATTTCACAAAATTATGAGACATTGAAGATGTGCAATAAACAAATACAGGGAGGCAGCCAAAATGGGAAGATAGAGAAACATGTCACAAATAAAAGAAAGAAAACTCAAAAAAAAACTAAACAAAAAAGAGACAGAATTAAAAATATAGGCCTCCACACACTATTGTTTGTGTCCATGGGTTATGCATATATAATATAATTTCTTTGGTTAATCACTTCCCACCTACCCACTCTCCCCTGACTTTGCTCCAAGATTCTGCTCTCTGTTCCATGCTTCCAAGACTCTGGATCCACTCCTTTCATCAATTTATCTTGTTATTTAGATTCCACATATGAGTGATGTCATGTGATACTTGTCTTTCTCTAACTGACTTATTTCACTAAGAATGCTACTCTCCAGGCCCTTCTATGCTGTCTCAAAGGGCAACATATTCTTTTTTTTACAGCTGCATAGTATTCCATGGTATAGATATACCACAGCCTTTTTATTCACTCAGCTACTGATGGGCACTTGAGCTGTTTCCAGATCTTAGCTATTGTAAAATGTGCTGCTATGAACATAGGGGTGCATACATTCTTTCTAATTGGTATTTTGGGTTTCTTAGGATACATTTCTAGAAGTGGGATCACTGGGTCAAATCACAGTTCCACATTTAATTTTTGAATAAACTTCATACTGTTTTCCATAGTGGCTGCAATTTCTGTATTACCACCAGCATTGTACTATGGTACCCTTTTCTCCAAATCCTTGTCAGCATTTTCCATTTGTTGATTTGTTGATGGTTAGCATTCTGATAGATGTGAGGTGATACCTCATTATTGTTTGAAATTGCAACTCTCTGATGAATAGCGACTTTTAGCATTTGTGCATTTGTCTCTTGGCCATCTGTATTTTTCTCTTTATATCCATTTATACTTGCTCTCTATATTTGGGTGCTCCTATATTGAATGCACATATATTTATGATTGCTATATCCTACTCTTTGATTGACCCATTTATAATGATATAATATTCTTCTTTATCATTTTTTTATATTTTTTGTTTTAAAGTTTATTTTGTCTGATATTAAGTATTGCTACTCCAGCTTTCTTTTAGTTTCTATTTTCATGGAATATATTTTTCCATTTCTTTTCATTTAGTCTGTATATTTGCTTTAATTTGAAGTCAATCTCTTGCCATCAGCATATAGATTGGACATATTTGCTTATTTGTTTTTTTACACATTTAGCTATACTATGTCTTTTTTTTAAATATATTTTATTGATTTTTCCAGAGAGGAAGGGAGAAGGATAGAGAATCAGAAAGATCGATGAGAGAGAGACATCTTTCAGCCGCCTCCTGCACGCCCCCCACTGGGGATGTGCCCGCAACCAGGATACATGCCCTTGACCGGAATCAAACCTGGGACCCCCCAGTCCTCAGGCTGATGCTCTATCCACTGAGCCAAACCGGTTTTGGCTATACTATGTCTTTTTAATGGAGCATTTTATCCATTTATATTTTATTGATAAGTATATTATTATTGCCATTTTGTAAATTGTTTTTAGATTGCTTTTAAAATTGTCCTCTGATTTTTCTTCTTCTTGTGATATTTTCCCCTTGTGGTTTTCTCTAATTCTTCACTACTTTGGTTATCTTTCTCTTTGTTTTTTGTAGCTCTTTTGTAGGTTAATTTGTGGTTACCATAAGATCTATGTGTATTATTATTTACATACAGCAGTCTATTTTAAACTGATAAGCCTTAAAACTTGAGTGTATTGTATAGGAAGTACATTTTATTCATCAGTACATCCTTTGTTTTTGGTGTCAAAAATTAGTTATTTTTGTGTGGAATATCTCTTAAATGCTTATTGTCATTTCAGGTGAGTTTAATACTTTTCTTCTTATCGTTCATAGTAGCTTTTTTGCTTTGTTTTTAATTTATTTTTTTATTTAAGTAGTAGAAGCCCAGTGCATGAATTCATGCATGGTTGGGACCCAGCCAAACCACCCCATTGGAGGCTGATTGGACCAGGCTGGCAGGGGGTAGGAGGAGACGCAGGAGGTTGGCTGGCAAGCCCTGATAGGAGCTTGGGGAGCCAATCAGGGACTGCATCAGCTTGGGGGAGCCCCCGATTAGCCAGCCACAGTGCATGTCATTATGATTGGTTGTCCTGGTCGTTCCAGTCTTTCTGGTGTTCCAATAACTTGGCTTTTATATATATATAGATAGTTGATATGCAATCTTACATTGGTTATATTAGTCTCACATGTACAACATAGTGATTCAATATTTTTATACCTTACAATATGATCACCCCACTAATTCAAGTAATCATCTGTCACCATGTATACTTATGACAATATTATGGACTATATTTTATTTCTGCTTTTCACCCATCCTTCCATGCTCTCCCTTCTGGTAACTATCCTTTTGGTCTCTGTTTCTATGAGTCTGTTTATTGTTATTGTTGTTTCTTTGTATGTCTGTTTTACATTTCACATAAAAGTGAAACCATACGGGATTTATAATAACTTAGATATGGAAGCAATCTAGGAGTTTATAGATACATGAATTTATAAAGATGTGTGCATGTGTGTGTGTATGTGTATGTATATGTGTATATGTATGTATGTATATGTATATATATGTGTGTATGTATGTGTGTGTGTGTGTGTGTGTGTGTGTGTATATATGCCAGAAGCTAATTCCAGAATGTCATAAATGCAAGAAGTTTCATCAAAAGGTTGATGTGATGGAACCTTGAGGATTGCCTGCTGGAAATGGCTAAGGGCATTTCCCCACAGCTAAAGATTTGCATAAATGATTACTTACTGCCAGACAGCTGAGGGTTATTTAATCTACATGTTATTGCCTGCTACTGGTCAAACACCTAAATAGCCATAGGCAGTTTCCCCAATCTAACAATGGATTCTTTATACTAAACCTTGCCTTTGATCCTGAGACAAGCAGAACTTGGTTCCTACAGCCAAGCTCCTCTGGCTCTCCAAAATGCCTTCCAAAATTATGTTTCATCTTTATACTCTTTAATAATTTACAGCAGCCCCTTCTTCAGATTCCTGAACCCTTCTAGATGCTGGACAAAACCCATAGCATATATAAACACACAATAGAATTTTATAGCACTAAAAATAATGAAATCTTACTTGAATTTCTTTTTAATCTGCACCTAAGGGTATATTTATTTTTTTCTCTGATTATTAATTATTTTGACCACTTTTCATACGACTTTTGTTTGTCTATATGTACTCTTTAAGGAAGTGTCTATTTAGGTCATCTGCCCACTTGTAAAAATATTTTTTATTGATTTCAGAGAGGAAGGGAGTGGGAGAAAGAGATAAAAACATCAATGATGTTAGAGAATCATTGATAGGCTACCTCCTACTAAGGACCAACCCTGCAACCTCAATATGTGCTCTGACCAGGAATCGAACCATGTCCTCCTTGTTCATAGGTCAGTGCTCAACCACTGAACCATGCCAGTTGGGCCTTCTTCCCATTCTATAATTGGATTGTTTGTCTTCCTCTTGTTGAGTTGTGTGAGTTATTTATATATTTTGTAATTAAAACCTTATCAGATGTATCACTAAAAGTATGTTTTCCCATACCACGGGTCCCTTTTGCATTTGAGGATAGTTTCTTTTGCTGTTCAAAAGAATTTTTGTTTTATGTTAGTCCCATTTGTTTATTTTTTATTTGGAAATGTATTGGCAAAAATTCTGCTATGAGATATGTCTGAGATTTTACTGCCTATGTTTTCTTCTAGGATTCTTATGATTTCATGACTTATATTTAAGTTTTTTTATTCCATTTTGAGTTTATTCTTGTGCATGGTATAAGTTGGTGGTCTAGTTTCATTTTTTTATCTATACTTGTCTAATTCTCCCAACACCATTTATTGAAGAGATTGTCATTACTTATCTCCATTGTCAAACATTAATTGGCCATAATGGTGTGGGGTGAATTCTGGTGTCACTGTTCTGTTCTATTGATCTATATGCTTGTGCTTGTGCCAGTGCCAATCTGATTTTATTACAATGGCTTTGTAATATAATTTGATATATGGTAATGTGATCCCTAACAACTTTTTCTTAAGATTTCTGTGGCTATTTGGGGCCTTTCTTTGTTCCATATAAAATGTTGGAATAGCCGAAACCGGTTTGGCTCAGTGGATAGAGCGTCAGCCTGTGGACTGAAGGGTCCTGGGTTCAATTCCGGTCAGGGACATGTATCTTGGTTGCGGGCACATCCCCAGTGGGGGGCGTGCAGGAGGCGACTGATCAATGTCTCTCTCTCATCAATGTTCCTAACTCTGTATCCCTCTTCCTTCCTCTCTGTAAAAAATCAATAAAAAATAAATAAATAAATAAATAAAATGTTGGAATATTTGTTTTAGATCTATGAAATATGTTGTTGGTATTTTGATGGGGATTGCATTGAATCAATTGCTGGCTTTCTATAGTATAGACATTTTAATTATGTTAATTCTTCCAATCCATGAACATGGTATATTCTTTTACTTGTCTGTATCTTCTATTATTTGTTTTTTTATTTTTAATATGTTTTTATTGATTTCAGAAAGTGGAAGAGAGAAGGAGAGAGAGACAGAAACATCAATAATGAGAGAGAAATATTGGCCAGATGCCTTGTGCATGCCCCCCTCACCAAGGATCGAGCCTGCAAACCTGAGCATGTACCCTGAACAGGAGTTGAACTATTCATAGGTTCATAGGTCAATTCTCAGCCACTGAGCAACTCTGGCTGGCCACTATTTGTTTTTTCAATGTCCTGGAGTTTTCCAAGTACAGGTTTTATACCTCCTTGGTTAAGTTTATGCATAGGCATATTAATTTTTGTTTTTGTTTTTTACAGTGGTAAATGGGATCGTTGTTCTCCTCTTTCTGAGAGTTCATTATGGGTGTATAAAAATGTCATCTTTTCAGATGTTAATATTGTATCTTGCTACCTTGCCAATTTCACTTATTACATCTAGAAGTTTTTTGTGAAATTTTTAAGGTTTTTTTATATACAATATCTTGTCATCTATGAATAATGACAAGTTCTACCTCCTTCTTTTTGATTTGTATTTATTTTATTTTATTTTTTCTTTTCTGATCACTGTAGCTAGTACTTCCAATACTATATTGAATTAGAGTGGTGAAAGAGGAGATTCCTGTCTTGTTCCTGTTCTTAGGGGAGATGGTTTGTTTTGCCCACTGAGTATGATATTGGCTTCAAGTTTGTCATGCATGGCTTTTATTATGTTGAGGTATGATCCCTCTAGTCCCACTTTGCTAACAGGTTTTATGAAAAATGGGTGTTGGATTTTCTCAAATGTTTTTTCTGCAACTACTGATATGATCATGTGATTTTTGTCTTTCAGTTTGTGTATGCCTGGAATATATTCCACTTGGTCATGATATATTATCTTTTTAATATGTTTCTGGATTCAATTTGTTAATATTTTGTTGAGAATTTATTGCCTGTGTTCATCAAGGATATTGGCCTATGATTCTTTTTCTTTGTAGTGCTTTTATCTGGTTTTGGAATTAGGATAATGTTGGCCTGATAAAAACAGCTTGGAAATGTTCCTTCTTCTTTGATTTTTTGGGATATTTTAAAGGTTATAGGTATTAATTCTTCTTTGAATGTTTGGTAAAACTCCATTGTGAAGCTATCCAGATAAAGGCTTTTGTTTGCTAGGAGTTTTTGTTTGGATTTGTTTTATTACTCTTTCAATTTCATTAGTTTTTACTAGCCTATTCACTTTTCCTATTTCTGCCAACTTTTGAAGATTGTATGTTTCTAGAAATGTGTCCATTTTTTCCAGGTTGTCCAGTTTGTTGGCATATAGTTGTCCATAGTATTTTCTTACAATTACTTGTGTTTCTGTGGTTTCAGTTCTTATGTTGCCTCTTTCATTTTTTATTCTATTTATTTGGGTCCTCTTTCTTTGTTTCTTTTTTTAAACATTTTTATTAATTTCATAGAGGAAGCGGGATTGAGCCCACAACCCAGGCATTGAACTGTGATCTTCTGGTTCATAAGTCAACATTCAACTACCAAGCCACACTGGCTAGGCTCTCTTTTTCTTTCTTGATGGGTCTGGCTAGAGGTTCATCAATCTTGTTTACCATATATTTTCAAAGGACCAACTTTGGGTTTTATTGATTTTTTTTTGTTACATACAATAGAATATTATATAGCAATAGAAAATAATGAAATTGACATTTCATCTGCACCTGAGGATATGTTTTTTTATTGATTTTAGAGAGAGAAGAAGGGAGAGGGAAAGAGAGAGAGATAGAGATGAGAGAGAGAGAGGGGGGGTATTGGTGAGAGAGAGAAATATCAGTCAGCTCCCTCATGCATGTATCCTAAACGGTGATCAAATCTGTAATATAGGTATGTGTGCTGACCAGAAACAGAATCTGTGACCCTTCAATTCATGGGTGATGTTACAACAAAGCAATGCCACACGGGGCAGGGCAATATATTGCTATTCGTGACTTCAAGAATGAATATAGATCAGTGCTTCCCAACCTTTTTTTGGCTATACTCCATCTAAGCATCTCCAAAATTCTGATGACATATAATTCTTATTGTTCAAAAAGTGGACTCTTATTCATGAGGAGGAAGCCTAAAGGGCCATTAACTTGGTCTAAACAAGCTTCCAAAGAACATGGATGCCATTGATGATAGAGAAAAATAAAAGAATGAGAGGACAATTGAAGTACTCAGGAAGAAATCACTAAGAAATTGTTAAAAATAATAATATGAAAAAATAGAAAATAAAATTTCAAACCATATAATAGAGAACTTAAACACATAGACATGTCACAGTATATTTATATACTGTTTATGAGGCCCCTATAACCATAAGAAAAGCAAAAAATTCACTATTAATAACTCATTCTCAAATTTCCCCCTTAAAATCAAATTACCCCCCTGTGGGTCATGTGCCCCACATTGAGATTCACTGATCTAGACTGTTATACTAAGTGAAACAGTTAGGCAGAGAAAGGCAAATACTACAGTAGCTTTGTAAACATCAGATTTTTAAATAGTTATTGAGTTTTTTACTTTATCTGTGATGTTTTTCTCTTTCTCCTATTTCATTATTTCTAGTTATGACCCTCTTTCTTCTACAGTGGTACCTCGAGATAAGAGTTTAATTCGTTCCGTAACCTTGAGGTGTGGGAAACTATGAGATGCTCAAGTCGAGGTAAACTGGTGGCTCGTATGCAGCCGGCCAATCCATGCGATTACTCGTATCTCAACTGTTGCTTGTATTTCAAAGCAAAAATGGCTCACTCGATGCCTCGTATCTCAAAAATCTCGTATGTTAGGGCACTCGTATCTCAAGGTACCACTGTACTTCAATAACACCCTTTATATTTCTTATCAAGCTGGTTTAATGGTGATAAAGTCCTATAATATTTGCTTGTCCAGGAAACTCTATCTCTCCTTAATTTCTGAATAATAACTTTGCTAGATAAATTATTCTAGGTTGTAGGTTCCTAGATTTCAACACTTTAGAGATGTCCTGTCCCCTCCTTCTGGCCTTTATATTTGCTCATAAGAAATCAGGTGAGAGGCCCATAGGTATGTAACTCATTTTTCTCATGCTTCCTTCAAGACTGTCTCATTATCTTCAACTTTTGCCATTTAAACTACAATATGTCTTGGTGTGGGTCTCTTTGTGTTCCTCTTTGTTTAAACTCTCTGTGTTTCCTGTATCTGGATGTCTGTTTTATTTCTAAGGTTAGAAAAAATTTTAGTCATTATTTCTTTAAATAATATTTCTGTTTCTTTCTCTTTTCTTTTCCTTCTGGGATCCATCAATGCAAATATTTGAGTACTTGATGGTATCCCAGAGGTCCCTTAAATTACACTCATTTTAAAAATAATTTTTTCTTTTTAATGTTCTGTTTTATTCATGTACACTATTTTGTATTCCAGGTCTTTGATACATTTTTTTTCTATGTTAGCTAACCTGCTGTTGATTCTTTTTAATGTAGTTTTCATTTTGGTTATTGTAATCTTCTTGTGTGCTTGGATCTTTACTATATTTTCTCTTTCTTGAAATTATTCCTAAGTCTCTATATTCCACTCTTAAGTTTGGTGACCGTCCTTATGACCATTTCTTTGAATTCTTTACCAGGAAAATTACTTATTTTTGTTTCCTTAGTTATTGTTGTTATTATTGTTTGTTGTTGTTGTTGTTGTTGTTTTCGGGATATTTTACTTGTTTCTTGAGAGATATTCTCCTGTCTTTTCATTTTGTTTCACTTTGTAGGTTTGTCTATATGAATTAGAGAAAATAGTAGTCTCTTCCTTTCTTGGAAAAGTGGTCTTATATAGAAACAGGCTCTCTAGACTATATATAAGGTCATTTTGATGGCTAGTTGGATTTAAGCAGGAGCTTGAAGTATCCAGGGCACTGGTCTACTGAGACAGAGCATCTCTGAGTGGGGAGGCCAGATGCATATAGTAATCCCCTGTTGATGCTGCTTGCTCTCTCTTTTCAGGCTGAAATGGGTTCAAACAATGTGTCTGAATACACTACAGTGACCTTGCTGGAAAGCCAGAGCACCTTGATAAAAGTCGCTGCCCACCCTATGGAGATGGACAAGGACATAAACAATGACCCCTGAGAATCCCAGCAGTCTCCTGCAGCTATCCAGTTTTGTTTATATAGTCTCTATCCCATTTATTGTATCAAAAGTATTGCCACGTAGATGAAACTTCTGTATATCCTTTATGTGCCACATTGTGGGAAGCTACTTGGAGCACAGCAGGCACTTGTGGTGCCTGAGGCACTAGCCTGCCTGGGCCCAGAGCAACTCTTGGCAGGGAGGGGAGGTTGGTGTGGTGATTTCTTGTTCCTGCTTGCTCCCTTTGTTCAGAGGAAAAAGGCTCCAGGCATTGTAGTTGTGAAGGCCTTGCTGTGATACTACAGATAAGGAGTAAGCACCAGAATAGAGCTACAGCCCATCCCATAAAACTTACTTGTTAGAAATAGTAGTCACTATAGAGTTACAATTAAGTTAATGAACCCAAACATAATTATAGTTCAATAGTGATGAATATTCATCTAATCATCTAAGCCATATACTGTAGTTATTTGGTTAAGGATCCTAAAAAAGAAAATAGATTTTTTTCCTCCAGCATCAAGTTTCTCACTTGGAAAAGTAAACAGGTTTCTTTAAGAAAATTACATTACTATATTGTAGTTTGTCTTTTAGTAGAATGCTGTACTGTGTAATACAGTTACCTTATTTTAATATTTGAATGCACATATGCACTGTAATGTTTGTCATAAGACATTAATTTATACCCAAAAAAATATTCTATACCTTTCCCTTATTAATTATATGAGAATTCTGGAGAAATAAGCTGAGCAACATTTTACGAATTAAGTTTGAAGTATGAAAATAGAAGGATCTTCCCCGGATGGAACAGGCCATGTGACAAGTTCATACCATGGGTCCTAAATTATTGATACATATGCTTACATATTATATTTTATAAGAGCTATCAAGGGACCACACCATCTGGCAAAAAGGTATCAGTGATAATATCTTAATGTCAGTAAGCACTAGAATCCATTTTTAAAAATTATGAGGAACTGCCAAGGCAGATAAAACTAAAAACTAAATTACCTAAAGAGGTAATTTATTTCATCTTCCCAAATCCAAGAAGTTACCCACTGAGCAATTTTTATACTCCACTGGGAAGTCATTGCCTATGGAGTTTACCAAACAAGATGATATTACACGAAAAAAGTAATAATAGGTTTTATAGTAGATAATTATAGGATGATGATTTCAAGAAAAATGGTGTAAAGATGAGAGTATTTATGTACATTCAAGCGCTGAAATACAAAGGTGGCAGAAGCAGTATTCAATACAGAATATATGTAAGAGATCCCCAGTTGGAGAGAAAAGAGAAAGCTGAGAGTAAGAGGAACACCAGCACTGACAAAAGCCGAAAAGTAGAAAAGACCTTCCTGGAGGATTTCCACCTAAGTGACACATATTTTTACAAATAAAATATAGATTACTTAAAACAGAAAACTACTAAAAAGATAAAGCTTATAATTCAGCTGATAAATGACCATGAGTTATCTGTTTTAAAAATTAAAGAGCTTGCAAATTGGAAAGATTTTACATAACAAAATAGTCATATGAACATACTAATACATTCAAATACCAATACATAAACCTAGATGTTTAGTAAGGAAAACAACATTGAAAAAATATATATCAGTTATAAAGTTGAATTTCTTGATTGTACTATGAATCTTTAAGAAATTAGTTCAAGTCCTAGAATAATGAGTAAAAATATGCCTATCACTGAAACTGGTTTGTCTCAGTGGATAGAGTATCAGCCTGTGGACTGAAAGGTCCCAGGTTTGATTCCAGTCAAGAGCATATACCTTGGTTTCGGATACATCCCCAGTAGGGGGTGTGCAAGAGGCAGCTGATCGATGTTTCTATTTCTCTCCCTTCCTCTCTGTAAAAAAATCAATAAAATACATTTTTAAAAAATATGCCTATCTTTTAAAACTCACTGGGAAAATATAAGCTCTAACACTGCTGCATAGAGGCTGATAATAGAGCAAGTTCCAAATTAATAGTTTCTTTGTTCCTCCTATTCTTCTTTCAAAGGGAAAATATATTTCTTAGGGATAAGTTGGAGTATTTAAATAATATATTAATTCTTCTATGTACCTATAGATCACTTCATAGTGAATTATTTCCAAAAGAAAAACATAATCAAAGAACTTTGGGAAGTGTCTGAAAAATAATATGCATTGGGAGAATTTGATTGGCCTTTACCTATGAGGAAGTAACCTGTCATGTGATCACTAATTTGAGAATTAGAATTTTGTGAACTACTAACATTTTCCCAGATATAATACATGGAATGATATAGAACAACATACATTTGCCTGCCAGTCAGAATACAAGAATGCTAGTCCTGGCTTTGACACTGATTCTTTCTGTAAACTTAGTCAAGTCACAATTCCACATATGTGACTTGGTAGCCTGATCTGAAATATAAGATGGTTGAATTAAACAGTTTCCAAAATGTCCTTCCAGCTCCAAGATATTGCTGGTAATACTATTTTACTTTTATTTTATTTTTATTTATTTTTTATAAATCTGTATGTTCAGATTACAATTGTTCCTTTTTTTTCTCCCCATAACTCCTCTCCACCCAGCTCCCACCCCAGTCTCTGCGATTACCCTCTCCATTGTCCTCATCCATAGGTGTATGATTTTTGTCTAGCCTCTACCTGAACCCCCCTCAACCCTTTCTCCCTGAGAATTGTTAGTCCACTCCCTTTCTATGCCCCTAATTCTATTATATTCATCAGTATATTATATTCATCAGTATATTCTATTCATCAGATTTTCAATCCACTTGATTTTTTAAAAATATATTTTATTCACTTTTTACAGAGAGGAAGGGAGAGGGATAGTTAGAAACATTGATCAGAGAGAGACATCAATCAGCCACCTCCTGCATGTCCCCCACTGTAGATGTGCCCGTAACCAAGGTACATGCCCTTGACCTGAATCGAACATGGGACCTTTCGGTCCACAGAATGACGCTCTATCCACTGAGCCAAAAATGGTTTTGGCAATTCACTTGATTCACTTGTTGATAGGTATGTATTTGTTTTTCATACCTTTTATCTTTACCTTTTTCTTCTTCTTCCTCTTCTTAAAGAGTACCTTTCAGCAATTCATTTAATACTGGCTTGGTGCTGATGAACTCCTTTAGTTTTTTCTTAGCTGTGAAGCCTTTTATCTGCTCTTCATTTTTGAATGATAGCTTTGCTGGGTAGAGTATTCTTGGTTGTAGGTTCTTGCTATTCATTACTTTGAATATTTCTTGCCACTCCCATCTGGCCTGCATAGTTTCTGTTGAGAAATCCGCTGACAATCTTATGGTTGCTCCCTTGTAGGTAATGAACTGTTTTTCTCTTGCTGCTTTTAATATTCTGTCTTTGTCTTTTGCTTTTGGTATTTTAATTATGATGTGTCTTGATGTAGTCCTCTTTGGATTCCTTTTGTTTGGGTTCTGTGTGCTTCCTGGACTTGTAAGTCTATTTCTGTCATCATTTGGGAGAAGTTTTCAGTCATTATTTCTTCAAATAGGTTTTCAGTATCTTCCTTTCTTTCTTCTTCTGGCACCCCCATAATTCTGATGTTGGTATGCTTGAAGTTGTCCCAGAGGCTCCTTACACTATCTTCGCTTTTTTGGATTCTTTTCTCTGCTTGCTTTTCCTGTTGAGTGTTTTCTGCTTCTTTGTATTTCAAATCTTTGACTTGATTATTATGTTCTTCTAGTCTGCTATTAGGTCTCTGTATAATATTTTTTTTTTCAGTCAGTGTATATTTAATTTTTAGTTGGACCTTTTTCATCTTCTCTTGGGTCTTGCTAAATTTATCCATATTTTTAGGAAATTCTTTAAAAAACTTATAACCGTGGTTTTGAACTCTATATCCAGTCATTTTTTCCCTCCAATAATTAGCTTTTGATCTGTTCCTTTGTCTCCGCATTTTTGCTGCTTCCCTGAGTTGGTAGAGTACCTTTGGGTACTAGGCGTCTTATATGGCCCAGTAGCTCCACCTCCCCAGTTACCTGAGGTGAACTCTCTTAGTGCACCCCTTTGTGGACTCTGTGTACAGCCTTGTTGTAGTTAAGTCTTGATTGTTGTTGGTATCACTGGGGGGAATTGACCTCCAAACCAATTGATTGTGAGGATCAGCTGTGTCTGCACCCAGAGAACTTCTGTGCTGGACTCCACCTTAAGACTTGCAAGATTGCAAAAACCTCTGTGCTAGGCTTGGATGGAGTGGAGTCTCAGGGCTGAGCAGACAGTCTTGGCTTCCTGTCAGCCACTGGGTCTCAGTATTCCTCAGTAATCGCTGCAGCCCTCTCTGTGTACAGTCATGCTTGTGCTCCTCCAGATCTCTGCCTTCCCTGCTCCCATGAGTTTTTGTGCACTCCAGGGACCCGTATGAGTCTCGGTCCCCAGGGTCTCACCCAAAACGGGTTCAGTGCAGTATGACCTGTATTTCAGTGCAGTTGGGAGGTTCTGTCTTCCTCCCGCTAGAGAAAGCCAGCAACACAATCAGCAGTCAGCCCTCTGTGTGCCCACTTTTGCACGCATCTCCAGACCTCTGTCTTTTGTGGCTCCCCTAAGTTTCCTTGCCCTCTTCCCTTTTCACAACAGTCCAGACTTCCCCATATGAGTCTCACCTGGAACTGGGGTTCAGTGCAGTTGGAAGTTTCCAACTCCCTCCTGCTAGAGGGAGCCAGCCAGGCTCCCCGCCGCTAGTCCTCTCCTTGTGCACATCTCTGTACCTCAGCTTTTTGCAGCTCCTCTGGGTCTCCGTGAGCCCCTCTCTTTCCTTCTAGTTGTAGAATTTCCACTCAGCCAGCTTTCCTGTGGTTCTGGATGATGTCCATTTTGTCTTTTAGTTATAGTTTTGAAATTGTTGTGTGAGGCAGCAATTTAGGTGTTCACCTATGCCACCATCTTTGTTTCTCCTCCTATTTTACTTTTATTATAAAACTCGAGCTCTGTTATACAAATAGTTGACAAGCAAACTCTCTCAAATTCAAATCTTTCCAATAAAAACATTGATACTATGAGTAGTACACATTACAATTCAGGTGGCCATGAATATTCTCCTTAAAAGGTTTAAATTGACTTTAAGCACTATTTTCATAAAATAATGTTTATATAAATATTATTCTCTCAGTCATATTATTGCCTGCCAAAGTAGTAAAATACTTATAATCAATGGTTCTATTGTCAGAAATGGTTTATTTTCAGATAGTCTTATAGCCTTCAAAATATACTACAAACCTTCCTGACTTTCAAAATTATTAACCATGCCTTCATGTTTTACCTCTATAGTTCTTAATCCACTGTCCAAATTCAGTTCTTATACTTCTTCTAATGTGCCAGGTTCATTTTTTTATCTAATTTTTTACATTTTTTGTTGGACTATATAAATCATATCCACCATTTAGTAACTGCTTCTGTCTTGTCCCATGAAGTTATTCCCAACAACTTCATCCTACCTTCTTTTATGAATACCTTATGAACATTTTGCACAAAATAGCAGTATTTTTCCTTAACTAAGATGCAGGGAGAAAGACCTTATATTGGCAAGTTGGCTTTCCCACTATCTGATTATTTGTTTGTCACTGAGTCTCTGAAATTTTTACATCTTGGTTAATTAAGCTGTCAGGAGTTTAAACCAGTTTTCAGGTTTAGAAATTTCATATATATATATATATACATATATATATATATATATATATTATATACTTATTAATACTTATATATTATTAAAGTATTAAATTGCTTAAACTTATTCATAAACTTTTCTAAAAATGTAACAACACTCTTCTAATTATTTTGTGACCTTCAACATATCATTAAATGTACAATAATTAAAGAAAATAGCAATGATTAAAACAGAAATGCATTAGTTTTATATTGCTACTGTAACAAGTTGAGCATATTTAGCATCCTAAAATGACATAAATTTATTATTTCCCAGTTTCTGTAGTTCAGAAGTCTGATACCAGACTTGTCAGGTTAGAATAAAGATGTCAGATAATTTAATTTTTACTTAAGGCTCTGGGGAAGAATTAACTTCCAGGTTCATTTACGTTATTATTTAAATTAAGGTTTTTCAGTTATAAGACTGAATCCCCCTCCCCTTTATTTTGCCTTGCTGTCAGTCAGTGGTTTCCCTTAGCTCCCAAAGGCTTCTCTTCAGTCCTCACACAGGGTTCCCTATATCTCAAAATCAGCAACAGAGTTTCCAATACATCTCACGCTTGTGATATCTCTGACTCCCCCTTCTGTGTTATCTCTTTTGTTTTTCTCTTCCTCTAAATCTATCTGAAAATTCTGCTTCCCCAATATGTTTTTAATGAATAATATGATTGCATTAGGCTCATCAAGATAATCCAGAATAATCTCCCTATTTTAAATTTAGTAACCTTACTTGCATCTTCAAATACTTTCAGGGTAGTACCCAAACTTGTGTTTGAACAACCAGGAACCTTGAGGGGAAAACTTTAGGTGCAACATTTAAAAAAATAACATATAAATTCAAATACTGCCACCTCATTCTAAGAGGGTGCAGTTTGAGGGATTGGGACCATTATCCAAGCACAAAGGGTGGGGTCACCAACCTTTGGTCTGAGTGACAGATGATAGAGCCAAAAAGGATTATTATCAAGCCTTAAAATCTAATTGAATTGCCCCTGTTACATTTCTGACTTGCTTGTGATTCACTGAACTCTTTCTTCTTTTTATTTCTCCCTTTTGTAATGAGAAAGAATGTCCATCATATGCCTTTTCCACCTTTGTATTTGGAAGCAGATAACTTGCTGTCTGGTTTTATATGGTCATGGCTGGAGAGGAATTTTGATGCACATGATGAATCATTCTCACAGTCTCACCCACAACCAATTTAGATGTTATTTAGATGAGATATGGGAGTAAGAGTTTGGGGATATTGGGATGGGAGTGAATGTGCTTTCCATGTTAGAAGGACATGAATTCAGGGAAAGGAGAAGGCAGAGTGTTATATATTTACTAGTAATTGTCCCTTCCCAATTCATGTATTGAAATCCAAATCTACAGTACTTTAAAATAATGATCTTGTTTAGAGAATAGGTCTTTATAGAGGTGATTTAGTTAAAGTAATTAGAGTAGCCTCTCACTCAATATGACTGGTATCCTATAAATGGGGAGAAGTTGAACATGGAGACATGTACAGAGATAAGACAATGTGAAGAGACATACAGAGAAGGACATCTACATGACAAAAAGACAAACATGAAATTATCTCATTCCCTCATAGCTTTCAAAAGGAATAAACTGTGTTGACACCTGGATTTTAGACTTCCAAAGTCCAGAACTGTCAAAACATTAAGTTCTTCTCTTTGAAACAGCCAGTTTGTGTACTTTGGTATGATAGCCATAACAAAGTAATGTAATAAACATACAGTAAAACTGAACATTATAAAATAGTTTAGAGCAACATGCAGAAAATCTTGTAACCCTGGATTAGGTGAAGATTTTTTAAGTAAAATGAGGAACCATAATCCTTTAATAATTATAAATTGGGTTTCATCAAAGCAAAAACTTTAATTCTTAGAAAGACATTATTTCAAAAATGTAAAGGCAATTCAAAAATGGACAGAAAATATTAAAAAATAACTGTATTAAGCATATACAATGAGTGGACAGATTATTATGACCTCTGAACGCATAATAATCTGGCCACTCAATGTGTATCCTATATAATAAAAGGATAATATGCAAATTGCCACCTCAAACAGAAGTTCATGTTGGCCAACTGCAGCAGTTCTCAACCTGTGGGCCATGACCTACAGGTTGAGAACTGCTAGCAAGGTCACCTACCATCAGAAAATGCAGATATTTACATTATGATTCATTAACAGTAGCAAAATTACAGTTATGAAGTAGCAACAAAAATAATTTTATGGTTGGGGGTCACCACAACATGAGGAACTGTATTTAAAGAGTCATGACATTAGAACAGTTGAGAACCACTGGCCTAGAGAGAGGTGAGACCTGGGATCTAGGCTGGAGGTTGAAACGTGCAGAACAGGGATTAGAGGGTCAGAGGGAGACTGTGCTGCAGCAATTCCTTATCTCTTGGGGACACATGTAGCACTCTACTATGGAAAGGGGACCACAGGACTGCTGGCAATAAGGTACTCTAGATCTAAGCCCACAGCCATGGGAGACTGTACCCAGAAAGACAGCCAGAAGTTCTGCATCAGCCGTGCAGTACCAGGGAAGAAAGACACATAGATGCAGGGTTGATTTGTCTTTATAATTGTCTTGCTTTTACTCTCTAAACTCAGTACATAGAATATTTTAATTACAAACACTCACTGAGGCTGTGGTGCAGGGGAAGATGGTTTGGTGGAAGCTGGGGAGCAAAATAGGGAGAGGAGATCAGGAAGCCAGCTCTGGGACAGTACAATCCATACAACCCTGAACAGATTTTTTTCTCCTGAAGACCAGACCTCCCCTACCAGTGCAGCCACACCCAGCCTTAAGCTCAATAGGGAAACAAAGATTCAAAATACCCCAAGGGAAGCCTCGGGAACAGTATGGAGTTTCCTCAAAAAGTTAAAAATGGAATTCCTATTGGACCCAGTAATCCCATTTCTAGGAATATATCCAAGAAACCAGAAATACCAATAAGAAAGGATATATGCATCTCTTTGTTCATAGCAGAACAATTTACAATAGCTAAGAATTGGAAACCACCTAAGTGCCCATCAGCAGATGAGTGGATATAAAAATTGTGATACAACTACAAAATGGAATACTACAATTATATAAAAAAGAAGGTACTTTTACCATTTGTAACGGCATGGGTGGAACTGAAGAGAATTATGCTAAGCAAAATAAGGCTATCGGAGAAAGATAAATATCACATAATCTCACTCTTATGTGGGATGTAATGATCAACATAAACTGATGAACAAAAACAGATCCAGAGACAACGTAGCTTTGAACAGATCATCAAATCTCAGAGAGAAGGCAGGGAAGTGGGGTAGTTAAAGACCAATCAAAGACTTTAATGCATATATATTAGCATAACCTATGGACACAGATACTGGGACATTGGGGACTTGCCCTCGGGTGGGAGTGGCTGGAGGGGTCAATTAGGGAAAAAGGAGAGATGTAATACTTTAAACAATAACAATAGATGCTCAGGGGAGGAAAAAATGACAGTGGAATAGATGATGGGTCCCGAGCCTTGTCCCTGAGCAGACCGAGAGAACAGCTGAGGGTCGCACTGGGAGTGTTTGTTGGTGAGTTAAGGGACAGTTATACTCCAGGAGAAGGTGAGGGAATACTGGACAGGGCTCCAATGACCAGGCAGCCCCACTACTGCTGTTTTTTTCTCTCCTGAAATTACCTGCTCATATGTTGAAACCATGCCATCTTAAAGAGGAAAGTGGATGTTTACAGAAGCCTGAAAATCTACAGCTGTGAAACCCACTAAACAGCTACAAGCCCCAGAACACCAGTCCCTAATTGGTGCAGACACTTGGATTCAGAGGAGCTTTGCATGCCACATGGAAAGGTCAGATTTCACCTGGGATAAAGTGAGGTCTCTGGTCCCAAAGAATAGAAAGGCGTGTGCACTGTGGGAGCTGGAAGACCTAGGGTCCTCAGCACCTAGAGAAATCTGTGGCTGTTGGGCCTGGCATGATTTGTGACTGTGGAAGGGGGTCCTCAGAGCTGCTAACAGAGGGGAACTGTAGATAGCAACCCATTTTGATCTGATGCAGAAGGAGCCTGGGAGTTATTAAAGTGTGCTGGATGCTTAGACAGAAGCGGAGAAGGGGCACTGCGCAGGCTTGCACGATTAGCTCTTCAAATCCTTGCTTCTGATTGCTAAATTTAATACATAGGATTACACAGTTGGAGACACCCTGAGAGACTGCAGGGGAAAGTTGTTTTTCTGGAACCTGAGGATCGGAGCAGGGGCGTGTCCTTCAGAGAATCAGCTCTGGGGCAGCTGACTTCCACAAACCAGTGTTGAGTGCCCCAGGGAAAGCAGGATCTAAGCAGAGGCTAGAGAGAACCTATAGTCTCCGAGGTCAATCCTGAAACACTGCCACCCAGGGACTGACTCATAAATTAACTCTTGTGTAATCACAAAAGAATAAAGAGATTAAAACACAACACCTGCTTAAAAACCAGGACTGGTTTACAACACTGAGCACCAGTGGAATGCAAGGAAACAGGTGTGCCAAACCGAACAATAAAGGAAGTAAATGACCTTCACTATTGCACATTCTATTTTTAATTTTTTTAATTTTATAATTTTTTTATATTTTGCTAAAGAAACTCTTTTCTTTTTTCCTCACTTGATTTTACTATTTTAATTATTAGATTTTTATTTTGAATCAGTATTATTACTACTATTTTAACTTTTTGAAAAAAAGTGTCATTTTCTTTTTTTAATAAATCGTTATTGTTCTGTTTATTACAGATGTTCCTCTTTCCCCCCAATCTCCCCTCCACCTGATTCCCCCACACCCCATGCCTTACCCCCCACCACTGTCCTCA
>JAAGEH010000029.1:14738651-14785408 GCA_011751065.1 Lasiurus cinereus
CCTTACCCCCCACCACTGTCCTCATCCATAGGTGTAAGATTTTTGTCCAATCTCTTCCTGCACCCCTCACTCCTCCTTTCACTCAAGAATTATTAGTCTGTTCCCTTTCTTTGCCCCTAATTCTATTATATTCACCAGTATATTCTGTTCATTGGATTTTTTTATTCACTTGATTTTTAGATTCACTTGTTGATAGGTATGTATTTGTTATCACTTTGTTGTTCACAATTTTTATCTTTACCATTTTATTCTTCTCCCTCTTCCTAAAGAAAACCCTTCAGCATTTAATATAATCCTGGTTTGGTGATGATTAAATCCTTTAGGTTTTTTTTTTGGGAGAGGGCATTGAATTATGTGAAATTGTTTATATGTCTTTCCGTCCTGAGTGATAGCTTAGCTGGGAAGAGCACACTTTTTTGTAGGTTCTTGCTATTCATCACTTTGAATATTTCCTGCCACTCCTTTCTGGTCTGCATCGTTTCTGTTGAGAAATCAGCTGACAGTCGTATGGGTGCTCCCTTATAGGTAATTAACTGTTTTTCTCTTGCTGCTTTCAAGATTCTCTCTTTGTCTTTTTACTTTGGGATTAGAGTTCTACATTCTATTTGCCTCTTCCTTTTAGCATAGTTTTATTCTATCTCAACTCTACCTTTATGCCACCACTCTCTTCCTATCTTTTCCCCTTTTGTTGTCCTGTTTCTTTTACCCTTTTCCTGCTTTAGATTTTTCCCTATTCTTTATTTTAACCCCCTGTTAAAATTTCACCTTACTACTATTGGAGCACAGAGTATTGGAGCACCAATACTCTGCTCCAAGTCCATACACACCTCTATTTTCTCTGTCTTCATTATCCAAAATAATATTTTTCTCTCTGTTCTTTTGTTGTTGTTTGCTTAAACATTGATTATATCCATCTTTTTATACTTTTTTTGTGAGATTGTTTCTCTTATTCTTCTTGTTTTATTTTGATTTTTGTTTGCATTGTTTTTATTTCTTTTTTTTTACCTCTGTTTTCCCTTGCCTTGCTTGATATTAGTTATTGTTTGTAGTTTATATTAATCTCCAGGTACTTGTTGCTGGCATTTGTTGGGATTAGTGGCTGATCTACTGGAGTTTTCTCCCAATATATATAATTTGTTCCCCTTCTTGTTCTCTTTTTTTTTCTCTCTTATTTTTTCTCTTCTTCTTTTATCTTTTTTATTCCACTTCTCACAATTCTATTTTGGCACTCCTTTCTTTCCTTTTATTTTTTTCCCTTCTTTTCTCTCTTCTTTCTCTCCTATCACCTAATTTGTTTCTCTCTAGTAGTCACCTTTATTTGTGGCTATTAATGTGGTGAATAAATTTCTGTTCAGTGCCTTGTGCATTGTACCTGGTTGTGTTGTATTTTGTGCCTTTAAATCAATATATGAGAGAGCGAATTACATAACCAAACATGTGGAGAAGAGAGACCATGAGCAGACAAAGAAACAGCACACATCTGAAAGAAAAGCAGACATCACCAGAAAAGTAAGTAAATGAAATAGAGGCAAGCAACCTGCCAGAGAAAGAATTCAGAGAGAAGAGGAATCCAAGATGGTGGCATAGGTAAACACCTACACTGCTGCCTCGCACAACAATTTCAAAACTACAACTAAAAGACAGAACGGACATCATCCAGAACCACAGGAAAGCTGGCTGAGTGGAAGTTCTACAGCTAGAAGGAAAGAGAGGGGCTCACAGAGACCCAGAGGAGCTGCAAAAAGCTGAGGTATGGAGATGTGCATGGTTAGAGAGCGGGTGCCGGAGTACCGGGCTGGCTTTCTCTGGCGGGAGGGAAACGGAGACTCCCAACGGCATTGAACCTCTTATCTTACGACACTAAACCCCAGATCCAGCCGAAACTCATACGGGGGGAGTTTGGACTGTGAAAAGGGAGAGGTGCATGGAAATTTAGGGGAGTCGCAGAAGATCAGGTCCAGTCTGGCACACGCACGGTGCTGCGCGGAGGACAGACTGCTGATTGTGCCGCTGGCTTTCGCGACTGGGCGGGAGACAGACCCTCCCAACTGTGCCACTTCTGAGTCCACTGGGCCCCTGTTTCGGGCAAAACCCTGGGGACCTAGACTTGTGTGGTCCTGGTGCGCAGGGGAGCTGGAAAGGCAGTGGTTAGAGGCACCGCGAGCATGCGCACAAGGACCGCTCTAGCCATTACCCAGTCACGTGAGACTCAGGGGCCGTGGAGGGCGGGGCCGACTGGAAGGCAAGGCGGTCCCTTAAGCCCTGAGACTCCACCCCTCCCAAGCTCAACAGAGGATTCTGCGGCTTTGCGTCTGCTATCATAAGGCTGAATCCAACACAGAAGTTTCCCCAGCATAGGGAAAATGCCGAGACAAGGAAAGGGAGCACAAACAAAAGAAATGGAGGAAAAAAAAGACTGGATATAGAGTTCAAAACCACGCTTGTAAGGTTTTTCAAGAATATGCTAGAAAAATTCGATAAATTTAGTGAGACCCAAGAGGAGATGAAAAGGTAACAACTAGCGATACAAAAGAGCCAACTAGAGATGGAAAAGGTCCTACTAAAGATGATAAAGGACCAAATAGAAATTAAACATACACTGACTGAAATAAAAAATATTATACAGAGTCCTAACAGCAGACTAGAGAAAGGCAAGAATCAAGTAAAAAATTTGAAATATAAAGAAGCAGACAACATTCAACTGGAAAAGCAAGAAGAGAAAAGAATCCAAAAATGTGAACATAATGTAAGGAGACTCTGGGACAGCTTTAAGCGTACCAACATCAGAATTGTGGGGGTGCCAGAAGAAGAGAGAGAGCAAGATACTGAAAACCTATTTAAAGAAATAATGACTGAAAACTTCCCACATCTGGTCAAAGAAATAGACTTACAAGTCCAGGAAGCACACAGAACCCCAAAGAAAAGGAATCCAAAGAGGACTACACCAAGACACATCATAATTAAAATGCCAAGAGCAAAAGAGAAAGAGAGAATATTAAAAGCAGCAAGAGAAAAACAGTTTATTACCTACAAGGGAGCATTGATACGACTGTCAGCTGATTTCTCAACAGAAACGATGCAGGCCAGACGGGAGTGGCAAGAAATATTCAACGTGATGAATAGCAAGAACCTACAACCAAGAATAATCTATCCAGCAAAGCTAACATTCAGAATTGAAGGGCAGATAAAGAGCTTCACAGATAAGAAAAAGCTAAAGGAGTTCATCAACTCCAAACCAGTATTATATGAAATGCTGAAAGGTACTCTTTTAGAAGAGGAAGAAGAAAAAGGTAAAAGCCAAAAAATTATGAACAACAAATACATATCTATCAACAAGTGAATCTAAAAATTAAGTGAATTAAAAATTTGATCAACAGAATAAACTGGTGAATATAATAGAATCAGGAGCACAGAAAGGGAGTGGACTGATAATTCTCAGTGGGGAAGGGGTGAGGGGTATACAGGGAGAGACTGGACAAAAATCATACACCTATGGATGAGATCAATGGGAGGGAGCTAAGGGCAGAGGGAGGGTTGGGAGCTGGGTGGAGGGGTGCTATGGAGGGGAAAAAAGAGAAACAAATGTAATAATCTGAATAATAAAGATTTAATTAAAAAAATAATTCAGAGAGATAGTCATAAGATGGCTGAAAAAATGAAAAAAATATTTGACAATGTGACTAAGAAATAAGAGGAAATGAAGAAGAACCAAGAGGAAATGAAGAAACAAGAAGAAATGAAAAATGACATCACTGCTGAAGGAACTCAATAGAAAGGATCAAAAGTAGACTAAAAGAAGCAGTGGACCACATCAGTGAGCTAGAAGACAAGGTAGAAAAAAAATACTCAAGTAGAGCAGCTTCTAGAAAAATAAAAAAAATAAAAAGCAGGAGTAGAGCCTAAGGAACTTTGGTACAACACAAAACAAAACATCTGCATAATAGCGGTCCCCGAAGGAGAAAAATGGAGCAAGGAATAGAAAAACTGAAGAAATAATGACAGAAAAGTTACCTGATATAGGGAAGAAAAGACCCACACAAATACAAGAAGCTCACAGAGTCCCAAGCAAAATGAACCTTAAAATATCAACACCAAGGAGCATTATAATTAAATTTGCAAAACACTAATGAAAAAGTAAGAATCTTAAAAGTGGCCAGAAAGAGACAGAAAGTTACCTACAAAGGAACCCCCATCAGATTATCGATGGATTTCTTAACAGAAACTCATCAGGTGAAAAGGGAATTGAATGAAATACATAAAGTCATGCAAAGGAAAGGTCTTAATCCAAGAATACTGTACTCAGTAAGGCTTTCAATGAAAATTAAAGGTGAAATCAGGCACTTCAACCAGCAAAAAAAGACTAAGGGAATGTATTACCAGCAAACCAACAATGCAAGAAATACTAAAGACTCTGCTAAAAAAAAGAAAAAAGAAAGAAAAGAAAGAAATAGAAAGTGAAGAAGAAACACAGGGGTAAAGAATAAAAAATGTGACAACTAAGTACGTTTCAATAATACCTTTAATTGTAAATGGATTAAATGCTCCAATCAAAAGACATCATGTAATGGATTATATGAGAAAACATGACCTATATATCTGCTGTCTACAAGAAACCCACCTCAGAAAAAAAGATGCACAGAGAATGAGGGTGAAGTGACAGAAAATAGTTTATCAGGGAAATGGAAATGAAAAAAAAAATGGGGTAGCAATACTTATATCTGACAAATTAGATCTCAAAGTGAAGGACATAATAGATAAGGAAGTTCACTTCATAATACTAAAGAGAGCAATCCAACAAGAAGAAATAACTCTAGTAAACATATGCACACCCAATACAGGAGCACCAAAATACATAAAAAACTCCTATAGGATATCAAGGGAGAGATTGACAAAATAAGCAAAGAAACATCAATTGTAAATGAATCACTAGACCAGATGGAATTCATTGACATCTTTGGAACATTTCACACCAAAGCCACAGAATATACATTCTTCTCAAGTGCACATGGATCAATTTCAAAGATAGACCATATGTTGGGTCATAGGCAAAGTCTCTTCAAATTGAAGAAGATAGAAATCATATCAAGCATCTTCTCAGATCAAAGTGGCATAAAACAGGAAATCAACTACAATAAAAACAATCCAAAGAAATCAAGCACATGGAGACTAAACAGCATGCTATTAAACAATGACTGGGTAATCAGAGAGATCAAAGAAGAAATAAAAAAAAAAACATCATGGCAACAAATGACAATGAGAACGCTACAATCCAAAATCTATGGTATATAGTAAAAGCAGTCTTGAGAGGGAAGTTCATAGCTCTACAAGCCTACTGCAAAAAACAGGAAACAATGGTAATGAATTACCTAATCCTACAACTCAAAGAGCTAGAAAAAGAGCAACAAGAAAAGCCCAGTGTAAACAGAAGGAAGGAAATAGTAAAGGTCAGAGTGGAGATAAACAACATAGAGACTAAAAAAAAACAAACCCACAAACAAACAAACATATAAAAACAATTAAAAAGATGAACAAAACAAAGAGATGATTCGTTGAAAGGATAAACAAGATTTATGAACCTTTAGCTAGGCTCACCAAGAAGCAAAGAGAGAGGATTCAAATAAACAAAATCAGAAATGAAAGAGGAAAAATAACAACAGATCGCACTGAAATACAAAGGGTTGTTACAAAATACCATGACCAACTTTAATCCAACAAACTGGACAACCTGGAGGAAATGGATATATTCGCAAAAAATATATAACCTTCCAAAATTCAATGGGGAAGAATCTAAACATCTCAATAGGCCAATAACTATGGAAGAAATTGAAGCAGTCATCAAAAAGCTTCCAGCAAACAAAAGCCCAGGGCCAGACAGCTACACAGGTGAGTTTTACCAAACATTCAAGGAAGAATTAAAACCTATCTTCCTCAGACGATTCCAAAAAATTCAATAAGAAGGAATACTTGCAAGCACCTTCTATGAAGCCAGCATCACCCTAATACTAAAACCAGATAAAGACAACAAAATGAAAGAGAATTACAGGCCAATATCCTTCATGAACATAGATGCCAAAATCCTCAACAAAATTCTAGCAAATCAGATCCAGCAGTACATTAGCAAAATCATACACCATGACCAAGTAGAATTTATCTCAGGAATGCAAGGATGGTAAAATATCTGCAAATCAATAAACATGACACATCACATAAACAAACTTAGAGATAAAAATTACAGTCATATCAATTGATGCAGAAAAAGCATTTGACAAAATCCAACACCCTTTCTTGATATAAAGTCTCAGTAAGGTGGGAATAGAAAGATCATACCTCAACATCATTAAAGCCATATATGATAAACCCAGAGCTAACATCATATTCAATGGGCAAAAGCAAAAATAATTTCCCCTAAGAACAGGAACAAGACAGGGATACCCACTCTCACTACTCCTGTGCGACATAGTATTGGAAGTGTTAGCTATTGCAATTAGACAAGAATAAGAATTAAAAGACATCCAAATTGGAAAGGAAGAAGTAAAGCTGTCTTTATTTGCAGATGACATGATACTGTACATAAAAAAAAACAGAAATACTCCATCAAAAAGCTAATAGACTTAATCAATGAATTTGGCAATGTAGCAGGATACAAAACCACAATTCGATACCATCTCACACCTGTTAGAATGGCAATCATCAATAAATCAACAAATGAAAAGTTTTGGTGAGGATGCACTGCTGGTGGGGACACAGACTGGTGCAGCCACTGTGGAGTACAGTGTGGAGTTTCCTCAAAAAACCTAAAATGGAACTCCCATTTGACCCAGCAATCGCACTCTTCGGAATATATCCTAAGAAACTAGAACCACCAATCAGAAAGGATTTATGCACCCCTATGTTCATAGCAGCACAATTTACAATAGCTACAATTTGGAATCAGTCTAGGTGCCCGTCAGCAGATGAGTGGATCAGAAAACTGTGGTACATCTATACAATGGAATACTATGCTGCCAAAATAAAGAAGGAATTCTTACCATTTGCAGCAACGTGGATGGAACTGGAGAGCATTATGCTAAGTGAAATAAGCCAGTCAATGAAAGAAAAGTACCACATGATCTCACTCTATTATGGATAATAAAGAACATTATAAACTGATGAACAAAAAGATAGATACAGAGGCAGTAAAATATCAAATGGATTGTCAAATTACAGCGGGAAGGTTAGGGAGAGCTAGGGTAGATAAGAGATAAACCAAAGGACTTGTATGCATGCATATAAGCATAACCAATAGACACTAGACACTGGGGGGTTAGGGCATACATGAGAGTGGGGGGGACATGGGAAATATATAATCACATGTAATACATTAATAAAAAATACTCAGCATCCTTAGTCATTCAGTAAATGCAAAATAATACTATAATTAGATAGCAGAATATATTCATTAGAATAACCAACCAACCAAACAAACAAAGAAACAAAACCCCCAAACTGACACCACCAATTTCTGGCAAGGATTTGAATCAAGTAGAACTCTCACTCATTGACTGTGGAAAAGTGAAATTTTACAGCTACTGAGGAAAACAGTTTGACATTTTCTAATAAAATTAAACATGCATTTACTTTATAACCCAGAATTCTACTGATGGATATTCATCATTTTAAAGAGTACAGAGATATTCACAAATATACCTATACATAGATGTTGATAAAAAATTTATTCATAATTGCTAATACCTGAGTATGTAGCCAAATTTTATTATTTACTGTTTGTCATTACAAATTTTACTTCTTAATCTTTTTTTCTTCCACTATAAACAGTATAATAAGAATCAGATTGAAATAAATATAAATCTTATATAATAAAAGCCTAATATGCTAAGTGTCTGACTGTTCTTTTGACCATTCAACCAGTCGCTATCATGCACAATGACCACCAGGTGGCAGCCTCTCCGACTGGTGGGTTAGCTTGCTGCTGGGATGAGACATATTGGGACTGGGCATGACAGGCCAGATATGCTCTGGAACACTCCCATGGCCCCTCCCTGGCTGGCCAACCTCCTTTGGTCCCTCCCCAGCAGCCTGGCCTTGATCTGCACCAATCAGGACTGGGCAAGACAGACTGGACACACCCTGGAGCCCTCCCATGGTCCCTCTCAGGCCCCGATCTCTGAAGGTCAGGACAAGGGACCTTGCTGGTGCAAGAATCCATGCACTAGGCCTCTAATATTATATGAATAAATTTATGTTAATACAATAAATATTAACTCATTAAAATTATATTTGTGTTTACAACAATGTCTAGAACTGTACTGTATAATATTATAGTTTCTAGCTCAGTTACACATGCCACATTTCAAGTGCTCAATCGGTGCATATGACTAGTGCCTAGTGTATTGATCTGCACATCTCCTTCATAAAAAAAGTTTAGAGTATAATGCTGGACTAGACGAATATTTTTACAATGCTAGAAGTACTTGATGAACACAATGAAAATTGAAATTAAGTCAGTATTTTTTCATTCTTATAACCAATAATAGTTTCAGTTTATATTTTATTATGTTTTCTTAAGTTCATTTGGCTTTTTCTGTTTTTATTTTTTTATTTTGCTTTGTTATTAATTTTTTATTTTTCTTTTTTCTATTACAGTTTACAATCACTATCATTTTGTATTTATTTCAGGTGTATACATAATGGTGAGGCAATCACATAGTTTAAAATTTTCTTCCTAATATTTCCAGTACTCATGGTGCCATACATTTATTAAACCAATATTTGTTTCAATATAAAACCAGGAAAAACCATTGTAATAGCTAATAATTTCCTCAAATTTTAGGAATAGAAGCCACATTTATATCTCAATGTAGTTTAAGAACTACATTGAGAATACCATCTTTGCATTTTTCTCATTAAGGTATATTTTCTTTATCTAAAATTCACCCTTTTGCAAATGCAATTCAAGGCAGCAAATCTTATTTCTGTTCTTCCAGATGCAGAGAACTACAATTCTAAGCCAGGAAAATGACTCCTTAGTACTGCAAAAAACAAGCTTCAATTTTTAATTTAAAAAAATGTTTCAGTTATAGTTTCTTTATATACTTGAAGCACTTACATGCAATAAGTAGTTATGGAACAAATGATGAGGAGGAAGAGGATGGAAAAACATTAAAGCAAGACAAATGTGGACCAGAGATGTTAACAACAATAGAGTTATATAATTTTATAAACACAAAAGAACCAAGGTACATTTTATTTCACCCATTCATTTTTAAATAAGCACTGGATCTCTAGATTTATATTTCCTTTGTTCCAATTTGTTATTTATATCAAATGCTTGTTCAAAAGACAAAAGTATCATTCTGTCCTTGAGATGGAAAAACAAGAAAATATCACATTCTCTCAAGGAAATAAGCTATCTTTCCCATTTGAAAGAACTCATTATAATGGTCCTCAATAATAGAAAGAAACTATATTGTATATTGAAGTTAAAATAACAAATCTATTATCAAGATCTCCAGCTAGATATCATGAAAAATGGACAATTCACTGACTGCTCTTATTTTATTTACTCAGGATTTTTTTAAATTAAGAAATATGTAATTTCTGTATGTCCGAGTTTCTATTATCCTCAATCGTAACGTCTAATTGCATTCATTCATAGATGACAGCATATTGACCTCCATTTCTGTATTTTGTATTTGGCCAATTTGAAGAGAAGGTGAAGATGTCTGCTGACTTTTTGACATATTGTTAATTATTACATTGAAAAGTACATAAAAACTATATCATCCTTAGAGTATTATTCTATGATTCTAAAATCTAAAAGCAAGATTAAAGTCACATGTTAGGTCTTCAATATATTAAAAACCTGGAATAAAAATCATATAGTACTAATTAATTCTTTAATGCCCTAATAATACTATTTATTTAGATAAAACGTACATTAAAATAAACATTTAACTACACACTTTTAAGAGTTTGCAAACATCTTGGAAGTAAATTTGAAATAAATTTCAAGAGAGCTTATATCGTAGAGCATAAAAGAATGAGTTTAATTGGACTTCATAATTGTATGCCTTTAGTAAATTAATGAATAGCCCTACAGAAAGTTTATCAAAACTCAGAGGCTTTGTTACAACTACAGCAAGGACTCTGAAATAATATATCATGATCCACTTATGTGATTAGTAGTATAGAAATTGTGTACCTCAGCATACAGGGAAAGGCTGAAAAGTTGCCGTAACAAATTCGATAGCAGTTCCTGGTAAAATGAAGTAAACACATACAACCATTTATATCAAACAAACAAATAAACAAAACAAAACAAACAAAAAATGATACCTGGACAGAATGCATGATGTAGCTATTTGAGAATTCTGAAAAGTACACAACAGGGATATAGAGGGAGAACATTAGAATTCAAAATACCACTGATCTCAAAAGAGAGTTTGAATAATTTTCCCTTCAGTATGTATGTCTTAGCTTAAACTCAACATGGCTCAAAACACATAAATGAACTCTGGTGCAGATCCAGAGGAAAGCATGAGAAATCCTCAAGTTCTGTCTTAAAGGGTTGGAAAGGGAAGCCTACCATTCAGATTGTGAAAATCTTCATTTGTTTTTGTTTCATTTTGTTTGTTTTTTATTTCTCCAATTCCTCATGCTTTAGCTTTCAAAAAAAAATCTGTAATGTACAAACAAGAGAATATAAATTTATCCCTCTGATAAGAGGAGGTCTGATACCAATAAAAACATGCCAACCCCAAAGCTATTTTTTTTCCTCTGAGTTCCCAGCACTTGAACTTGACCACAGCAAAGGAATGGAAATGTACAATATAGTGGAATACCTAACTCCTAAGTATCTGTCTAAAGGTCTGAAAAGAGAAGGCCCAGAGAATTGGAAATAACAGGAGAGCTCAGAAAGAGGGAGGCACTGAGACAATGAGCATATAAAGTTATTTATGCAATCTTGGTATCAATATTAAACTGCATGCATGCTTATCTGATCCTAATCTGCATACCAAAGATCTTGATAACTAAATTAAACTACACTAAACCTCTGCCAAGTACCAGAATGTCCTAGGTAGTGCACACAAAAGGCAGATCTGAAAATCAGTGCAAAGTCTTTGATAATTGTGTATATTGAAAACAAACCCACAATGTGGATGAGTAATCATGGCCTTAACATAAATAAGCTCATTTTTTGAAGAAGAAAGTATTAACTAACATTCTACACAAGGAGGATTATGCATAGCCTTCAAAGAAAACCTGGAGTCTGCTAACATATTTTTTGAAATATACAGAATACAATTTAAACTTATTAAAATATGCAAAGAACCAAAAAAGACTGACTGAAATCTCATAGGGGAAAACTACCAGAATGATGACATTATTAGTAAGAGCTCTGCAGAGCGACCTAACCTGTTTAACTAAGTGGATAGTGTCGGCCTGCCAGTTGAAAGATTTCAGGTTCGATCCTGGTCAAGGGCATGTACCTTGGTTGTGGGCACATCCCCAGTAGGAGATATTCAGGAGGCAGCTGATAGATGTTTCTCTCTCATTGATGTTTCTATCTTCTATCCCTCTCCCTTCCTCTCTGTAAAAAGTCAATAAAATATTTTAAAAAAAGAGCGCTGTTCACTGGAAAGGGGGAACATAATTGATGAGAATCATTAAAAATTAGCCTGGCCAGCGTGGCTCAATGGCTGAGAGTAGGCCTATTAACCAGGAGCTCATGGTTTGATTTTTGGTCAGGGCACATGCCTAGGTTGTGGGCTCGATTCCCAGTGGAGGGTGTGTAGGAGGCAGCTAACCAGTGATTGTCTCTCATCATTGATGATTCTATCTCTCTCTCCTTCTCCCTTCCTCTCTGAAATCAATAAAAATATGTTTTTTAAATGATAAAATTAGGGTCTCTGGAAATAGTCACTGAAATACAGTAAAAAAAAAAATATATATATATATCAGAAAAATCTACTAAATCCCAATAAGAATAGTAAGGTTCTGTGATAATGGAGCAGGAAACATTCTCCCTCTTTCCTGCTTCAATTTATCAAGAGACAACTCCACCCTGAGAAGGTATGACCAAAAACTCAGTATTCTCTTATCCCACAGATCCCAGTTTAGGGTTACCATATTGTTCAGAAGGGACAGGCTGCTTCTCATCCAACCCAGGTTCATGTTGCAAAAGCTCTATCCAAACAAGAGTGATAGAGTTTCTGGGACTCTTTTCCTTCACCTAGGCACAACTCATAAGACAGAAGTTTTAACATAGATACAATAATATAAGAATAGTGGGGCCCAGATTGTTCTGATCCAAGCTCATTCAAAATATGGAACTACCATCATGGGAAAGGCAAGCCAAGAAGAGCAGAGGCTGCTACCCAGTGAATCAGGGGTATCATTCTGAGAGAAGTAAGCCACTTGTCTGCTCTCAACTCAAATGCAATGATGTAGAGTTTTTATTGTTGTTTGTTTTTGTTTGTTTGTTTGTTTTGTTTTTCCTGAAAGAGAGAGAGAGGTGGACCATAATAACAGAAATCTAAGAAGTTCTCCCCAAGGGAATTGATTTTATTTCGAAGAGTTCTAGAAAGTTCAATTTTAAGAGTTTTGTTGAATATAATGGACATTTTAGATGTAAATGATAAGGAGAAAGCTAGTAACTCTATTAAAGCAACCAGCTAAACCATGGGTCAACTAATTAACCAATGAAAATAATGAAAAGAGACAAAGAGATCTCTCATGGAGTTAGAACAAATCTCAAAACTAGCCAATAAAAACAACCCCTGTAAAGTGGCCAGACTGTAATTGAATCTGATTCATTCCTGAGCCAATGTATTGTCAAAAATAAGAAAACAATCAGGTGACTGTGACTGAGGGCTAAAGGAAGTGTGTGATATTCACAAAAGAAAACAGCTTGGCAGAGATATCATAGAAAGTGACACTGAAAGACAACTATGCTAAAACCTTGTGATCCATGGTGATTGAATTTATGCCTAAGGTTATGTCCTCTGATGATGGGCAAAATAGACATTTTAGAAATGTTACTAGGAGTAATGAATGGCATTTTTAATAATAATGATCAATATATAAGTAGGATATAATGATTAAAAATATATGTATATCTACAAATAGAGCTCCAAAATGCATAATGCAAAGCCTGAGATAATTATGAAAACAGGCAATGCAAATGATATTTTGAATATAGTTGACCTTTAAACAATGGGAGTTGGGTCACTGACGCCCACACAGTCAAATATCTTTGTATAATTTTCAGTTCTTCAAAAACTTAACTACATATGTCCCTTGGTTTTCATGGAGAGAATTATTTCAAGGTTCTCTGCAGACACTGAAATCCACAGATGTTCAAGTACCTCATACAATGGTGTAAAAAAACATATACTGTCAGCCTTCTATATCCATGGTTTCTCAACTGTGAATAGAATAATTTGATCTGCAGTTGGCTGGATCTATGTTTGTGAAATCCAGGTATACAGTGAGCTAGCAGCATATTTACTTAAAACAACCCATTCAGTTCAAACATATGATTACATTCAATAATCCACTTACAATGGCAGAACAACTAGGCAGAAATTATAGAAGGAAATATAGGATTTGAACAGTGCTATAAAGCAGACATCTAATAGACATCTATTGAATACTCTACCCAAAGCTATAAGAAAACATTATTTGCAAGTACATGGAACATTCTCCAAGATAGTTCATTTACTTGGCAATAAAACAAGTTAAAGAAATTCGAAATATGCAAAGTATATTCTCTGACCACAATCTAATTGAATTATAAATTAATAAAATGAAGAAATTTGGGGATTTAAAAATATGAGGAAACTTAAAAATGTACTCCTAAGTTATCAATGAGTATAAGACAAGATCACAATGGAAATTAGAAAGTCGCTAAAGATGAATGAAAATAAAAACACAACATAATACAACTTAATGCAGATAAATAAGTGTTTAAATGGAAATTTATAACTGTAAATGACTAAACAATATGAAAATGAAAATATATCTTCTTTCATGGATTAGAAGAGTGGATATCATTAAAATGCCAATACTCCCCCACACAATCTTCAGATTCAGTTCAACCCCTACTGATATTCCCACAGCCATTTTTTTGCATAAATTAAAAATGCAACCCTAAAATTCATATGTAATTTCAAAGGGCTCTAAATAGGCAAAATAATCTTGAAAAATAATGACAAAATTGAAAGAATCAAGTAAATGAGACAGTGTGATACTTCCATAAGGGTAGATATCTTGATGAACAAAATAGTATTAAGAATCTAGAAAAAAATCTCATGTCTAATCAACTGATTTTTCAATAAGGGTGACAAGACTATTCAATGGCATAAGAATAGTCTCTACCACAAATAATACTGGGACAATAGAAACTAACTGTAGAACTTTTAGAATAAATTTTATAGGGGTAAATCTTGATATTGGAATTGGCAATGGTTTCATATATACAACACTAAAAGCACAAGCAACCTAAGGAAAGAGATAAAAGTAGGAATTCCTCATAGTTAATATTTTTGTTCATCAATTAACACTATCAAGAGAGTGGAAACACAACGCATAGAACAGGAGAAAATGTTTACAAATTATATATGTGATATGAGTCTAGAATCCAGACTGTGTAAAGAACTCACAACAGACAATTAAATAATAGAAATAAGAATTGTGTGGATATTTCTCCAAAGAAGATATACAGACAGCCAATGATCACATGAAAAGATGTTCAATGTCATTAGTGAAATAAAAATCAAAACCAGAGAGAGATACCACTTCATACCCATGAATATGGACATATTTTTTTAAAAAGAATAATAATAAATAATCATGGGCAAGGATATAGAGAAATTTGAACCCACATATATTGCTAGTAGGAGTGTAAGATGGTGCAATCACTATAAAAAAGAGTTTGGTCATTCCCAGTAAAGTTAAACATAGAATTATCATATGAAACAGTTTTACTGCTAAGTATATACCCAAATTGAAATACTATTCATGATACTCAAAGATGAGAATAACTTAAATGTCCATCACCTGATAGATAAATAAAATGTGGTACATCTATACAATGGAATATTATTTAGGCATAGAAAATAATGAATAATGATACATATTATGCCATGGATGGACCTTGTAAACATTATACTAGTGAAAGAAGCCAGATGCAAAAGGCCACATATTGTATGATTTTATTTATATGGAATATCCAGAACAGGCAAATCCATAAAGACAGAAAACAGATTAGTGGTAGCCAGGGGCTGGAAGATGGTGTATGAGTAGGGAGTTTTTAAGAGGTATGGGTTACACTGTGGGATGAGGAATAATTCTGGAACCACATAATGAATGTACAACACTGTGACTATATTTAATGTTTCTGAATTGTACATTTTGAAATGGTCGAAATGGTAAATAATGTTATATGTATTTGCCATATAAGCTTAGATGGAATGAAGAAATTCCTAGATACAAACTACCAAAATTGACTCAAGAAGAAATAGAAAATGTAAATAGATCTATAACCATGTGAAATAAATTTTACACACACACACACACACACACACACACACACACGCTCAGAACCAGATAGTTTCCCTAGAGAATTCTATCAAGCTTTTGAAAGAAGAATTGACACCAAACTTTCACAAACTTTTTTTCCAAAAATAGAAAAGGAGGAAATACATCCCATACTGCTCATTCTATGAGACTGGTATTATTCTATACTAAAATCAAACAAAAATATTACAAGAAAACTACAAAGCAATTTATCTAATGATTCTCCCCCCCAAAAAAAAATCATCAGCAAAATGTTAACAAACCAAATCTAGCAATATATAAAAAGTCTTATATACCTTGACCAATTAAAATTATCTCAGAAATATAAGAATGACTTCACAAAGGAAATTAATATAATCCACCATATCAATGAATAAAGGAGGAAATCATATTGTCATAATATAGAAGCAAACAGTATGTGATAAAATACAATACCCTCCTTAGTAAAAATCATTCCACTCCATAACTAGGAATAAAGGGAATGTATTCAATCTAAAGAAAGGGTATATACCAAAGCTCACAGAATATCATAATTAATGGTGAAAAACTGAATGCTTTCCTCCTGTGATCAGCAAAAAGAAAAGGATGTTTATTATTGTCATCTTTGTTCAGAAATGTATTGAAGATTCTAGCAACCAAACTAGTAAAGAAGATATAAAACTATCTCTATTTGTGAATTGCATAATCTTTTTATAGAAAATTATAAGAAATTAAAAATGTAAAACTATTCATTAATAAAGTAGATTGACAAAGTGGTAGAATACAAAATTAATATAAAAATAATTGTATTTCTCTAAATATTTAAAAAGGAAATGGAGAGAATTCATTTTTAATAACATCAAAAAGAATAAATTTTTAAAGAATTAATTTAAGAAAAGATGTGAAAAATGTAAAACTGTGAAAACTAAAGCTCTACAAGTCAAAAATTGAAAAACAGCTTAAATAAAAACTGGTCAAAGGATCTTAATAGACATTTCTCCAATGAATTATGTACAAATGGCCAATAAACACATAAAAACATGTTTTACATCAATATACATCAGGGGGCATACAAATTGAAAACACAACGAGATATTTTTGGTAAGTCATTTTTTCCATTTCCACAAGGGGAAAAAAAAACTCAACTGAAAATCAAGATTTCAACTTAGATCCATCAGTAAATTGAGATCATATAGTGAAATTGTAAAAACAGGTGACTACACAAAATCATAGCTTATGAGAACAGAAACCTAGGAAAATAAGTTTACTATTGGAGCCAATACCAAGCTATAAAACACAAAATATAAATGACAAATTGCCAAAAGGGCAGTGTAGACAAGCTTGAGAGTTAATAACTCCAGTGAGGATCAGTCTTTGGAGGGCCCACACTTTCAGGAGTTTTACCTCCAAGAGACCTATCAGGTGTTCATAGAGAAGATCAGAGAAAAACAACAACAAAACCCTTAGTGGTTTGGGCAGGAGAAGGGTTATTTTGAAATACGCCCAGAATATTCTGTTTTTCTAATAAAAATATTCTTAAAGAAACTATATTGCTGTTGTTTCACCAGAAACTATACTCAACTCTAATTCCTCATATAGGCTCCATGTTGAGACAATGTTTAATAATCTCTAGGGAACTCAAGGCCTACATGCAAGATAAAAATAAAGAAAAGATAAAATTCTAGCTGCTGATGCTTATAGCAATAGTATAAAAACAAAGTCTAATGCCTAGCCAAAAAAATAAAATCTCATACTAAAAGGTCTATTTACTTGAGCTTTTTATTGAGTACATCTTGTCCAGATTGCAATAAAAAGTTATAAGGAAAACTAAAAGCCAAAAATCCACCACAGTTTAAAGACCAAACTCAGATATAGAAGATATTTTGGAATTACCAAACTGAAAATTAAAAATAACTAATTGCCGAGACCGGTTTGGCTCAGTGGATAGAGCATGGGTTTATGGACTGAAAAGTCCAAGGTTCCATTCCGGTTGGGGGCATGTACCGTGCTTGGGGGCACATCTCCATTGTGGGACGTACAGGAGGCTGCTGATCAATGTCTCTCTCCCATCGATATTTCTGACTTTCTATCTTTCTCCCTTCCTCTCTGTAAAAAATCAATAAAATGTATTTAAAAATAAAAATAAAAATAACTAATTGAATGGGGAGACAAAATGATGGCAGAATAGATGAACATATCCCAAGCTTTGTCCTGGAGCAGATAGAATGAACAAATAAATCGAATAATATCCACCTTCAATTGGCAAAGTAGGCACAGCTGGTGAGAAATTCACAGTTGGGAAGGGCAGGGGACACCTGGAGAACAGCAATATCAGGTATCTGTACTGGAGAGAATTGTGAGACCACCTAGCCCAGAGGGTCAGTGGGAAACCTGCGCACCAATGCTGCGTTCCTTGGGACGGGTGTAGCATCTGACTGTGGAAAGGAGGTCTGCAGGGACTGCTGGTGGTGGGGGATTCTAGATCTGGGTCCACAGTCATGGAAGACTGAGCCCAGAGGGGGCAGCCTGGATGGCTATCCAGGACTCGCTGTTCCAGGGGGAGAGGGGCTCACAGTGGTGCAGCTCTTTCCCCTCATTTTGGTCTTTGCTTTGGTTTGATGAACCTAGTAGATAGTATCTTTCAGATATAGACACTCACCTCTGGCTGAGGTACAGGTGGAGATGTGGACTTGTGTAGTCTGGGGAGAGGCCAGGGAGAGAGGAGGATTGGGAAGGTGGCCAAGAGTCTGGTGCTGAGTCATACCTGACCTGGCGGACCTAAGCAGCCATGTTCTCTTAAAGAGATAGCCCCTCCCTGCAATCTCCAGGCAACCAATACATCTACATCCAGACTGCACTCTCAGTGGTACAGAGGATACAAATATATATATATATAAATAGTCCTTGAGTGCCCTCAGGTACTGGCCTAAAGAGAGGCCTTCAGTCCCAGCAACAGGAATATGAGAAGTGGTAGACAGCACAGAAGAGTGGGATCTTAAACCAGTTCTCACGAGGAATTAAAAAATTGGCAGAAGGAAATGACACTTCACTTTTTCATTTATATTTTTATTATATTTTATTATTATTTTGTTACGTCTTTTTTCTTTATTTTCCTTTATTTCTTTATTTTCTTTTTTTGCATTACTTTTTCATCATTCTAATTTTTTTTAATTGTAACCTATTTTTAAATTATTTTTCCTCTCTTTCTTCTTATCCACACATCCTTTTTCTACTTCCCCTATGCTGAATTGAGGTCCCCCCCATATTCATCCAATTTGTTAACCCTACTTTCTGTATATAAGATTCTGCCCACACCCTTTTTACTGGGTATTTGGTGTTTAAACGTTTTGGTTTATCTGTTTGTTCTCTGGTATTTTCTCCTCGTGTATATAAATATATTTTCCCCTTTTTCTTCTTTTCCTTTCTCTCATACCATTTTTTCTCTCCTAAATATAAACTGTGTTCTCTTTTCTCTCTAATTCTCTTTTCTCTGGTGGTCACTTACATTGGGGTTATTGGTGTCATGTGTATATTCATGTTTTGTTCTCTTTGTGTCATGTTTTGTCGAGGTGAATTTTATCCTGTTTGGCTAATGTGGTAGAGAATGGGCCACATAAAGCTGAGAGGAGACTCCATCCATGAATGGGTTAATAACACTCCATACCCAACTAGGAAGAAGGCGGCAGTGAAGGAGAGAGAGTGAGTGAGTGAGGGAGCAAAAGAGGAGTGTGTGGACTTGGCATGTGTGTGATGTGTGTGTGTGTGTGTGTGTGTGTGTGTTACAGTTAGATCCTGTAGGATCTTTGAGGGGAGGCTGACCAGGCTTGCCAAACCAGGCAGCTTCTATTCCATTACAAACAGTCCCAGAGTGGCTGGCTCTTTCAAAGAGGCCATGCCTTTTTGAAGAGAAGAGCTACTGTGACTGGGAGCCAAGCCTCACCTCCATCCAGGGTGCCCTCAGAGAACACCAAGGACTCTAAAGCCATGCCCACCATAGACCTGCTGCCTCGGTTGCAGTCCCATGGTTACCAAGACTCCAGTCACCTCAGGGGTGGCCTTCTGTGAGTTCCAAAGCATGCTCCCCTCTGGATAGCCCAACACTTTAGCCCAACACTTTAGGCTGCTCGTGTGGATGCAAGGATAGTAAAATATCCACAAATTAAAAAACGTGATACATCACATAAACAAATTGAGAGATAAAAATCACATAGTCATATCAATTGATGCAGAAAAAGCATTTGCCAAAATCCAACACCCTTTCTTAATAAAGACCCTCAGCAAAATGAGAATAGGAGGATCATACCTCAACATGATTAAAGTCCTATACTACAAACCTACAGCCAACATCATATGCAATGGGAAAATAAATAAACTAAAACCATTTCAACTAAGGACAGGAATAAGACAGGAATGCCCACTTTCACCAAGCCTATTCACATAGTACTGGAAGTGCTAGCCATAGCAATTAGATAAGAAGAAGAAATGAAGAAATAAATGGTATCCAAATAGGAAAAGAAGATGCAAAATTGTCATTATTGTCACATGACATGATACCGTACATAGAAAACCCTAAGGAACCCATCAAAATATATTAGAATTAATAAATGAATTCGGCAATATAGCAGGATTCAAAGTTAATGCCAAAAATCTATAGCATTTTTATACACCAATAGTAAACTTGTAGAAAAAGACACTAAAAAAGCAATGCCCTTTACCAGTGCACCAAAAAATTAAGATTCCCAGGAATAAACTTAACTAAGGAGGTAAAAGACCTGTACTAAGAAAACTACAGGACATAGTAAAATGAGGCAGAGGAATATATAAAGAAATGAAACAACATACCATGTACATGGATTGATAGAATCAACATCATTAAAATATCCACATTACTCAAAACAATCTATGGATCCAATACAGTACCCACGGGGGGCATGTACAGAACATGGCAGGCATTGGCAGCAGGTGGCAAGTGTGGAACCTGGCGGGTATCAGCTGCAGCAGGATGGTGGAGCAGGTGAGCAGGGGTGCCAGAACAAGGTGGGGCAGTGGTCACTGTCATCGGGGCAAGCCTTTGGTGGTTACTGAAAATTCTTTGCTCCTGAGAGCCATGGTCCTGCCCGGCGCTTGTACCTGCTACTGGTGCCAGCCCCATTCACACCCACTGCCAGCACCAAGCGCTGGCCTTATTGCTCTGTGCTGTCAGTGGGTGCAAGTGGGGCCAGCACCATCAGTGCGTAGGAGCAGGGATGCTGGCAGACAGGGAACATGTGGCTAAAGCAGGAGGGGCCAGGTGGGGGCGCAGAGGATGGTCTGAGACCCACCCTTGTGCCCACTGCAGCCTTGTGGTCCACAGTTCCTTTCAAGGTGCACACATTTGTGCACTGGGTCCATAGTAAATAATAATAAAGGGGTCAATTCTCCAAAAAGACCTAGCATTCCCTAAGGTGAATGTCTGTAACAACAAAGCATCAACATAAGAGAGGCAAAAACTGATAGAACTACAGGCAGGAAAAAATCTAATTCACTTTAGTATTTGGAGTCTTCAACACCCATCTATCAGTAATTGACATATCCAGCAAGCAGAAAATGAGTAAGTACAGAGTTAAACTGAATAGCACCATCAATCAACAGGTTCGAATTGACATTTATAAATTCTTTATCTAATAACAACAGAATACACATTCTTCTCAAACTACTTTGATCATTCTCTAAATTTAAAAGAATAGAAACCATACAAAGTATACTCTCGGATCCCAATGAAACTAGAAATCAATAACAGAAAGATACCTGAAAACCCACAATACATACAGAAAAAATAGCATACTTCTACAGAACACATAGGTCACAAAGATGTGCTAGACAAATTTAAAGTATTTTAACTAAATGAAAATGAATATAACATTTATCAAAATTGGTGAAATGTGATTAATGAAGGGCTTAGAAGAAGGTATATAGAATTGCATGTACATATTACAAAGAAGAATGATCTCAAATGACTTATCGAAGACCAATAATATGTATGAACTTCTAACCAGGTTAACTAAGAAAAAAGAGAGAAGACATAAACTGCTAATATGGGAAATGAAAGAGAAGTCGTCATAACATATGCTATAAAACTTAAAAATTAATAAAGGAATATCAGAAATAAGTTTGCACACAAATATGATAACATAGGTGAATTGGAAAAATTCCTAAAACCCATACAAAAGCAACTAGTTGCTTTGTTGTTGTTGTTGTTGTTTTTAATTTCAAATTGCAATTGTTCATTGCTGGTATGTAGGAAAGCAATTTATTTTGTATACTAACTTTGTGTTCTTCGCCCTTGTTATAATCACTTATTAGTATAAGGCATTCTTCTATTGGTAGTATGGTAAAATCTTAATAGAAAGAAATCAATATTCATAACTTCCCAAAACAGAAAACTCCTGGCCCTAACACGTCCAGTGTTGAATAATACCAATTTTTTTAAGGAATAAATTATACCAATTTTCTACAAGTAACTAAAGAAAATACAAGCAGAGGGAATTCTTTCTGACTCATTTTATAAAACTAGAATTATACTAATACTAAAAAACATTGAAAGAAATAAAAAAAACTGAAGATGCATATATCTCATAAAGCTAGATGCAAAAGTCCTTAACAAAATATGAGCAAATGGAATCCAAAAATTTATTAAAAACATTATACACCACAATCAAGTAAGACTTATTCCAGTTATTCAAGTTTGGTTCAACATATAAAAATCACTTATTATAATCTGTCATATCAAGAAGATAAACAATAAAATTATATAATCCTATATAATAAAAGGCTAATATGCAAATAATCTAAACAGCGAAATGACTGGTCACTATGATGCACAATGACCACCAAAGGGCAGACAGTCAATTCAGGAGCTGCCCCCCTGGTCAGTGCACTCCCACAGGGGGAGTGCCACTCAACCAAAAGTTGGGCTCATGGCTGACAAGTGCTGTGGTGGTGGCAGAGGCCACTCCAGCCTCTGCATAAGCACCAAGCATGTCCAATTGCCATCAGTCAGACATCCCCAAGGGCTCCGGGACTGAAAAAGGGCGTAGGCTGGGCTGAGGGACCCCCTCCCCCAGAGTGCATGAATTTCATGGAGTAGGACTCTAGTCATATAAATAAATGCAAAAAGCATTTGGAAAAATTCAAAATACATTTATAATAGAAATGCTCAATAACTTGAGATAGAAACTTGTTAGAAACTTCTTCAATGTGATAAAGAACATCCATAAAAACCCTATAGCTAACATTATACTTAATGATGACAAACTTAATATTTCTCTGCTGAAATAAAGACTAGGATAATTATATCTCCTACTACCACTCCTGTTCAACATCATACTGGAATTCCTAACTAATCCAAAAAGACAAGGAAAGGAAATACAAAGTATACATACTAGGAAGGAAAAAATAAAACTATCTTTGTTTGTAGATAATATGATTCTACGTGAAAAATCCCATATTACCAATAGAAGAATGCCTATACTAATAAGTGATTATAGCCAGGGCGAAGAACACAAAGTTAGTATACAAAATAAATTGCTTTCCTACATACCAGCAATGAACAATTGCAATTTGAAATTAAAAACAACTGCAACAAAAAAACAACTAGCACCAAAAAATAAAATACTTAGTATAAACCTAACAAAGTATGTATAAGAAATATAGGAAAAACACTATAAAACTTTGAAGATACAAATCAAAGTAAATAAATAAGTTATTTCATGTTGGTAGATCTTAAAAATCAATAATATTAAAATGTTAGTTCTCCCAGCTTTATGCAATCAACACAATCCCATCAAATACTCACAAATAGACAAACTTACTCTAAAATTTTCATAAAAAAAGGAAAAATTTCCAGAATAGGCAACTTGATACTGAAAAAGTAGAACAAAGTCAAAGGAGTTACACTATTTAAACACTTAACTAAAATGCTACAGTAATCTGGAGAGTATGATATTGGTGACCAGCACTGGGTACTGGCAGTGGGCATGAGTGGTGGCTCTGGCATCACATACAGTTGTGAGAGGGGCTGGCTCCAGCATCAGGTGCCAGTGCCAGTGGGATCACGGTGCATGAGAGCAAAGAATTTTCAGTAACCAACAGAAGCTCATCCTGATGACAGCAACTGGTGCCCCACATGGTTCTAGTGCCTCTGCTCACCTGCTCCACTATCTCACTATAGCCAATTCCCATCACTGTCTGCCACACCCCTGGTCAGCACATGTCATAGTAACCCATTGTTCGGTTGTTCAGTTATCTGGTTGTTCCTGTTTTTGTGCCATTCAGTCTATTGGCATTTTAGCCTTTTATTATACAGGATAGATTGTGAAATAAGGAGCTTCCCAGACAAAAACATATACAAAAAAGGAGTTTATTACCAACAAACTAACACTGAAAATGCTAAAGGGACTGTTCTAAGAAGAAGAAATAGAGAGAAGTTAACATAAACATAAAGTATTAACATGGTAATAAATATATATCAATAATAACCATAAATGTAAATGGATCAATTGCTGCCTTAAAAACACGTTGGGTAGATAAGTGGATATGAAAACATGACTGAAATATAAGCTGTCTACAAGAGACCAACCTCAGAACAAAAGACTCACACAAGATGAGAATGAAAGTGAAGAGATAGAAAAAGTTCATGCAAATGGAAACAAACAAAAAACTGCCTGGGGTACTCATATCTGACAAAAATAGACTTCAAAATGAAGTTCACCATAAAAAGAAATAAAAGTCACTACATAATATTTAAGAGATCAATCTAATAAGAGGATATAATCCTGGTAAACATGTATGCACCCAATATAGGGGTACCTAAATGCATGAAAACTTCTAGAGGACTTTGAGGAAAAGATCAAAAGCATTGTATGGGACTTTAACATCTCACGGACATTACTGGATAGACTTTCCATATAAAAAAAAATTAACAAGGAAACACTCTATATGTCAAACTACAAAAGACAGATTTTATTGACATTTATAGAACACTTCACCACAACCCTGCAGGATATATTTTCTTCTCAAATTATAGACCACAAGTTAGGACACAAATATGTCTCTACAAGTTCAAGAGGATGGAAGTAATATCAAGTGTGTTATTAGATCACAATTGCATGATACTAGAGATCAATAACAAGGAAAATACACTAAAATGTTCAAACAGATAGAGAATAAATAGCATGTTATTAATGAATGGGTGAACAACAAGATTAAAAAAGAAATAAAAAACTTTATGGAATTAAAATGGGAAAAGAACAAAACAAAATCTATGGGACACAGAAAAGGCAGTCCTGAGAGGGAACTTCATAGCACTAAAGGTCTACCTCAAAAAGTAAGAAAAATTGACCTGTCTTCCCTGGAAATTAAAAATGGCATTGGAGTAAGTGGATGCCACATAGACACACTCTCAGGACCTAACTGAAATTAAACTAAAATACAAAAAAAATGTCCTGAATAATCAATGGAAGACTTACTGGAGTGAACCCTGATAACTGAGGATGGAAAATAGAGATTGCATAGAAACTGGTAGGAGGGGAGGAGGCACAAAAGGGCTGGCTGGGTTCTCACAGACACAAAATGAAAATCCTGAGATATATCTCAGCTCTGGGGGGTTGCCAGTAGGAACTCTGTGATCTAATCCCAAACCTGGGTCTCCCAGGAGAGAGCAAGACAACTGAGAAAGGTGCCCAGAGAATATGTGACTATGAAAAACAGCACAGTTGCTGTCGGCCAGGGAAAGATGGCTGGAAATGCAGGCAACCTCTTAGGAGGAAAATACACAAAATTTTGTGAGTAGCCACTCCCTTTCAGCTCTGGCAGAGGGAGGTCAGGGTGCACTAGACTTGTGTAAGCAGAAGCCACATTTGGAGGTTTTATGATTAGATCTGTGAAGGAAGACATCCATGTTTCTTTACTGAGTCATTCACTCACATTGCAGAAGTCATCTTTCTCAAGCAGATGTTGCTATCCAGGTAGTTTTTTCATGAGGAGAATGCAGTTGACCCACCCTATTGGAAAAACCCTTATCCCATGATGTGGAGTTATGAGGTCCATTAAGACACTGAGAATAACAATTATCCTCCCAGCAGAAGCAATTTCTCCACCGTTAGAAAATTTATCCCCACATCTGTGGAGTATTGCTGGAGTACTACTCAAGATTAGATCCAATCAACTGCAGGCAGATACAGGTCTCTGGAGGTTTTAAGCCTTTGCCTGATGTAATTAGTCAGAAACAGTGTTTACCACTGTACTAGTGATTGAGAGACATAGCAGATCTACCCAATAAATAGTCAAAAACCCAAAGAGAGATCCAAAAAGTGGAGACAAAAAAATAAACAAGACCCAAATGAAAGAACAAGAGAATTCTCCAGAAGAGGAGCTAAATGAAATAGAGATAAGAAATTTATCAGAGTTCAGAATAATGATGGGAATGGTGCTCAAAAGATGAGGAAAATATAGTAATTAATAAAAGACAAGGCAGAAATTAAAAATAACATAATACTAATAAAGAAAACATTGGAAGGAATTAACAACAGATTAGGGGAAGCTGAGCACTGGAGCAGTGAATTATAAGACAGGGTGGTTAAAAAAATGACTCAATCAGAGATCCCCCCCCCAAAAAAAAACAGGAGGGAAACTTAAGAGAGATCTGGGAAAACATGAAATGTAACAATATTTGCATAGTAGATGTGCCAGAATGGGAAGAAAGTGAGCAAGGGATATTGAACATGTTTGATGAAATAATGGCAGAAAACTTTCCTAAACTAGTGAAAGAAAAAGCATACAAGTTCACTAGGCACAGAAAGTCCAAGCAAGAATAACCCAAACAGGCATATGCATAGACATATTATCATTAAAACTAAAGACCCATTGCATAAAGATTCATGCAAGAATAGGTTTTCCTACACCTGGCTTCCCTCCCAGCTGCCCAGGAGCCTGCAAGTTCTCTCTCCAAGCCGAAGCACTGCTCCTGTAGTTCCCTCCACCATCTCCCTGCCATAGCAGGTGCCTGGCCCCACCCGACCAATCTTCACCTGCATACGCAAATTAACCACCATCTTTGTTGGGCTAGTTTGCATTCTCATTCCTGATTGGCTGTGGGGATAGAGGAGGTATGGTCAATTTACATGTTTGTCTATTATTAGTTAAGATAGGATTTTAGCTAAAAATTAAAGACAAAGAGAATCTTAATAGCAGCAAAAGAAAAGCAATATTTACCTACAAAGGAGCTCCCATAAGGCTGTCAGCTGATTTCTCATTATAGACTTTACAGGCCAGATGGAAATGTCATAAAATGCTCAAGCTAATGAAAATCAAGGATCTGAAAGCAAGATTACTATATCCAGCAATGCTATCATGAAAAATAGATGTTGAAATAAAGAGCTTTTCAGACAAAAGAGGCTGAAGGAGTTTATCTCCACCACACAAGCATTGCAAGAATTGTTAAAGGGACTGCTGAAGTGAGAAGAAGAAATAGAGAAATTTAAGCATACAGAATTAAAATGGAAATAAATAAGTAACTATCTATAATAACATTAAATATAAATGAATTAAATGCTTCCATCACAGGACATAGACAGTTGAATGAATACAAAAACATGACCCAACTATATGGTGTCTACAAGAGACCTACTTCAGAACAAAAGATTCACAAAGGATGAGAGTGAAAAGATGAAAAAAAAAAGTGTTTCCATGCAAATGGAAATGAAAATACTGTTGGGGTATCAATAGTCATATCTGAAAACATAGACTTCAAAATTAAGACCATCACAAGAGACAACAGAGGTCACTACATAAGACAGAAGAGACTGATCCAACAAAAGGATTTAATACTAGTAAATATACATGCATCTAATAATGAAATACCTAAACATATGCATATATATCAACTTCTACACGACTTTAAGGGAGAGATCAGCAACAATGCATGCATAGTATGGGACTTTAACACCCTACTGACCTCAATGGATAGATCTTCCAGATAAAAATTAACAAGGAAACAGTGACACTATAGGACACAATGGATAAGATGAGTTTAATTGACATTTATAAAATATATCACCAGAAAGATTCAGAATATACATTCGTCTCAAGCGCACATAGGTCATTCTCAAAGATAGAGCACATGTTAGGACACGGAACAAGTCTCTACAAGTTCAAGAAGATTGAAATCATATCAAGCATCTTCTCAGATCACAGTGGAATGAAATTAGAAGTCAAATATAGTGAAAACACTCCAAAACATTCAAATACATGGGGTCAAAATAGTATGTTATTAAACAATGAAAGAGTTAACCATGAAGTCAAATAGGAATAAAAAACTTCTTGGAAACAATTGAAAATGAAAACACTTCAACCCAAAATCTCTGGGAAACTACAGCAACAGCCCTCAGAGGGAAGTTCATAGCACTACAGGCCTACCTTAAAACACACACACACACACACACACACACACACACAACAAAAAATTAGTACTAAACTAAACCTACAACTTAAAGTATTAGGAAGAGAACAAGAAAGCCAATAGAAAGTATAAGAAAGGAAATAGTAAAGATTAGAGCAGAAATAAAAGATACAGAGGCAAAAAGAATACAATACAAAAATTAATGAAACCAAGAGCTGGTTCTTTGAAAAGATAAACAAGAGGGTGAATCACTAGCTAGACTCATCAAGAAACAAAGAAAGAGGACCCAAATACATAAAATCAGAAACAAATGCAGTGAAGTAGCCACTGACACCACAAAAATACAAAGAATTATAAGAAAATATTATGAACTCCTATATCCCAACAAGCTGGACAATGTGGATGAAATGGAAAAATTCCTGGAAAAATACAACCTCCTAAAACTTAATCAGGAAGAATCCAAAAACCTGACTAGGCCAGTAACAACTAATGAAATAGAAGCAGTAATAATAATGAAAAAAATACCTCCCAGCAAACGAAAGCTCTGGTCCAGAAAGCTTCAAACTATTAAAAAAAATCCAAGAGGAAAATACACTCCCAAGCTCTTTTTATGAGCAAAGCATTATCCTAATTCAAAAACCAGGTAAAAACACTACTAAGAAAGAGAATTACAAGCCAATATCTTTAATGAACATAGATGCTAAATTACTCAACAAAATATTAGCAAATTGTATCCAGCAACATATTAGAAAGATCATATACCGTGACCAAGTGGGATTTATTTCAGAGATGAAAGGCTGATCCAATATTTGCAAACCAATTAACATGATACATCACATAAACAAATTGAAAGACAAAGGTTACATGCTCATAACAATAGATGCAGAAGAAGCGTTCTACAATATCCAACACCCATTTTTGAAATAACTCTAAACTGCCGAAACCGGTTTGGCTCAGTGGATAGAGCATAGGCCTGCGGACTCAAGGGTGTCAGGTTGGATTCCTGTCAAGGGCATGTACCTTGGTTGCGGGCACATCCCCAGTAGGGGGCGTGCAGGAGGCAGCTAATCAATGTTTCTGGCTCTCTATCCCTCTCCCTTCCTCTTTGTAAAAAAAATCAATAAAAATATATTTTTAGAAAAAGAAAAGAAAAAACTCTAAACATAGTGGGAATAGAGGGATAATACCACAACATACTCAAGGCTTATATGACAAACTTATATAGCCAATAAAATACTCATTTGGGTAAAAACAAACCATTCACTGAAAACAAGAACAAGACAGGGATGTTGAATATCACCACTCTTATTCAACATAGAACTGGAAGTGCTAGCCATAGAAATCAGACAAGAAGAAATAAAAGGCATTTAAGTTGAAAAGAGGAAGTAAAACTCTCCTTATTCACAGATGGCATGATATTGTACTTAGAAAACTCTAAAGACTCTACCAAAAACTTACTAGATTTAATAAATGAGTTCAACAATGTAATAGAATACAATATCAACACCCAAAAATAAATGGCTTTTTATACATCAATAATGAATTCTGAGAAAGAGAAACTAAACAAATAATCCCATTTACTATTACAACAATAAAATTAAGATATTTAGGAGTAAACTTAACCTAGGAGGTAAAAGACTTATACTCAGAAAACTACATTCATTGATAAAAGACACAGAGAAAGATAAAACAGGTGGAAGAATATTTTGTGTTCATGGATTGGTAGAATCAACATCATTAAAATATCCATACTAACCAAGGCAATCTATAGATACATTTCAATCCTTATTAAAGTACTAACATTATATTTCACAGACTTAGAACAAATACTCCAACAATTTATATGGAACCAAAATAAATAAATAAATAAACTAAATAGTCGCAGCAGTCTTGAGAATGTAGAATAAAGTTGGAGAACTAACAATACCAGATATCAAGTCACACTAGAAAGCCACTGTAATCAAAACAGCCTGGTACTGATGCAAAAACAGGCATATAGATCAATGAAAAAACAAAACAAAACAAAACAAAACAAAACTGAGAATCCAGAAATCGCTCTAAGCCATTACATTCAATTGATATTGACAAAGGAGGCAAGAGTATAAAATGCAGTCAAGACAGTCACTTCAATAATTGGTTTTTGGAAAAATGGAGAGATGCATTAAAAAATGAAACTAGACCACCAACTTACACCATATTCAAGAATAAACTAAAAATGGATAAAAGTTTTAAATATAAGTTGTGAAAGCTTAAAAATCTTAAAAGAATCCATACACAACAAAACCTGAGACACCTTGCATAGCAATATGTTTATGGATATATCTAAGGCAAGGCAAACTAAGAAGAAAATAAACAAGTAGGACTACATAAAAATAAAACTTCTTCACAGCAAAGTAAGTCATCAACAAAATGAAGAGGCTGTCCACTATATGGGAAAACATATTTCACTATGATACACCTGATAAAGAGTTAATATCCAAAATATATAAGAATCTCATACAACTTAATAAAAGGAAGACAGACAATCCAATTTAAAAATGAGCAAAGGACCTAAATAGACACTTCTCTAAAGGGCACATATAGATGGTTAAGGGACATAATGAAACATTTGCAAAATCACTAATCATCAGAGAAATGCAAATTAAAGCGACAATGAGATATCAACTCACACTTGTCAGAATGGCTACCATCAACAATTCAACAAAGGACAAGTACTGGCAAGGATGTGGAGAATAAGAATCCTAGTACACTGCTGGCCATAATGGATACTGGGGCAGCCATTGTGAAAACCAGTATGGAATTTCCTCCAAAAATTAAATAGGGAACTGCCATTTGACCCAGTGATTCAACTTTTAGGATTATATCCTAAGACTCCTGAAACACCAACCTGAAAAATTGTATGAACCCCTATGTTCAGAGCAATGCAATTTACAATAGCTGGGATCTGGATACAGCCCAAGTGCTCATCAGTAGACAATTGGGTAAAAAAGTTATGTTATGCTTAAACCATAGAATACTATGCAGCTATAAAAAAAAGGAACTCTTACTATTTGAGACATCATTGTGAACCTGATTTGTATTATAGTAAGCCAAATAAGTCAGTTAGAGAAAGAAAATATCACATGAACTCACTCATATGTGTAATCTCAGAGGGAAGGAGGGTGCATGGAGGGAGATTACTGGGGAACTTATATGCATATATGAATAAACCATGAACACAGACAATAGTGTGGTGAAGGTATGGGAGGTCTAGGTGCGGGGTAAAAGAGATTAATGGGGTAATGGGAGGAGACCATCAATTTCTTATAAAAATTGTGAAAAGTTTAATGAAGAAGCATAATATTTATAAATAGTGAAAAGGAAAAGTAATCCTCTAACCATAATTCTATATCCACTGAAAATATCCTTTACTGAAGTTGAAATAATATTTTCAGATAGACACAAATTAAGACAATATATTGCTGGTAAGCATACTCCAAAAGAATTGTTAATGAAAATTGTTCATGGAAATTTTAACATAAATAAACTTGAAATATCAAGAATGAAGGAACAGCCCTGGCTGGAGTTGCTTAGTGGTAGAGCATGAGCCCCATGAACAGAGATTGTGCTACAAGGGGGTCAATGGATAATAAAAGGGCAACGTGTATAATACTTTCAACAATAAATATTTTTAAAGAATGAAGGAACAATAACAAAATGCTAAAAATTTGGGTAAATATAATAGTTATTCTTATATTGAGTCCTTCAGTAGCTTTAACAAACTAAAGCAAAAATTGTCTCATGGGCTTTTCTGTGTATGTATATGTAATAGAAAACTATATAGTGAAACATTTCTATCTTTGAAGACTCCAACAATTCTTTTTAATAATTAATAGGACAAGAAGAAGGAAATCAGCAAGGATTTGGAAAACTTAAAAATGCTATTAAATTACTGGATCTGATGGACATTCATTGAACTCCCAATCTATAACAGCAGAAAGTATATGAATAATGTGCAAATGGAACATTAACCAATAAGGATTGAATTCTTAGTCATAAAACAAACACAAATAAATTTTAAAAAATCACACATGTATAGTCATGTCATAATGTATTTAAACTAGAAATAAAAATATAGTGATTATAGGAAAATATCTAATTACTTGGATTAAACAACACATGTCTAAATAATCCATGGAGTAAATAGGAAATATCAAGAGAAAATACAAAACATTTAAAAGTAAATAAAAAATTAAAATATAATATACCAAAGTTTGTAAAGCTATGCTAAAAGGATGCTGATAGAAAATTATTGCCTTAAATTCTAATATTAAGAAACAAATAAGTCTCAAATTAATGGTCTAAGATTCAAACTTCAGAATCTGGAAAAATAAGAGAAAAGTAAAGCAGAAGAAACGATCCATAAAAATAAGAGTAGAATCACAAAAATGAAAACCAATAGGAAAAATCAGTGAAAGCTTTTTTTTAAGGATGAATTAAAGGGGAAAACATAAATAAAAGTAAAGAATAAGAGAAAACACAAGTATTAAGAATGAAAAAGGGAATATCTTATACACTTGGAGACCTCAAAAAATGTTAATGGGAAAATATTTTTCAAAGGTATGCTCATTAATTCAACAATTCATTAAAAATTGACTAATATTTTGAAAACCACAAACCACTAAAATTCACCCAAACTGATAGAAATATATTATAGATAGTATATTCCTCTAAACATTAAATAAGTTAAATTCATAGTTGAGACTTTCTAAAAAGATGTTTCCTAACCCATATGATTTCATAGGAGAATTTGATCAAATATTTAAAGTAGAAATAGAAACAATTTTACACAATGCTTTGAGAAGGAAACATGTAGTATTTCATTTTTGAAAGCAAACGTTACCCTGATATCAAAACTAGAAAACATTACACAGAAAAAAACCCTTCAGATGAATATTCATCAATATAGACACATAAATCCTTAACAAAATACTGAGAAATAGGATTCAACTATATAAAAATAATATAAACAACCAATAATATAATAAAGTCCAAGTAGAGTTTAATTTAGGAAAATAGGTCTATCTCAATATTTGCAAATCAGTCAATGTAATCCATCACTTCAACAGTCTAATGAACAAAAACCACATAATCTTATTGGCTAATGCAACAAAAAAATTGATAATACCAAAATTTAAATGTGATAAAAAAAGAATGCCTCAGAAAAACAGGAATAGAAAGTAATTTCCTCACTCTGAGAAGATTAGTTCAAAAATTCCATAGTTAATACCACCTCTGAAAACCAAAGAATGGACACTTTCCCTTAATAATGACCAAAACAAAGTTATGGAATATCCCCAATCCTATTTAACATAGTACTGGAGCTTTTAGTCTATTAAATAAATAAAAAAAGATAAATGAAGGTTAGCATTATACTGATACTAAGGGCACCACAAATTCACCAATCTTACCTAATAATAGAGAAACATGTAAATTGACTGTACCTCCACTATGCCCATAGCCAATCAGAGTGATAATGCAAATTAACCCAACAAAATGGTGGTTAATTTGCATACATACCTGGTTCCCAGGAAACTCCTCAGCAGCCAGGTCACTCCCAGGTGTCCATCAGAAGGGCTGAGGCTGCGATTGGAGGCAGTGGAGCGGTTGTGTGCTAGAGGGGGCGCTTCCCAAACCTAAAGCCTGGGCAGAGGAAAGGGGCCGAGCCTGCAACCAAATGCAGACCATCCAGTAGTCAGTGCTGGGTTGCCCAGCTGCAGCCTGGCAACCCAACACTGACTGCTCAGGTGGCTGAGACCCAGAAAGTGAGTCAGGCTCTGATCTGCAGCCTCAGTAGAAGCTGTTGATCAGTGTACTATTTACTTCTCTCTTTCTCTCCCTCTTTCTGATCTTAGCCAGCAGCCCAGCTTTTCTTTCTCTCCCTGCCTCCCCAGGGGCTGCTGTTAAGCCCCACCTCTTTGATTAGGCCCAGAGATAGGTCTAGAGATGTTGACTTGCATAAGAACCAACCAATCAGAACCAACAGTGTATGCTGTGGGAAACCAATGGCTATCTAGGAGGCAGAGCTTTTGACACTGACTGGCATAGTAACCGAACAATGAGAACCAAATCTGGGTTCTGTGGGGAGCCAATGGCTGCCTAGGAGGTAAAGCTTTTGATGCTGGCATAGGAACCTACCAATCAGAACCAAATTGGCCAGCAGAGGAAGGCAGTTAGGGGTGACATAAGGCCTGCAAGAGAGGGCATTTAGGGGTGATCAGGCTGTAGGCAGAAGCAGTTAGGGGCAATCAGGCATGCAGGCAGGTAAGTAGTCAGGAGCCAGTGGTCCCAGATTGTGGGAGGGAAGTCTGACTGCTGGTTTAGGCCTGATTCCTGGGATCAAGCCTAAAATGGCAATTGGACATCTCACAAGGGGTCCCCACTTGGAGAGGATGCAGGATGAGTGAGGGAATCTCCCTTCCATGCATGAATTCTGTGCACTGGTACACTAGTACATTATAAAAACCACTAAAGGCTCAGTGCATGAACTCGTGCACCAGTGGGGTACCTCAGCCTGGCCTGTAGAATCTGGCTGAAATCAGCTATCCAACACCCCCTGAGAAATCCCGGATTGTGAGAAGGTTCAGGATATGTCGAGGGACCTCATCAGTGCATGATCGGGGCAGGGGAGGGATGTAGGAGGTTGGCCAGCTGGGGAGGGACTGCAGGAGCACTCCATGGTGTGTCTGGCTCATATTGCTCACTCCCCATCAGCTGGATCCCAGCATCAAGCTAACTTGCGGTCAGAGTGTTTGCCCCGTAATGGTCAGTGCCCATCATAGGGAGTGGTTGACTGGTCAACTGTCTTCCCCCTAGTGGTCAGTGCATTTCATAGTGAGTGGTTGAGCAGCCTTAGCATATCATTAGCATATTACACATTGATTGGTTGAACAGCCAATCAGTTGACCAGATACTTAGCATATTAGGCTTTTATTATATAGGATAGACAATGATCAAATGGAATTTATTCCAGAGATACAAGAATGCCTTAACATATGCAAATCAATCAATGTAATACACTATATTAACAAAATACAGAATAAAAATCATATGCTCATCTTAATAGATGCAGAAAAATCATTTGAAAAAATTCAATAACCAATTATGATAATTTTTAATAAATTGGTTATAAAGAAATTGTACATAAATATAAGAACTATATATGACAAACCCATAGCAGACACCGTACTCAAAGGTTCAGAGCTGAAAGCTTTTCTTTTAGATTGGAACAAGATAAAGGTGCCCAGACATGCCATTTTTTATTCAGCATTGTTTTGCAAGTCCTAATCACGGTAATTAGGGGGTAAATAAGGAATAAAAGTCACCAAAATTGGAAAGGAAGAAGTAAAACTCTCACTATTTGCATATGACTTGATATTATTTATAGAAAAACATAAGGATTCCACTGAAAAACTGTTAGAAATACTAAATGAATTCAGTGAAGTTCCAATATATAAAATCAATAAATAAAACCTGTTATATATATATATATATATATATATATATATATATATACTATATACTCTATCCTATCTAATAAAAGAGTAATATGCACATTGATCATCACTCCAACGTACAAGATGACTGTCCCCATGTGGTCAAAGATGGCTGCCCCCATGTCAACACAAGATGGTCACCACGAGATGACCAACAGGGAAGGGCAGTTGGCAGGGACCAGGGCTGCAAGGGAGGGCAGTTGGGGGTGATCAAGCCTCCAGGGGAGGGAAGTTAGTGTGACCAAGCCAGCAGAGGAGGGAAGTTGGGGGTGACCAGACATGCAGGGAAGGGGAGTTGGGGGTGCCCAGGCCTGCAGGGGAGAACAGTAGAGGGTACCCAGGCCTGTAGGGGAGAGCAGTTGGGGGAACCAGGCCTGTACGGGAGGGCAGTTAGGGGCAAACAGGCTGGCAGAAGAGTAGTTAGGCATCAATCAGGTTGGCAAGGGATTGGTTAGGGGGTGATCAGGCTGGCAGGCAGAAGTGGTTAGGGGCAATTAGGAAGGCAGGCAGTTGGGAGCCAATGGTCCTGGATTGTGAGAGGGATGTCCGACTGCCCAATTAGGCCAGATCACTGTAGGATTGGGCCTAAACGGGCAGTCAGACATTCCTCGAGGGGTCCCATATTGGTGAGGGTGCAGGCTGAGTTGAGGGACATCCCTCCTGTGTATGAATTTCATGCACCAGGCCTCTAATATACTAATATTAGAGGGTGCTGAGAAAGTTCCTGGCTCCTATGTATGCAAATTAACCTCCATCTTTGTTGGGTTAATTTGCATACTTACTCTGGTAGAGGAGATAAGGTTAATTCACATGTTTGTCTATTATTAGGTATGATGATAGTCAAGACATGGAAGCATCTTGTATTCTATAGTGTACACAAATTTAGGGAAAACATTTATTTTAACAAATCCCAAAAAGTATGTATGTTTTAAAATAGGACTCCTTTGTGAAGTTAGGGTAAAGTATGCTAATTCATATTAGGCAAAATAAGAAAGCATTTTCTTAAATCTAGTTTTATCAGATCTCCTTCATAATTCATGTCTTGATCCCCTCACAAAAACATACCACTCTTTCTTTTGCAGCACTCTTATGATATTTATATCCAATATTGACTATGTGTGAATGACTCAAGACCCCTAAAATTTTAAGTTCTTTAAGGACAAAGACTATTTTGTTCATCTATTAGTGCTCCATGTTCAGCACCATGCTTGGTCCATAAAAGGCACAAAATACTTGTTGAATAAATAAACAACTGGATGAATAAATGAAAAATTATAAATTAATGGCATCATGTTTCTTTTGAGCATTAGACTTCAAAAAGGAACCCTGTGCAGGTTCATTGTGCCTCTGTATGCACATATATGCAAATAGTATATGGTTTTCCATAGTAATGAAGATAGATTTTGTTTCATTTATAGTTTATACAACCCATTTTTCTATGACCATTACCAGATATTTGCAAAATAGCTAGTTGAAGGGGGTACAATCTATGAGCATGTAAGTAACTGCCCTAAAACTCTTACAACCTGAGCCATAATTTTATGTAGTGAAACCTAGATGAACTGAATAGCCATACCCTAATGTCAAAGTACACAGGAATGTCTCTCATATCAAAACACAATAAACAATTACTTATTGTGCATTACTTTTGTGAATAGCCTTGTATTTCTAATGTATTCTAATGTGGTTTTCTTTTATTACCTCAATAATTACCCATCCCTTTCTAGGCATAAGAAAGATTCAGGATTTAGAAAATTCTGTTATGATGAAATAAAATATTAGAGTGGAGTTAAAGAAAAGGCTAAGATCATCACAAAACATGCATTTGAAAATTAGGTAGAGTCCTTCTTAGGCTACTCTGTTAAATGGCACATACAATCTAATTAAAATTCTGGATGAATCACTTGACAACTTTCATTGAAATCATTATCATTGTGGTTTTTAAGTACCCCCTAGCCCCAAATTGCCAATGAACATAATTAACCATGTGTTCTAATTTGCTGTAACTCTAAAGCAAGTCAGATCAATTTTTTGGTCATTAAAATTTGTAAAAAAAAATTAATCTCAAGTACCAAACCCATTATAGAAAAAGTTTAATGTTGGCATCAATATTCATATATTATTTTTTAAAACTCACTAAAGTAATGTTTATAATGGAAATACAGTTCCTTACCTGCAAGTACCCAACATGGCACATCAGCAAATCAATGAATCACATTCAGATTAAAAAATTTCTTTCCTTAATTGAATGAATACATTCCTCACTTATTTATCATATTGACTTAAGAACTATTACAGTTTAATCAAAATAATTATTAGATATTAAATGTTTATGTGCTATTTGTATTTTATCATGAGAGTTTTCTTTTAACTTGAGATTTATTGTCCTCCCATCAGCTACTAACAAAGATATCCTATATAGTAAAAGCCTAATACCCTAAGTATCCAATAGCCCGGTAGTCCATTCAGCCAATCAAAGTGCAATATGCTAATGATATGCTAAAGCTGCTCAATTGCTCTCAATGATGTGCACTGACCAGCAGGGGGCAGATACTCTGACTGGTAGGTTAGCTTGCTGCTCAGGTCTGGCCGATTGGGACTGAGCAAGATGGGCCGAACATGCCCTGAAGCTGTCCTACGGCCCCTACCTGGCTGGCCAACCTCCCATGTCCCTCTCTGGTCACTATTGTGCACTGGTGGGGTCCCTCATCCTGGCCTGTGCCCTATTACAATCCAGACTGAGGGAGCCCCCTGCCCAAATGCATGAATTTTGTACACTGGGCCTCTAGTTTTAAATAAAGAAAAAAAATAATTGAGTATAAAGGCTTCTGCTCAGCCTTTGTTTGCCTCCTTGGTTACCTATTTTAATCATTCTTTAATACTTTAAAGTATAGGATGTCTTTGGTAATGGTGGTATTGAATGTAGAAATGAAACATGTCAAAACTTATGTTTGGTAGTTTCATGAAGAAATACTTATCAGGTTTTGAAGGCCTGTAAATAAAGTAACAGGGAAAAGCAGTCTGTTTAAGTATTTTATCATAATCTCAACCCTGAAACTTTTATGCTTGCAGGACTTCACATAATAAAATGTGCAATTTTAAAAAATAAATAACAATTTATCTGCCTGTACTCCCCTCCCAAATTGTTTACTTTATTTTTAAATAATTTAATTTTTTTCAATTACAATTGACATGGAATATTATATTAGTTTTATGTATATATCCCAGTGAGTATACATTATATAACTTGCTAAGTGATCATCCCAATAAATCTTGTACTCTTCTGACACTATATAGAGTAATTACAATATTATTAATTATATTCCCTACGCTGTACTTCACATTCCCATGACTATTCTGTAACTACCAATTTGCACTTCTTAATCCCTTCACCTGTTTCACATATCCCTCCAGTTCTTCTCTCATCTGGCAACCATCAAATGTTCTCTGTCTCTATGAGTATGTTTCTGTTTTGCTTGTTCAGTAATTATTTTATAGATTCATTGATTGATAGATGTGTATTTATTGACATTTTATTATTAATATTTTTATCTTTTTTCTTCCACTTCTTTTTTTTAATATATGTTATTGATTTTTTACCGAGAGAAAGAGAGAGGGATAGAGAGTTAGAAACATCAATGAGAGAGAAACATCGATCAGCTGCCTCCTGCACGCCCCCCACTGGGATGTGCCTGCAACCAAGGCACATGCCCTTGCCTAGAGTCAAACCTGGGACCCCTCAGGCCACAGGCCAATGCTCTATCTACTGAGCCAAACTGGCTTTGGCTTCCTTCCACTTCTTAAAGAAAACTTATGTAATATTGGTTTGGTGGTATTGAACACCTTTATCTTTTACTTGACTGTGAATCTCTTTATGTATCTATTGATTCTAAATGATAGCTTTGTTGAGTAATCTTGGTTGTAGGACCTTGTATTTCATCAATTTTAATATTTCTTGTCAATCCTTTCTGTTCTGCAAAGGTTCTGTTGAGAAATCATCTGGCAGTCTTATGGGACTTCCCTTGTAGGTAATTAACTACTTTTCTCTTGCTGCCTCTAACAGTCTCTCTTTGTCTCTAACCTTTGGCATTTTAATTATAATGTGTCTTGGTGCAGGCCTCTTTGGGTTCATCTTATTTGGAACACTCTGCACTTCTTCACTTGCGTGTTTATTTCTGTTACTAGCTTAGTGAAGTCTTCTGTCTTTATCACATATATTTTCAATTTCTTTCTCTCTATTCTCTATTTGGCAACTCCATGATGCAAGTTTGGTACACTTGAAGTTTTCTCAGAGGCTCCTTGTACTATTTTCATTTGGGGGGATATTTTTGTTATCTTCTTTACTGTTGACTCCCTGTGATGTTTTCTTCTTTCAATGAATGCATTTTAATTTCTGACTGGTTCTTTTTATATTTCCTAATTCTATCCATATATCTCCTATCACTATGTTGAAGCTCTTACTAGCTTCATCTACTTTTCTCCTAAGTTCATTGAGCTTCCTATAACCAGTGTTTTGAACTCTACATCTGGTAGATTGCCTGTCTCCATTTTGTTTAGTACTTTTTCTGGAGCTTTGTTCAGTTCTTTCATTTGTAACATGTTTATTTGTATCCTCATTTTGGCAGCCTCCCTGTCTCTGTGTATTAGGTAAAGCCACTATGTCTCCTGTGCTTGGTAGAGTGGCCTTATGTAATAGGTATTCTGTAGGATACAGTGTTACAGCTTTCATGATCACCAAATCTGGGCACTCTGAGTGTACCCCTCATGTGGGCTATATGAACCTTCCTGTTGTAGTTGAGCCTTGATTTATGTTGGCACCTCAGTAGGAGAGATTTACTTCCAAGTCAATCAGTTGCAATGACTGGCTGCAACCACTGTGGATAACCAGCTCATCAAGGGCTCACTGCATGGATTAGAATTTTTTTTTCAGCAGATATCTCATGAAAATTAAGTTATGGAGGTGGTTACATGGTGCATCCATATGGTCTGAAGCTGTTCACTGGGAGCACTGGTTCTGGAGCCTCTTGGGAGATGCAGGCAAATGTCAGCCATCACCTGTGTTCTACCTAATGCCATCTGAAATGAGCTACACAAAATTTACAGATGGCTGCTACTTTTGCTGGGCTTGGAGATACCCAGAAGAGGCTAAATTGCCAACTCAGCTTGGCTTCCACGAGTGCCAGACCTGAGGCCGCTTAATGAGACGTGATGAGACGTGGGGCAAGCCAAGCCTAGATGCTGCTTGTTTGAGAGCTTTTTTTTTTTTCAAATGTGAACCATTATCCAAGATTGGCTATTTTTATGGAAAAGCCACTAGAAACAGATTGGGAAGACCCAAAGTTGGGTGGGTGGTATGGGATATATTGGGTCTCAGATAACCACCGGGGTTGGGTAAACAGTATTAGCCTGGTTGGTGGAGACTCACATATGGTGCCTGCATTCTGGCTGTGTGGAGGGAGTGTTCAACAAAGTAACAATTGCTTCTGCCAGCACTTCTATCTGGGAAAGCTGCCCTCCAGCTCTCATCCCCATGCCAGACATTTCATTTTCTCCCCCTATGCTCTTTGTGCCTTTCAAGCTGTTGCGCCATCACTGGAGCTCAGAGAGAGTCTAAGTATGTCCATGTGCAGATCCTTTAAGAGGAATACCTAGGGCTCCAGAGCCCTCACTTCATTCAGCCACAAACCCCACTGGCTTTTACAGCCAGAATTTATAGGGACTTCTCTTCCTGGCACTGGAATCCTGGGTAGGGGATCTGGTGTGGGGCTGGGACATCTCACTCCTCAGTAGGGATCTTCAGAGCCAAGATAGCCCTCCCAATTTTTATCCACAACATGTGGGTGTGGGAACAGCCCATTCCAAATCTCTGCCTCTCCTATCAGTCTCAGTGTGGCTTCTTTTATTCCCTAGTTGTAGGATTTCCATTCAGCTGGATTTCAGATTGTTCTGAATTATGGTTGTAGTTGTAGTTTAGTAGGAGGATGTGAGTACCTCATTTATCTGTGATGCCATCTTGACCAGAAGCTCTCATTTTACCTATGGCCACCCCCCCGCATGTACACACTTTTGCAGATGACCAATAGTTTGCACTAAATCATGCTACCATGGATCTTTATTATGTTCTCTGTCCTAAGCTTCAAAGTGCTCACAGGACATGATTCATTCCTGATACGAAAGATTTTATGTTTCTGGAGGATTAAATCTAAAACCTTCTTTCTGTATGGAAACAGAGCAATGGCATAAGTGCATACTAAAATAGATTTCCAAACTTTATTAGATATACATATTTGATACAAATGCAAAATTCCATATGTAACACTATGTTTTTTATTTTAATATTTAAAATACCCATTTCAAGCTTAAATGTGAAGTATATCTCTCAATATCTGTTCATGCATATACAGATTGGCATGAAAAGACAGAAGGCAGACACTGAAAAATATCAAAATAATGTGTATCTATACGCTTGAGCATATACCTTTATTAATATGAGGAATATTTGTAAGTATATATTTCAATTTATAAATATGAGATCAATGTGTCATGATAATAATGGTAGTGGATAAGGCAGACCTCACCAATTAAATGCCTCACTAAGCAATAGGAGTTCATATTTTAAAGTTGGATGGTAAAAATTCGAGCAATTGTGAGAAATTTTTTTTTTTTTTGGAGAGCTATTTAAGAAGTCTTATTTTGGTAACAGCTGCCTGAAATGTTCTTTGGTATATTTATATTACTAGAGGATTGTGGGGGTAATATAAATTTTGTGTATGACCCAATGTGAGGTGTCACTGTACTATACTCTTTAGAATGAACTAAATCCCATTATGACACAATATAGGATTATGGCCTAATTAAAGAGGTAGCATTGGAATAGGTACTAGGTCATACTTCCTAGACACATGGGTCATATGTACAGATTCTACATATCAGAAAATAAAAATCAGATTTTTCAATTGTACTCTTGTCTTCCACTTTGTTTAGCAAATGCTGAATGTTGTTCTTAGATGAGGAGGAGAAGAAGATACATTACTAAAATCTCCTTTGAGGAGAACAAGCTGTTTAAAGTATGCACCTATTGCATGGCTTTACTGAAAAATAATAAAAGTATTTGTTGGTCAAATAGGGTTAATTTGGTGTAAAGAAAAGTAGAATGAGAGCATAAATAAAGCTGGACAGGAGCACATTGAATAGTAGCATGGAGCTTTGCACATAGCAGACGTATAATATTTTCTGTATATTTGTAGATTCTGGCAACAGAGCTATTTTTTTTTTCAAAGCAATGAGTCCTATGAGGGAAATACCTTCAGGGCTCTTCCTATATACACACAGGTGGAGACTAGTGAATTCATAGATTATGTTATTTTAGGAGTTGGCAAAACAAGCCTAAATTGTCATAACATGGATCTAGTAGGCTAAGCAAGTAATTGTATGGCTTCTGGGAGTTACAACACTCATATCCAAAAAGCTAGCCCCATGAGTCATTCAACCAATTCCATTTATAATCATTCCTAATACATGAGAGGACCCAAAAAGATTAATGATAATGAGAGCTTTTTTCAAAGAATTATGCTTCCAGTTTCAGATATGAGTATTTAGAAGTGAGTCAGATCCAGGCATTTTCTAGGAGAAAACACTTTTCTGCTCGCTTGTCTCCAGTTAACTACTGAAAACATCTTTATCTGTTGCCCTTCATTATTCTTTTTCCCCCCTCCCTTATTTCATTTTTTCTTCCTTCCCTCTTCATGCCTTCCTCACCTTCTTTTGTTCAAATGATAATTGAACCCTTCCATGTGCTTGACCAAAAAAAAAAAAAAAGACAAAACTCAAGTTCTCTGACTCTAGTAACCTAATTCTAATAAGAAAAAAGGAAAAAGTAATTATCACATGTAAGAAGGGCTACACATGGTACTCAGTGTGGATGCAGGCAGAACATTTAGGACAGCTGGCAGTGAGGCATGGAATGGTGCATGGGAAAAAGAAACATCAAGTGAAATCACTAAAGCTTTCCCTGAAAGGGGAGCTTCCTGGGATGAGCACTAAATAATTTATAATTACCTATGTGAAGCTAGGTGTGCTATATGTCAAACAAAAAGATCAATTTGTGTAAAGTATAGGAGGTTTGAAGTGTTATAAAATGTTCAGGAGAACCACAAGTATAGAATTGTGAAGAACAAATGTGAAAGATGAGAATAAAATATCACGTATACTGCTGGTGGGAATGCGGACTGGTGAAGCCCCTGTAGAAAACAGTATGGAGTTCCCTCAAAAAATTAAAAATGTACTTCCATTTGAACTAGTCATCCCATTTCTAGAAATATATTCCGAGAAACTAGAAACACCCATCAGAAAGGATATATGCACCCCTATGCTCATAGCAGCACAATTCACCATAGCTAAGAATTGGAAACAGCCTAAGTGCCCATCAGCAGATGAGTGGATTAAAAAACTATGGTACATCTACTAGTATACAATGGAATACTATGCAGCTATAAAAAAGAAAGAGCTCTTAGCATTTGCAATAGTATGGATGGACCTGGAGAGTATTATGCTAAGCGAAATAAGCCGAGAAAGATAACTATCTCATGATCTCACTCATATGTGGAATCTAATTAGCAACATAAAGAGATGAACAAAAATAGACCCAGAAATACAGAAGCACTGATCAGACTGCCAAACCTCAGAAGGAAGGCGGTGGGGGAGCCGGGGGGGGGGAGGGAGATCAACCAATGAACTCATATGTATAACCCATGGACACAGACAATAGGGTGATGAAAGCCTGGGTTGGGAGCTAGGGTGGGGTGAGAGAGGTCAATGGGGGAGAAAGAGGACATATATAATACTTTCAACAATGAAGATTTAAAAAAAAATCATGAAGAGCTCTCTTTCTGCAATAAGGTGCTGCATTTGATCTCTTTGCCATTTCTTCCCAGAAGATCAAGATCCTAAGTCATATATCCAGGATTAAATTTAGAAATTACCTTTATATCCAAGTCACAGTTTTGTCATTGCTGAAGACTAGAGGCTGCTAGTTTATCATTCTACTCTTGAATGGAAGCTTTTTATTGCAAACAGCTTGTCCTTTTTTTTTACTGTTGTATAACAAATGTTTTATGTGTGTTTGTATGGGAAGGGGGAGAAATATAGGGTCAGATAACTTATTTTAAGTTTTAATTTGCTGGATCACAAGAAGCCACAACTGGACCTGATGAAGAGGAGTTCATATAACTCAGAACTTTGGGACTTTAAGTTAGGTGTGGCAAATAAATTAAACTGGGGAGGTCATGCATGTGATTTATATTTGGAAAATCCCTGGAAATTGTTGTGTAGAGTTGTTAGATTTACTTGGCCAGTATCTTTTGCATTTTTGTTGCAGGAATAAATGTTTTCCCATTGCCCTGCAAAAAAAAAATGTTCCTGGCCAAAGAACAAAAGCAGAATCAGCCCATTCCCTGATGGATTTGAATGAAAACTGGTAATAAAATCAGATACAATGAGAAGAAAAGCCATTGGAGAAGAACCAAATTGGGTTTATGAGGAATCACACATGAGAGATGGTTCACATATTTATGCAGTATCCAGATTGCCTGCACCTTTAAAGGATTGAAAAGATCACTGCTGTCTGGACAGTGGGGCATTGTATTTGGAAAATTATTGGACTTGTGATTTTGGTCTGTTGATTTTTTTCTGCATTAGTAGGTTGGTTCAGTAATAAATGAGTGATACCTTTTTTAAAATCATGAAGTCAGATCAAGAAGGACCTTAATTTCTGGTTTGGCCAAATTTTTACTAAGGTTGTAGCATATGAAGGATGATAAAATGTTTAAAGTGAATACGATGAACTTTGCTTAGAATGAGTTGATTTTAAGTGGCGTTTTGGACATGCAGGTACCCAGTTAGGGAATAAACATAGTCTGGAGTTCAGATGAGAAGTCTAGGTTGGCTTACAATTACTTCCTACTACATTTTTAGTAATAGTGAACTTTCATTTCATTGTAGTTTGGTTAGTTTGTTTTTGGTAGTGCAAATGATTCAGAACTTAAAAGTAACCAAGGTGACAGTACCTTAGATTATACTTTTGTCATAAGCCATGGATGATTCCTTAAGTTCAAAGCCTATAGATCTGTACATTAAAGTGAGATGCTACAGTTCCCTAGTACAATTGTGGAGCTTATAAAAAATGAGAGTTACAGGCCTTAGTGTACTATCATCATAAACCAAACCTAGTATACTGTGGACAAAATGTGCATGGTGGAATGAATGCCAACAAGGAAGAGAAGATTTTGCCTGATCAAAGCTCTGAAGAATCAGCTCACAGTAACAGTTGATCGTAATGTAGCCAAAGACTTTATTACATTTGACTTAAAAACAAATGCATTTATGTAAAATGTTATGAGTTTTAAATCTGTTCAAGTATATAGGAGCTTATGCACTGAAGACAGAGGAAAAGATCCAGAAGGTGAAATTGGGAGTGACCATGACTGACATAACTAACTTATTCCCAAATCCATATCTCAATAATTTTGGATTTTTGGTGTTTCATTTATCTATTTATTTTCCTACCTACACGTATGAACCGGTGTTAATGACAAAATCATCATATCTGTTAAGTAATAAACAGACATTATCTAGACTATAGATCTACATAGCAGCACTGAGCCATCAGGAACCTAGAACAAGGACATCAAATAAGCATGAAACATGAGCACTGTGCAAAATATAACATATTACACATTACATTTTCATCTATATAAACTATGGAATAGCTAGGACGCTTCTCTAAAGCAGGTAACTCAAACACTCAGTGTAACATTCCAGTTTAATCTTTTCATTCCTTGATTCAAATGTTAACTAAAACTTACCACTGAAAGTTTTGATAACAAATGGATTTTCAAAAAACTGAACCACAAAATCCAACCCTAAAGTAAAAAAACAACAACAAATACCATTATAACCTTATCTACTTTAAATACCATGAACATTTCAGATAGTTGGCCAGTTAAAAATATCTATCAGGTATCTACAATAATGAATGCATTTTATTTGCCAAGCTCTGTGGGAGATATTTAGAAATTTTTAAAACTACACATAGGAATTATCAAGGATCTTATAAACAAGCCAGATAGTCAGTATTCTATTTATGTACAGATGAGGAATGCATACATCACATTTTTTAAAAAATCTTCACCTGAGGATATGTTTTTGTCAATTCTAGACAGAGAGGAATG
>JAAGEH010000029.1:14790752-14808621 GCA_011751065.1 Lasiurus cinereus
TAGAGAGAGAGAGAGAGAGAGAGAGAGAAACATAGGCATAAAGAATTAAAATGGCAAATTTAGCAAGATTGAGGGAGAGATTGTGAGGGAGGGAGGGAGTGAGAGGGTGTGTGTGTGTACGTGTGTGTGTGTGTGTGTGTGTGTGTGTGTGTGTAGCAAGCATGTCAAAATCAAAGTCTAACACGGGCCAAATAAAAAAGGTTTAAGTTTATGTGGGCTGCAAAAAGTCAAAGCTTCAATTTTCATAGAAACATGGGTTTGTTTAGATAGAGACATGCTGAATACAAAGGGCTAAAATAAATAATTATCAACATAAAATAATAGAACATTTTAATAATAATTAATATATTTCTTAAACATTAACTCACCAAACACTGAACAACTGCACAAATTATTAAGGATAATGCAAATAAACCTATTTTTCTGGTTCTCTGAAAGTGAAATATTTCCTGTTGTACACACCAAACAAATCAGTATAAGACTAATGACTTGGCCATCGGTTGCTAAAATATTTGCTGCTAGTATTACTGGAGAGAAATGATGCGCCTGTGCAAAAAGCGCTAAGGGAAATGAATGCAACACGATTATAGTAATCAGTCATTAACGAATATTATAGTTTGTTATTAATAACTATGTATAACAGGATATTGTAAAAATTAAGTTATGAAATTGTTATTAAGACATTTTCTACATACCATTATATTGGCTGGGCCACAAAAATATTTGTTGTGGGCTGCATGAGGCCCGCGGCCATCAGTTTGACATGCTTGGTGTAGAGTTTGAATACACAGGGAATCTCAGGGGCTGGCAGTTCAGGTTCTCCTGGCCAAAGGGCCCCTAATACCGCCATAGGGACTCCACAGGTCCTGCTCTGGCTCAGAGACCACACCACCTAGACACCTAGTCTCACTATCACCTGGACTAGCCCCAGATATGTCCCAAACTCAGTGGCACCCTGCCACAGACTCTGCCCAAGTGAATGTTTACCTCAAGGACACAACCCAGACATTGTGTGCCCCCACTACAGACACTGCCTGGGCCAGTGGGAACTCTGCACCTGCAGCCGACACCTGTGTGACTCCACGCTATTGCTACAAGGAACTGTTGCTACAAGTCTAGCCACTCTCTGGGCACAGCTACAGCCTGGAGGACACAGCATCTTTTGGGTTTACAAGGATCTCCTTGTGAGGAGGCTGTGGAGAGAGGCAGCAGCTAGGTGCCAAGCTTTGTCACTACCAAAACTCACTGAAGCTTGAGCCCCACACACCTGCAGAAGACACAGGTAAGATCTCTATGCACCCAGCCTGATAACGTGTACCTGACTGGGGACTCAAATTGGCCTCTGTGCCACCATTGTGGAACCACCACTAACCAAGCAAGAATCTTGCCCCTGCTGTGTACTCATCTACTGCCATTGCTACTGTGCTGCCACTGCCACCCTAGAGCCCAGCTTCTCCATTCCATTGCCAGGTCCAGTGGACAGGAGGGGTGCTGAAAGCACAGAGGTGAATGCAGCATCCCCTGACATGGACCAAGGTCTTGAGGAGACTAAAGAACCTGCAGGAGTGAAGGTGAGATGGGAGTCCCTGGGTATGAGAGAGGAGGTCCTGAGGCACTGGCTGTGGAGACTGGGGAGTGATTGAAGCAGTGGAATCCTGGGGCTGGAGACCCTGGATAGAGTAGCACTAGCACCCCAGCATCGTGCAGCTTGGGAAACTCCCTGTGACCAGTGGAAAGGGCCATGTAACTGAGCTCAGGGCCAGCCTAAACTGGAGGGTCCTGAAAGACACACCCAACATTGAATTTAGAGCCCTCTATTTCTTAGAGGAACTCATGCTGATGAGCAGAAAGAAGACTGGTCAGTAAATCCAGGAAGGAGGATCAGCTCTGCCCACCTGGAATACAAGGGAGGTCCTCTCTTTCCCACTTGCAAAACAGCTGCCTATGACCCAACCTGGAGTGACTTGAGGCACAGGGAAACAGCCCAGGGCAGGAAATCTGTGCCCCTGCAGGTGTCAGATGGAGGTGGCAGCAAATCAGGCAGAGCTGAGGATTAGAAGAGGAAGGACCCAATGCCCTCTCATACATGATACTGACAACATTCCCCACAAAATTCTGATCAAACCATCCATGCCAAGACCAGGATACCCATACAGAAGGCTAGAAGGGGTCGATTAGTAGGGAAAAGAGACATAGGTAATCCTTTAGACCAGTGATTCTCAACCTTTCTGATGCCATGACCCTTTAATACAGTTCCTCAGGTTGTGGTGACCCCCAACCATAAAATTATTTTTGTTGCTACTTTATAACTGTAATATTGCTACTGTTGATGAATCATAATATAAATATCTGTGTTTTCCAATATATCTGTTGCAACCCGCAGGTTGAGAACTGCTGCTGTAGAGCCCAAGACCATTTGAAAACACAGATATTTACATTGTGATTAATAACAATACAAAATTACAGTTATGAAGTAGTAACAAAAATAATTTTATGGCCAAGACTGGTTTGGCTCAGTGGATAGAGCATCGGCTTGTGGACTGAAAGGTCCCAGGTTTGATTCTGGTTGTGGGCATGTACCTTGCTTGTGGGAACATCTCCACTGTGGGGCGTGCAGGAGGAGGCTGATAGATGTCTCTCTCTCATCGATGTTTCTGACTTTCTATCTCTCTCCATTCCTCTCTGTAAAAAATCAATAAAATATATTAAAAAATAATAATAATAATTTTATGGTTGGGGGTCACCACAACATGAGGAACTGTATTAAAGGGTCACAACATTAGAAAGGTGGAGAACCACTTCTTTAAACAATAAAGACCTAAAAATAATTATTATAATATCATTTGAATTTGTCCTTTTTTTCTGATAGAAATGCTCCCAAAATACATTATATTTCTAAAATACATGTTCAAAGTCCATAAAGAGTTTATTCAGGTTGATTGATGTTATAAACAAATGTTATCCTATCAAATAAAGTGGGAATATGCTAATTGACCCTCAAGCCATAGCAAAGATGGCAGACCCCATAGCTAATAAGGAGGAAATATGCTAATTGACTGTCAAACCATCAAAGATGGTGGTGCCCACAGCCAATAAGGAGGGAATATGTTAATTGCCTGCTATGCCCTCAAATATGGCAGTGCCAACAACCAATAAGGAGAGAGGATGCTAATTGACTACCACTCCCTCAAAGATAACATTACCCACAGCCACAAGATGGTGGCGCCCAGTCCTTTCAGCCCTGCTCTGTGCACCTGCCTCCAAAGTTCCCCAGTCTCATCAGCCCCCAAGGTTCCCAGGGCCATCCTGAGGAACAGGCAAGCCTTGGATGGCAGTTGCCCAGCCGCTCAGGGCCGCCCAAGGCTCAGGTAACCAGGGCCAGTCTAGGCTTACACTGTCAGCAGTGGCAGCAGAAGAAGTGTGATGGGGGCCTTGCCTTCCCCTGATCACCAGATTTTCTCACACCCCTGAGGGCTCCCAGACTATGAGAGGGGGAAGTCCATGCTGAGAGACCCCTTCTCCCCCACATCCAGTGCATGATTTTTCATGCACTGGGCCTCTAGTATATAATAATTGGGAGTAAAAAAATGTAGTTGATATCTAATGTAGTGGGATAATAACATACATTACTTATTTGTACAGTTGAGATTCATGTACTTTTAAGAGAAAATGTGATTTTTTTCCATGACTTCATTGCAGTTTGATAATGCCTATTATTTAAACTGGTCTTATTTATCTACACATTACTCATATATATTAATTCATTAACAATGTCATATAAATTATGTAGAATCTTAGCACTCACAGCCAAAATTCAAGGAATATACAGTATCTGTGATTGCATGTTAATGCTCAGGTATCACCAAAAGTAATGAGTTTAAATGAGTATCCTAACTAATAAAAGAAAAATATGCAAATTAACCATCACTCCACTATACCCACCAGCCAATCAGGAGTAATTATGCAAATTAACCCCAATCAAGATGGCTGCCGCCACAGAGCAAGCAGGAATGAGGCTTGGGTTTCCTGGCAATTGAGGAAGCCAAGCTTTCCACACACCCTGGTGGGCCCAGGCCTCCACTCAAGGCTACAATGTTTCAATTATAGTAGACAAATAAATCCCTGATACCAGGGCCTCTGCTTGGGTCACCAGGGGGCATGGCTAGGCTGAAAACCACCACAGGCCCCTCACCCAGGCCACCCCATACCCTAAGGGAACCCCCACCCTGATCTGGGACACCATTCAGGGCAAACCAGCTGGCCCTCACCCATGCACCAGGTCTCTATTGTACCTAATAAAAGAGTAAAATGCAGATTGACCATCATTCCAACACGCAAGATGGCTGCCCTCATGTGGTCAAAGATCCTGCCCTCATGTATACACAAGATGGCCACCACAAGATGGTTAGCAGAGAAAGGCAGTTTGGAGGGACCAGGCCTATAAGTGAGGGCAGTTGTGGGCAATCAGGACAGCAGGGGAGGGCAGTTGGGAGAGACCAGGCCTACAAGGGAGGGCAGTTGGGGGTGATCAAGCCTGCAGGGCAGGGCAGTTACGTGTGACCAGGCTGGCAGAGGAGGGAAGTTGGGGTGACTGGGCCTCCAGGGAAGGGCAGTTGGGAGGCCCCCAGGCCTGCAGGGGAGAGCAGTTGTGGGGGACCAAGCCTGCAAGGGAGGGTAGTTAGGGGTGACTAGGCCTGCAGGGGAGAGTAGTTAGGGGAAAACAGGCTGGCAGGGTAGCAGTTAGGCATCAATCAGGCTGGCAGGGGAGTGGTTAGGGTGTGATCAGGCTGATATGCAGAAGCAGTTAGGGGCAATCACGAAGGCAGGCAGGTGAGCAGTTGGAAGCCAGCAGTCCTGGATTGTGAGTGGGATGTCCAACTGCCCGTTTAGGCTGAGATTGGGTCTAAATGGACAGTCAGACATCCTGCATCGGGTCCAAGATTGGAGAGGGTGCAGGCTGGGCTGAGGGACACCCCCCTCCGTGAATTTCATACACAGGGCCTCCAGTTAATTTTAATATTTAAAAGGGTTAGACTATCTTGACTGCATAAGATAGTCAAAGTTTCTATAACCTAAAACTTTACTTCCAAAGAGAAAATAAACTATATTTACCTTTAGAGTATAATAATACTCATATAAGCATAATTCTGTAGGATTTAATTTTTTTTGCACAGAAGGAATTGACATATTAATAATTTATCAGTTTTGACCATTTCACTATTTAATGTAAAGAAACTACTCAATTGGGAAAATACATTTTTCATTTTAGTTAGATAAAGGCCAACTTGAAAGTTACATGCATTTGCTATTTTGCATACCATTTATTCCATTTTCCCATGACACTTTCATTCAAAAATACAGTTTAGTATTTACTTTGTTCTATGTCACGTGAAGATTTTTGTAAATTATTAATCCTTTGCCTATGTCTCAAGATGCTCACAATCTATATGTTTCTCTAAGCTTACTGTCCATCTGAATAGTAACAGGGCTTATTAAAATACAAATTGCTGGGCCTTACCCCTGGAGTTTCTGATTCGGTAGATATGGTGAGAAGCTTGAGAATTCGCATTTCTAACAATTCCCCAATTGATGCTGATACTGCTGGTCCACTTTGAAAACTAATAGTAGATAGAGACAAACGTGAACAAAAATAAAAGGCAGCTACAATAAGTGAAATGATTGAGGAATCCAAAGTGTAATATAATAGGAAAAAAGGAGTAACTAAATTTTCATGGGCAGGGTCAAAGAGAAAACATAGGAGGTGGTAGGTAAGCAAGGATAAATCTGGAAAAGGTACTACAGGCTGCAGCAGAATTTGTTGTCTTCATTTATATCCCAAGTTGATAAAGTTTGAATAGTAGATTATAACCAGAACATGAAAGGAGTTTTATGTCATGCTAGGGAGTTTCAACTTCATCTTGTGGACAATAGTTAGTAAATGAAGGTTTACTAGTATATCCAAGGAAATTAAAAGATGAGATTTGTGCAGGTGGCTACAGAGAGGATAGGCTATAGTGGGTGAGATTAGAGAAACTACATCTATTTATTTAATAGTTCAAGTAAAAAGCAATGATACCTTTAGTAAGTCAGTGTCAGTAGGATGGATTCATCACCTATCTTCCCTAAGCTTCTCTATATGAAGCCAATAAAATGCATGCTTTTCACACAGCACACCTGTTTTCTAAAACTAGGTGGAACAATTAAATGCAGTTTAAGCTGCAACCCCTGCTTGTGTGGCAATATACATGGTTGCTGCTGCTGTAAGATTTCATATTATATCTTTAATTGTGGGCATTTAGCAGACAGGCTCTTATTATTAAGGTACTGCTGACTTTTATTGTCATTGTGGCCACAGGACAAAGCTAATAATTACCAGCACTAGAAGCAGCTTGCAGTTTTATATTACATTGAGGTAAATTACACTGGAATTAGAGTGGATTACTTTTATCATATGGGGAATAAGTTGTTAATTAACTCCCCGCTGTAGCAATCTTTTTCTGAGCTCGCAACTGTTATTAGGTCTAGATTAAACTGTTGAATTAATTTCCCACTTACTTACTATTTCAACAGTTTTTAATTTACCTGGCAGCAGTTTTAATGGGAAATTGTATTAGTGAGCATAAATTGTTTTGAGGAAGGGTAAACAGTTTGCGATAATGTTTATTAAGTAGTTCTGTTTGAGCAAAAATATAATTGCAGTTTTAATTAGTGCAGGGTTGTTGGAGTATTAATTTTGAGATTACATTATGGCTTTCTGAGAAAACAATCGCTAAGGTAATCCCAGCATTTATAACTGATGGCAAATAGAAAACCTATGTCAATATAGCATTGACTTGGATTTTGTACCACAGTTCAGGAAGGAAAATGGAAAATTATCTAAATGTTCCTCCTTCAATTATCTTAAGGTTTATTGACTGCTCCTGAATATTACTGTCTGCTGTAACCAGTATGAATAATGCAATACATGTGAAGTATTAACTGATAAAATTCTAAACTACAGGGTGCAGATTCCTTTAAGGTAAAACAAACATGTGAAAAAAAAACATTTACTTAGATAATCAATATAGTTTTCATAATTTGTTTTTGGTTATAATGCAGGTAATGCAATTTGTCTTATAACACCAATAAAAATCATATTATACTTGTATGGTGTTTTAAGAAGTGGACTGCCCTGGTTGGTTTTGCTCAGTGGATAGAGCATCAACCTGTGGACTGAAGGGTCCCAGGTTTGATTCAAGTCAAGGGCACATATCTCGGTTGCAGGCTTGGTCCACATTAGGGGATGTGCAGGAGGCAGCCAATCAATGATTCTCTCTCATCACTGATGTTTCTCTTTTGCCCTCTCCTTCTTTGAAGTCAATAAAGATATACTAAAAAAAGAAAAAAGAAGTGGACCAATGGAAAAATGAACTTAGAGGAGAGACTTGAGACATAGAGCATATGTGCATATTGCACATAAAAGACTTGTCCAAGGACACAGCTAGTGACTGAAATAATACAAACCATGGGGCTTTTTACATGACCACACATGTTCTCTTGGTCCAAAATTGGTATTTCACTTCTTCCCCAATAAGTGTTGGTTCTTTTTGTAAATCACATTTTATTGTATGTTGAATTTTATTTCCCAAAGAAGTTTGAAATATTTTGCTGTGATATAATTTTTTTAATATATTTTATTGATTTTTTACAGAGAGAAAGGGAGAGAGATAGAAAGTCAGAAACATCGATGAGAGAGAGACATCGATCAGCCGCCTCCTGCATGCTCCACAGTGGAGATGTTCCCGCAAGCAAGGTACATGCCCCCAACTGGAATCAAACCTGGGACCTTTCAGTCCACAAGCCGACGCTCTATCTACCTACTGAGCCAAACCCGTCTCGGCTAATTTTATACTTCCAAATTAATATTATACTTGTTATCAATAATACAGTTTCCTGATTCATACACAATGGTTATTTTATAGCCAAGCATTTTAGTACTAGTCGAATTTTCAAGATGAAAATATATACTGAAATGGTCAAGACTGTAAAATTAATATAGTTTGTTTCTAAAACATTTATTTTTAATCCAGAAATAATTGTGGTGCTATTTTTAAATTGGCACAGTGAGCATACAAGGAATATTGAAATTTTCATAAAATTAGGTCACTGACTTTGGCTACATAAAATGATCTAGTATTTTGCAGTAATCTAATGTGCAGTTACTCTCCTAATTAAAGCTGACATGGAACAACTCTAGATTTTTTTTATCTAGATGAAAATACCTAGATTAATCAAAACTTTGTACAACAAAAGATAGTCTTAAATTCCAAAGTTTGCATATGTCTTTCAAATTATTATTTGGAGATTTATAATTTCTATCTTTGAATATTTACAAAGGAGAATAAAATCATAATTTTGTTACCGAATTATTTTCCTCCTTTTTATTAAATTTATTGGGGTGATGCTGATTAATAAAATTAAACAGGTTTCATGTTAAAATTCTACAACACATCTGTACACTGTATTGTATGTTCATCACTCCAAGTCAAGTCTCCTTCCATCACATTTTAGCACACTTATACCAGTCTCCAAAGCCCATCACCTTCTTCCCCCTGCAAACACCACACTGTTGTCAGTGTCCATTAGTTTTTTTCCCTTTCTGTTCAATCCCTCCACCCACTCCCATCTAGCCCCACTGTACCCCTATCCACAGCTGTCACGCTTCTGTCTATCAATGGGTCTCTCTTCTTTGCTTGGTAGTCTATTTTGTTCAATAAATTCCACATATAAGTGAAATCATATGGTATGTATCTTTCTCTGAATGGCTTATTTCACTTAGTAAATGCCCTCCAGGTCCATCCATGCTGTCACAAAGGGTAAGATTTCCTTTTGTTAAAGTATTCCATTGTGTAAATGTGCCACCCTTTTTTTTTTATCTAGTCATCTATTGATGGGTAATTGGGCTGCTTCCAAATCTTGGCTATTGTAAATAATGCTGCAATGAACATAGGGGTGCATATATTATTTTGAATTAATGTTTTGGGTTTCTTTGAATAAATTCCCAGCAGTGGAATCTCTGGGTCATAAGGATGTCCCTTTTTTTTTAATTTTGGGGGTAACTACATTCTGCTTTCTACAAGGGCTTCACCAATAGTGCATCAGTGTTCCCTTTTCTCCACATCCTCACCAACACTTGTTTGTTGATATATTGATAATAGTTATTCTAATAGATGTTAAGTGATACCTCGCTGTGGTTTTAATTTGCATTTCTCTGTTGATTAGTTATGATGCATATCTTTTCATATGTCTATTGGCCATTTATATGCCCTCTTTGGTAAAGTGTCTATTCAGGTCCTTTGCCCATTTTTAAAATTGGATTGATGTTTCTTTGGTATTGAGATTTATAAGTTATTTCTAAATTGTGGATATTAACCCCTTGTGAAATATATTGGTTTAACAGGTTTGTGGAATTTATTTATTTTTTTTAAATATATTTTACCGATTTTTTACAGAGAGGAAGGGAGAGGGACAGAGAGCCAGACACATCAATGAGAGAGAGACATTGATCAGCTGCCTCTTGCATGCCCCCACTGGGGATGTGCCACAACCAAGATACATGTCCTTAACTGGAATCAAACCCAGGACCTTTCAGTCCGCAGGCCGATGCTCTATACACTGAGCCAAACAGGTTTTGGCAGGTTTGTGGAATTTAATAAAATTCCACATACATTCAGAGGGTTGTCTTTTTATTTTATTGGTGATTTCCTTTGCTGAGCAAAAACTGTTTAGTTTGCGGTAGTCCCATTTATTTACTTTTTTCATGTTTCCCTTGTCAGAAAAAAATATTGCTATGGGAAATGTTTGAGATTTTACTGTCTATGTTTTATTCTAGGATTTATATGGATTGGAGTCTAACATGTAATTATTTAATCAATTTTTATTTTATTCTATTGTACAGTGTAAGAAGGTAGTCTAGTTTGATTTTTTTTTACATGTATCTGTCCCACTTTTCATCACTATTTATTGAAGATGCCATCTTTGTCCTATTGAATATTCTTACATTGTCTGTCATCTATTAATTGACCATATGGGTGTGTTTTATTCTAGGCTCTCTAGTATTTTCCATTGATCTATGTGTCTGTTTTTATACTAGTACCATGCTGTTGTGCTTACTATGGAATCACAGTATAGTTTGATACAAGTAGCATGATTGCTTTAACTTTGTTCTTTGTTTGCAAGATTGCTGTAACTATTCAGGTTCTTTTGTGGTTCCATAAAAAGTTTTGGCATGTTTTTTCTAGTTCTTTGAAATATGCCATTGGTAACTTGATAGGAATTGTTTTGAATTCTTCCAATCAATGGACATGCTATTTGCTTCCATTTATTTGTCTCTTCTTCAGTGACTTAAATTTTTCCACGTAAAGGTCTTTTATATCCTTGGTTAAATTTATTCCTAGGTATTTTAATATTTTTGAAGCAATTATGACTTAGAATGTTTTCTCAGTTTCCCTTTGGGATAGTTGATTATTGGTGTATAAAAAGGCATCTGATTTCTGGATATTTATTTTTTATCATGTTACTTTACTGAGTTCATTTATCAGTGCCAGTAGTTTTTTGATGGAATGGTTAGTGCTCTCTGTGTACAGCATCATGTCATTTGTAAATAATAATGGTTTTATTTCCTCCTTTCCAATTTGGATGTCTTTTATTTCTTATTCTTATCTGATTGCTATAGCTAAGATTTCCAATAGTATGTTGAACGAGAGTGTTAAAAGTGGACATAGCTTTCTTATTCTTAATCTTAAGGAAAATATTTGTAGCTTTTTCCCATTGACTATGATGTCGGTTGTGGGTTTGTCATATATGGTTTTTATTATGTTGAAGTATGTCTCCTCTATTCCCACTTTGCTCATTGTTTTTATCATAAATTGGCACTGGATTTTATCAAATGCTTTTTCTGCATCTATTGATATGATTCTTTGTTTTTTATCTTTCATTTTGATTATGTGATATAACACATTTATTGTACCCAACATTACATCCCTGAAATAAATCCCACTTGCTTATTGTGTAAGCTCTTTTTTAATGTATGGCTGGATCCAATTTGCTAGTATTGTGTTTGTTTTTTTTTTGTTTGTTTGGTGTTTTTTGTTTTTTTTTTTGAGAATTTTACCATCTATGTTAATAGGGTATTTTGGCCTGTAATTTTCTTCCTTTGTAGTATCTTCACTTGGTTTTGGAATTAGGATAATGCTGGTCTTGTAAAAAACTTGGGAATCTTTCCTCCTCTTGAATATTTTGGAATAGTTTGAGAAAGATACATGTTAATTCTCTTTTGAATGTTTGGTAAAATCCTCCTGTATAGTCTTACAATCCAGGCCTTCGTTTGTTGGGAGTTTCCTTTTTTTTATTATTGCTTTAATTTTAATAATTTTAATCTGCCTATTCAGATTTTCTGATTCTTCCTGATTCAGTTTTAGAAGATTGCACATTTCTAGGAATTTATCAATTTCTTTCAGATGGCCCAATTTGTTGATATATAGTTGTTCATAATATTTTCTTATTATCCTTTGTATTTATTTGCTGTTAGTTATTATTTCTGTTCCATTTCTGATTTTATTTGTTTGGATTCTCTCTTTTTTTCCTTAAGAGTCTGGATAATGTTTCTGAATCTTTTATCTTTTAAAAGACTCAGCATTTATTTTCATTCATCTTTTGTGTTGTTATTATTATTACTAGAGGCCTGGTGCACGGAATTTGTGTATGGGAAGGGGAATCCCCTCAGCCCAGCCTGAACCCTCTCCAATCTGGGACCCCTTGGTGGATGTCTGACTGCCAGTCTAGACTGGCAGTCAGACATCCCTCTCACAATCATGGACTACTGGCTCCTAATTGCTCACCTGCCTGCCTGCTTGATCAACCCTTACTGCCCCTTCTCCCCCAGCCAACCTGGTTGCCCCTCACTGCCTCTATGTGCCAGTCTAATTGCCCCCCTCCATCAGCCTAGTCTCCCCTAACTGCCCCCTGCTGTCTGCCAGGTCACCCCAGATGCCTCCTCCCTGCTGGTCTTGTCACTCCTAACTGCCCCCCCCCCGCCAGCCTGGTCACACTGTACTGCCCTCCCTCTGTTCTGGTTGCCCGTAACTGCCCCCCTGCTGACCTAATCACCCCCAACTGGCTCCCTGTTGGCATGGTCACCCCCAACTGCCCCTTTGTGCCAGCCTGGTTTTCCCTAATTGCCCCCATTGCCATCCTGGTTGCCCCTAACTGCCCCCTGCTTGCCTGGTTGCCTCTTTATGCCCTCCTTGCTGGCCTGGTCATTCCCAACTGCACCCCTGCCAGTTTGGTCACCTCATGTAGCCCACTTGTTCAGTTGTTTGGTTGTCCCTCACTAACACCCTTGCTGGCCTGGTTGTAATCAGATAATCTTGTGAGGGCATGAGGGTCAATTTGCATATTACCTCTTTATTATATAGGATTACTAGGGGCTCAGTGCATGAATGTGTGCACCTTGAAAGGAACTGTAGGCTAGGAGGGTGTGGTAGGCACAGAAGTGGGTATTGGCCCATCTTCTGTGCTGCTGCCACTCTGACGCACTGATGACACCTGCACCACTTGCTACTGCCCCAATCACCCCTCAGGAGCAGGGGGAGGTGGAGAAACCCTTAGGGGCGATCAGGGCCAGTAGCTGCCACTTGCACCTGCTGATGGCACCCAGTGATTGGGACTGATGCCAGGCACCAGCAGCGGCTGCAAGCAGTGGCTCTGGTGCTGAATGTGGGTGTGAGTGGGCCGGCATTGGCAGTGAATGTGAGCGCCAGTGGGACCATGGCATGTGGGAGAAAATAATTTTCAGTAACTGATCAGAGGTTCTCCCTGATGACAGCAACCAGAACCTTGCCTTGGTCTGATGCCCCCAGCTCACCTGCTCTATGATCCTGCCATGGCTAACACCTGCCATGTTCTGCACATGCCCCCTGGTGGTCAGTGCATGTCATAGTGACCAGTTGTTTGGTTGTTCAGTTGTTCCAGTTATTCTGCTGTTTGGCCTATTTGCATATTAGCCTTTTATTATATAGGATTTTTAGATTCTGTTTATTTCTGCTTTGACCTTTATTATTTCCTCTATTCTCAATTTGGGCTTTGCTGCTCTTTTTTCAAGTTCCTTTAAGTCTAAAATTAGATTGTTTATTTGACTTTTTTCTTCTTTCTTTAGATAGGCTTATAATGCTTTGAATTTCTGTCTTAGGACTGCTTTCACTGGGTCCCATAGATTTTGGGTGGTTGTTTTCTCATTTTCATTTTTTTAAAGGTGTCTTTTTCTTTCTTGATCTCATTGTTGACACATTAATTGTTTAGTAGCATATTATTTAGCCTCCATGTCTTTGTGTGTTTTTCAGGTGTTTTGTTATTTTCTTGTGATTGATTTCTAATTTCATACCATTATGGCCAAGGAAAATGCACGATGTAATTTCAATCTCCTTAACTTCATTAAGACTTTTTTTGTGTCCTGACTTTTTCTATTCTAAAAAATGTTCCATGAGCTCTTGAAAGGAATATACTTTCTGCTGTTTTATGGTGACATTTTCTAAAGATATCAATTGAATTATTCTGATCTCATGTGTCATTTTTTTAATCCTCACCTGAGGCCATGTTTTCCATTTATTTTAGAAAGAAGAAGGAAGAGAAAGAGAATATGAGAGAGAAACATATTGTTTGCCTCCCATTTGCACAGGGATTGAATCTGTAACCTGATTATATGCCCTGACCAGGAATCAAACCCACCACCCTTCTGTGTACAGTATAATGCTTCAATCCATCCAAGCCATACTGTCTAGGGCTGGTCTAATGTATCATTTAAAGTCACAGTTTCCTTATTGATTTTCCATCTTGAAGATTGACCCATTGATGTCAATGGGGCACTAAAATATTCTATTATGACTGTATGACTGTCATTCTCTCCCTTTGTGCCCTTTAAGATTTGCTTTACATATTTAGGTGTTCCTATGTTGGGTGCATAAATGTTCACAAAGGTTATATCTTCTTGTAGATTGCTCCCTTTATCATTGTGTAATGCCCTTATTTGTATCTTACTATAGCTTTTATTTTAAAGTCTATTTTGTCAGAGATAAGTATTGCTACCCCATTTTTTCTTTCTATTTAGATAAAATAAGTTTTTCATTCCCTTAATTTTAGTCTATGTGTATCTTTTGTTCCCAAGGTGGGTTTCTTGTAGACAGTATGTATGTGTATGTATATGTGTGTGTGTGTGTGTGTGTGTGTGTGTGTGTGTGTGTGTATCTATCTATATATCTATATATCTATATATCTATATATCTATATATATATATATATATCTTGTTTCTTAACCGTTGAGCTACCCTATGGGTTTCTATTGAAACATTTAAGGCATTTACATTTAAAATGATTATTGATAGATATATTGTATATTGCCATTTTATCCTCTTAACTATGTTTTTCGGTGTGTGTGTTTTTCCCCTCTTCTTGTTCTTTCCATCTTAAATCATGCTCTTCAATATTTCTTGTAACACTGATTTGGTGGTAACAATTCCTTTAGCTTAGTTTTGTCTGGGAAGTTCTTTATGTCTCCTTCAATTTCAAATGATAGCCTTGCTGGGTAAAGTAGTCCTAGTTTTTGTTCCTTGCTTTTCATCACTTTGAATGTTTCATGCCAATCTTTCCTGGCTTGAGAAATCAGCTGACAGTCTTATGGGAGATTCCTTTTAGGTAACTGTCTATCTCTTGTGGTTTTCAATATTTTTTCTTTGTCTTGAAACTTTGCCATTTAATTATGATGTGGCTTGGTGTAGGTCTTGTTGGGTTTGTCTTGTTTGGGACACTACGTACTCCCTGGGCTTGTGTATCTTTTTCCTTCATCAGGTTAGAGAAAATTTTGGTCATTATCTCTTCAAATAAGTTCTCTATCCCTTGTGCTCTCTCTCTTCTTCTTGTGGTACCTCCATGATATGAATGTTGTTATGCTTTATGTTGTCCCAAAGATCTCTTAAATTATCTTTCTTTCTTTCTTTCTTTCTTTCTTTCTTTCTTTCTTTCTTTCTTTCAAAGAGGAAGGGAAAGAGAGAGATAGAAACATAAATGATGAGAGAATCATTGATTGTCTGGCTCCTACACATACCACAACAGGGATACAGCCTGCAACTTGGGTGTGTGCCCTGATCAGGAATAGAACCATGCCCTCCTCGTTCGTAGGTTGACATCAACAACTGAGCCACACCAGCTAGGTGCATATTCATTCTTTTTAATTCTTTTTCCTTTTGGCTGTTCTGTTTTATTCAAGCTTGTCTTCCAAACAGCTGATTCAATCCTCTGTTTCATCCATCCTACTGTGTATTCCTCCCAGTGTATCCTTCTTTACTGATTGGTCCTTTCTCTTAATGCTTTCTATGTTGTTTTTCATGCTCTGAGCATTCTTATAACCATTACTTTAAAATCTATATCTGGAAAATTACCTGCCTCCATTTCATTTAATCCTGTTTCAGAACATTTTTTTTTCTTTCACTTGGATAATATTTCTTTTTCTCCCAATTTTTGGAGGCTGCCCTTTTTGTTTGTGTTTATGTATTAGATATATCTGCAATGACTCCCAGTCTTCATGGGGTGACTTTATGAAGCGAATGTCCTGTGGGGTTCAGTGGTGCCATCTCCTTAATCACTTGAACTGGGTGCTTTAAGAATGTCCCTTGTTTGATTTATGTGGGTCTCTCTATTTTAATTAAGTCTTGCTTGGTATAAACCTTATCATGCATGGGGTCAACCTTCAGGTTGACTGACTGTGAGGTTCAAGTCTGACCATAGGGCTAGTTATATAATGTGAAATTTGCCTCAGTAGAGCTTGGTGCCTGCCAAGATCTTTCTTTGGATATGATGTTTGTGAAGCTTATTGGATATTGCTCTTATTTTGTCTGACACTGGCCATTGGTTGTATTAGTCCCCTTGGGAGAGACTCTGGTGCAAGCCAATGTTAAATGCTGCCTGTGATTACGCCTGGGCTGTTTGGAGCTACAAAATTATTCACAGTTTTTGGCTGCATCTGTTGGGCCTGGATGTGTACATAAAGGACAAAACTTCATACCAAGTCTGATTATTTCCAGCACCAGGGTCAGCAAAAGTCCCAAGGCATCCCTAATTTTACCTCAGCCTGTTGATGTCTGTTGGCTTCCTGTTAGAGCCTTTGGTTGTACTTGAGTTGCATAATGTAGCTTCTCAGTGAATCATCATCTAGAAGCTAATGGTGTTCAACAGATTAATACAGATTCAAATTTAGTACCAGTACTGTGTCTGAGGCCACTCAGAAAAAGTTTCTTAAATGTTGTTTGGGACAACATCAGCAGGGGAGGGAAGTTAGGGGTGACCAGGGCTTCAGGTATATCAAGGCTAGTTATCACCTGCTGTGTGCTCACATACCTCAGGAAGTTGTCAGGATGAGGCCAGCAGAGTTTATCAGATCCAAACAGAACAAGATTTGGCTATGTGAAGGGAGGGCTCTTCACTGTTCAGGCATACAAGGGCAAAATGGCCCTTGTTCTAGAGCCACAGACCTCAGTCTGTCCAGATTTCACCAGGAGGAGCTGGAGCTCAGTAGTTGAAAGGAAGGATCTAGTGGATCTCCTGTGATGGGGAGATGCCAGTCAGGCTTTGGATAAAGTGGAGGTGTGGCCACCACCACAGGGCCACAAAACACAGTGTGCCTTAAATTTTGCCCTGCCTTAAGAAAGGCAGAGCCAATAAGAGTCAGGCAGTAAGGTCTGCAGAGAGTCTATAGGGTAGGTCCATTAGAAGCCTGCAGGATAGATCTAGTGAATCTTACTTGAGGATGAAACAGCAATTAGGAAATTACAGGGAATGGCTCCCATCCCAAAACCACTCAATTACTGACACACCCTGAGTCTGCCCAGACCTCTACACCCCAGCCAAGGCAACTGGCTCCTTTGCAGGATGTCAGTTGCACAGTGGTTGGGGAGAGGGTGTCCAGAAGGTGTGGCTATTGCTTTCTTCTAGGCTGATGGCTTATGAAGGGGAGTACTCCACTTAAGAAAGACACCATCTCTGGTAGGGAGAATGACTCAGTACAGAGGTCCTGGTAGCTGTCCCTTCAGCTCTCTCCAGAGCCACAAACTCAGAATCTCCTTATGCAATTCTAGTCGGACTCGCCATTCTTCTGCTGGACCCCAGGGAGAATGACTGCAACTGAAATTTTGTGCTTTGGGCCTTTAAGAGGGCACCCCTGTCTCTAGCAGACTCATGCCTCTCCCTAATGGACAGAATCCCTGCTGATTTTAATAGCCAGATGTTATGTGGGCACCTCTTCTCAGCTTTGGTACTCTGGGCTGGGGAGTCGGGCTTGGGATTGAGACACCACCTTTTCTCAGGGGGAAACCTCATAGCTTAGATATCCCTCCAGAATCTCAGCTGCTGCCCCTGAAAGGGACCACCCTTTTGGAATCTCTGCCCTTTCTACCAGTCTCGATGTAACTTCTATATATACTTGGTTATAAAACTTCTATTTAACTAGTCTTCAATTGGTTATTCAGAATGACTGTTCTATAAATTATTTGTAATTCCAGTTTGATCCTGGGAGGAGATGAGTGTAGATTACTCCACTACTATCTTAGATCTCTCTTAATGAATTTATGTACTTACTTTCCCAATAAATATTGGGTTTTGAGTAAGAAATTAAAAATGAAAAAATGCATTAATGATGCAATACAGTATGATATCACAAAAACCCTGTAGTAATTAAAAATAATAGCCTGTATAAGAAATGTTCTGGAAGACCATGCATCTTTTTCTAACTGCATATTAGGGACCTTTGATCAAAGAAAAGCTTCTTAGCTCTTAGGCTACTGTT
>JAAGEH010000029.1:14809021-14859508 GCA_011751065.1 Lasiurus cinereus
ACCTATCCAATCAGAGACCCCTCAGGGATGTCTAACTGCCAGTAAATACAACACAGATGAGTAAGAGCATATAATCTGATAAATAAAATTGAGAGAAACTGTTTTGAGGTATTATTACATATTTCCACACATTCTCCTTTTTATTTTCCTCTCTTCAAGATAAGTAGTAGCTGGTTCTGCCTTTATTGCTAATGGAAGAAGATTCAACAGAACATTCTGGATGGTGGCTACCTGGGAGTAGACATAAGTAAACATTTATTGAGCTGTACAATTGAGATTTCTGTATTTTATCTGGACATGTGGCTCTTGTGTTTGCAGAAACATAAGCAGTGGCTTCTAACCCATAGGTTAGAATCATTCAGGGACACTTAAAATCTACTGTTGGCTGGATACTTTCTAAATCAGCAAAATCAGAATCTATGGAAATTGAACAGAATTGAAACACTAATATCTGAAGAGGTAGACTTGTTTGGAATATTTTATTTTCTCTCTCTCTCTCTCTCTCTCTCTCTGTGTGTGTGTGTGTGTGTATATATATCTCCTCAAGTAATTCCCATGAACAGCTATCATTGAAAATCAACCCCCAAGGGAATTTAGAGTCCTTGTAAGGGGGCAGAAGAAGTCAGCAGGCACAATAAATAGACAATTGTGTTGCTAGAAACAGCAGGAAATTTGGGCCTTCCCTCATGCCCTACAACAGCCTAAAAAGCCTGGCACTGCCTGCCCCTCCTCCCTGGGCCCCCAATGGAACAGGACCATGTGGTTGGGGCCTAGAGCTGCCTACTTCACCTCATCAGGCCCCTGATCTAACAGGACTTTATGGGCAGGGCCTGGGGCTTCCAGCCCCACCTCCCTGGGCCACCAGTTGATCAGGACCCCTTGGGCGGGCCGTGGCACTGCCCACCCTGCCTGCATATGCAAATTTACCTGCCATCTTGGTTGGGTTAATATTACTCCTGATTGGCTGGTGGCATAGTGGAGGTAAGGTCAATTTATATGTTTGTCTATTATTAGGTAAGATATATATTGTGTTGCTATATATATATTAATACTAATATATATATATATATATATATACACACTAATATATATATATATTATTATCTGAAGTGTATTATTATTTGTATTTATAATTTTGACTAATCATTTATGAAATGGAAGCCATTTATGTTAAGAGAAACATTTATATAATTAGATATGTTGTCTGGTTATAATGAGAAAAGGTAAAGTACTTCACTGTTTCAATCTTCTTAAATGTTCATTTAAAGTCAATCAGCATTCATAAGAACCACATAACTAGGAAAAGCACCGTAAATTGTTTCAAACAAATTGAGATTGTGTCATCCTTTCACAGTGAAACAGTTTCATTGTCACAGATAAATTAAGAGAAGAAAATAACCAAAACAGGTATTGCAGTCAAAGAAATGTGTCTTCTTGAAAACTTAAACATTAAGAGAGGAAGCAATATAATAGTTACTTTAACCACTTGGACCTCCCCAGCAACAGAAAAGTAATAAAATACCCCATCACTTTTAAGTATTAAAAAAAATGAGAAAAAATAAGAGAAGTATGTGCTTTTGGGAAGGCTTGCCTTTTGAATATAAATTCATTTATCTAGTATCTTCAAAATATTTTTTCAAAGTCCACAGACATCTACCACCTAATTTTGTTTTCCCAATGACCTATATAAAGAAACTATCATCCCTTTTAATAGATGAGAAATGAGGCAAAATGATATTAAGCAATATTATCCCAATTCAAAATCTGGCTGTATAGTCCATGCTCTTTCTGCTATTTCAGTATTATATACTGACTAGCAGATACCATATCTGGCTTGGGAATGAGACCCCATTCCTGGGACTTAGAACTTGAGAAAGGTAACCCTACCCAATAGTTATGGACATGTTCTTGGAAAAGCCAGATAAATTTGGCATTGATTCACTAACAAGTTGAATTCTCTAAATCTGTTTCCTCATCTAAAAAATGAAGAAATGCCCACCTTATTAAGTTCCTGTGCAAGTTAAATAAGATAATGGATATAAAATATCCCAAACAATTCCTGACACAGAGTTGACCACCTGTGAAGTGCTTTCTACTATTAATAGATGACTGCTATGGACTGAATATTTATACCCCTCTCCCACCAAATTTCATGTGCTGAAGCCCTAATGTGATAATATTTGGAGATGGGGCCTTTGGTAGAGCCATATGATGAAATTAATGTAATTTTAAGAATATAAGAAGAGGAAAAGATACATCTCTCTCATTTTCATTCCTCTCTCTCTCACTCTCCATTACTATTTCTCCATCTCCCTCTGCCATATAAGAATACAAGGAGAAAGCAGCTGTCTGTAAGCCATGGTGTCCTCACCAATAACTGGATCTTCTGGAACTTTGATCTTTGACTTACAGCCTCCAGAACTGTGGATAATAGATGCTTATTGCTTAAGTCACCCAGTCTGTGATATTTTTGTTATAGCAATCCAAACTAAGACAATGACTATGTTAATATATTTTTAATTAAAAAGAATTGTACCCAGTTCCACTACTGAGTAGGCAAAATTTTTCTATTAGGCCATCTATGTGTGCTCTTTCCCCACCCTTACCTGCCCCTTGTGAGAAAAACAGGAGCATTTCCTTTACTATGTGCGTCCGTCCCCCCATCCTCCAATGATGGATTTTGACATTGGGTACCACATAAGTGATTGCAAACTCTTGACTTCTACTATTCTGTAAGAGTTCTATTATTGAATAGAAACACCCTTAGCATACAGAAATGATGCCTTAAATTGGCCAATACCTCAATTTTACTTATTCTAATTTAAGTTATTTGAGGGATCTGTGGGATGAAATAGCTAGCTGCACAAATAATAGTTTCTGTATTGGTTGGGAAATCATGCTAATCAAATCTAATTTAGATATCATAGTTGTTGGATGTAAATGTATATTAATTCGGTAAACATATTGTGTTTGAAAACTGAAAATAAGTGGTGCTTCAAATGACATCAGCATTATTTTCCCTTGCACTGCATTAATTTTGAGATGGGTGGCCACGTTACCCACTGTCACTAACTCTGAATAATTTGTATTGCACCTTTTAAAATACATATAAAAGCACAAAGACATTTCATTGAAATCCATTCAATTGATTTTAGTTTTTTTTCTAATTTTTAAAAAAATATATTTTATTGATTTTTTACAAAGAGGAAGGGGGAGGGATAGAGAGTTAGAAACATCAATGAGAGAGAGACATCCATCAGCCTTCTCCAGCACGCCCCCTACTGGGGATGCGCCCGCAACCAAGGTACATGCCCTTGACCGGAATTGAACCTGGGATCTTTCAGTCCGCAGGCTGACTCTCTATCCACTGAGCAAAACCGGTTTCGGCTAATTTTAGTTTTTAATTTATGAAGTTTTTATTATTTAAGCAAAGGAAAATGGGAATTAAAATGGGTTTGAGGACACTATGTGCTGACATCCAGCACAATTTTATAGCCCTTCAATGTGAAAGTATTTTTTTTTAAAGAATAGGCTTAAAATTGCAAAAAAAAACCAACATATATTTTAAAGGCCAATAGTTTTGTTAAATTGCACTTTTATAATATGGCTTCAATTAGTGTTTTTTCCTTCTCAAACACACATTATGCTTTAATTTTTATTGGAGTAAATTTTAGGATGATAGAAGTAAAAGTAAGACATTTTCCAAATGGTGGCTGATTGCCCAGCATGCATATAACATTTACAGTTTCCAGAAATTATTTGCTCTTGTAAATATTGAAAGCATTAACTCCTGAGAGCATATCTGAACTTCAAAATATATTTCTCACATATGGAAAGGCATATCTTTCTACAGCGCTCATTTATTTTACATTTAATATTGTCAAACCCCAAAATTACAAACAATAAAATGCTTTCAGCATGAATGTGATTTTGGATAGCTTTGAAGTCATTAGAAGTATGCTGTGGTATTACTTAAGGTATTATTCTATAGCATGAGAGACCTGTTACATGGCAGGTGTGCAGAAAATTTATTCCATATGTTGTTAGCCATCTGAGCTATAAACAGTAATTGAATAATACATTTTTGGTAGTAATGAAAAATTGTTGTAGATCAGGGAAACATTCAGCTCATGAGTTAGTCTATATCCACAAAGTCAAAATATTTTCCTTAAGGTTACAAGAATTCTATGCCCTAATTCCATTTTACAGCATACATTAATATTAAAACATTGACAAAAAATGAAGAAAAGCAAAATACAAGAAAAACAGTCCCAAACACAATATTTTGCATCATTTAAGTACTCTCACATACAATTTACACATTCATTTGCACCTTCTAATAACCTAAAAAAGAAATAGGGCAATAATAACCATCTACATATTACAGATGAGAAAAAATATTTATTGGAGAAAATATGATGTACTAAAATGACACTTAACTGGTCAGTAGCTAGGACCCAATCAAGTCTCATTCTATAACATCAGATTGCCTAACAGAGATAGAATAAAACAAATATTATGAGACTCTCTAAGTTATAATAGAAGCTACCATAACTATTTCTTCTTGCTCGGCTCCATCCCAATCTAATTTATAAGTAAAATAATATATGTCATAATTTTTTTGTTTTCTTTTTTAATCCTCACCTGAGTATATTTTTTCCATTGATTTTTAGTGAGAGTGGAAGGGAGACATGGAGAGAAACACCAATATGAGAGAGACACATCGATTGGTTGCCTCCTGCATGCCCCTGACCAGGGCCAGGAGCCTGCAACTGAGGTATGTGCCCTTGACCAGAATCAAACCTGGGATCTTTCAGTCCACAGACTGACACTATCTACTGAGCCAAATAGGCTTGGGCTATGCCATAATTTCTATTATAAAAGGGATATTACTATAGGCTAATGCCTCAGTAAAGAAAATCTGGTCAGAAGTAAATCTATGTGATACAACATTACTATCTTGAGTATATGCATGGTAAAATTTCAATAATAAAATGAAGTGATAATATAAGATACTGAGAGTAAAGCAGAAATTGTATTTCCAATAAGAAAGGGGCTATAATGCCTGGCCAAGTATCTAATTTGGTTAGAATGTCATCCTGATACACCAAAGTTACAGGTTCCAATGAATGCACAAATAAGTGGAACAACAAATCAATGCCTCTCTCTCTCTCTCTCTCTCTCTCTCTCTCTCTCTCTCACCCCCTTCCTCTCTCTAAAACCAATAAGTAAATGAAAAAAATAAAATGGCTGCATTTTGTATAATATCCTATATAATAAAAGGCTAATATGCAAATAGACCAAATGGCAGAACAACTGAACAACCAGTAGTTATGATGTCCGCTGACCACCAGGTGACATAAGGAACATGGCAGTATGGTGGAGCGATGAGTGGGGGTGCCAGACCAAGGTGAGGAATTCATCTCTGTCATTGGGACAAGCTCCTGGTGGTTACTGAAAATTCTGTGCTCCATGGTCCCACCTGGCACTCACACCTGCTACTGGCGCCAGAGCCACCACTTGCTCCTGTTACCAGCACCTGGCACCTGCCCCAATTGCCACTCAGGGCTTCTCCATCTCCACCTGCTCCTGAAGGATAATTGGGCTGGCAACTGACTCCCATACCCACTGCTGACACCAGAGCTGCTGCTTGCACCCAATGCCAGCACCTGGCACAGGTCCTGACCATTGGAATCTTCAGTGGGGAGGAGTGGCACTGCTGGCCCTGATTGCCCCTGAAGGATTCTTCACCTCCCCTGCTCCTGAGTGGCAATTGGGGAAGCAGCTGCCACTTGCACTTGCTAATGGTGCCAGCCCTGCTCACACCCATTGCTGGCACCAGCCCTAATTGCTCCACATGAGTGGGGCCAGCACCTTCAGCACATGAGAGTGGTGGTAGTGGGACTAGGGCTGCCAGCAGACAGGGGACTGAGGATTGTGGCAGGAGAGGCCAAGATCTATCCCTGTGCCCACTGCAGCCTAGTGGCCCACAGTTCCTTTCAAGGTGCACGAATTTGTGCTCTGGGCCCCTTGTTTACACTAATAAAAGACACAAATGCTAATTGACCATACCTCCACTATGCCCACAGCCAATCAGGAGTGATATGCAAATTAAGCCAACAAAGATGGAGACAAATTTGCATATGCAGGAGGGGCGGGCTGTGCCTGACACCACCTGCGGGGTCTAGGTCACCATCGGGGACTGGGCAGGCTTGGCAGGCAGTACCTGACACCACCTGCAGGGTCCAGGCAGCCATCGAGGTCCAAGAAAACCAAGTGGGCAGCACCTGACGCCACTTGCGGTGTCCAGGCCACAATCAGGGTCCCGGCAGGCCAGGCAACCAGCACCTGATGCCACCCACATGGTCCAGGCAGCCACTGGATACTGGACAGGCCTGTTGGGCTGTGCCTGATGCCACCCAGGGTATCCAGGCAGCCTTTGGGGTCAGGCAAGCCTGGTGGGCAGTGCCTGATGCTGCCCGTGGGTCCAAGCCATCATAGGGGACCTGGGTAGGCAGGAGTGGCCAGGGTCTCTGGGATCACTGTCTGCTCCCGGGCTGCCTGTGGACACAGGTGGAGCAGGCTGGGATTGAACATTTTAATAAAATCGGATGCCTAATCCCTGGCTAGGAGAGGGCAGTGGGCAGTTAGCAGGCACAAGAGCTTGGAAGGGGCTGGGAGCAACCTGCAGGCATGCTACCAGGAAGAGGTACTGAACCATGATGATGCAGACGGCTGGCTGATGGAGGCACACAAAGGTGCAAATGAGGTGGCTTTCGCTGGCGCTGAGCTTGAAAAGCGCATGGACAGCCTGATAGTCTAAATTGTCTTTCTGAAGAAGGTGCATGAAGAGGAGAACACAGAGCTACAGGCGCAGATCCAGTATGCTCAGATCTCCCTGGAGATGGACATGTTTTCCAAGTCCCACTTCTCTGCAGTGCTCAAGGACATCCGCGCCCAGTACGAGAAGATGGCTACCAAGAATATGCAGAATGCAAAAGAATGGTACAAGAGCTGCATACCATTCTGACCAAGAGTGCAGCCAAGATGAGGTGTCTGAAAGCCACCACCTGCTCAAGGTCAAGACCCTGGAGATCAAAGCATGCCAGGGCATGAACTAAGCTCTGGCAAAGCAGCTGTGAGAACTGGAGGATAAGCAGAACTTTGATGTCAGTGCTATGCAGGACACAATCAACAAATTAGAAAATTAGTTGAGAACTACAGAGAGTGAAAAGCCATGATATTTAAAAGAATATCAGGACCTCCTCCATGTGGCTTTGGACATTGACATTGCAGCTTACTGGAAACTCTTGGAAGGTGAGGAGACCCAGCTTAGTTTCACTAGCATGGGAAGCATAGCCACTGGCTAGTCCCAGAGTTCCCAGATCTTTGGTCAATCTGCCTAAGGTGGTTTACAGACTAGCTCCTCTTGATGTCTGAAGGCAGTTGGGAGTGATCAGGATGGCGAGGGGGAAAAGTTGGGGGCAACCAGGCCAGGAAGCAGAGTGATTAGGGGTGATCAAGCAGGCAGGCAGGAGAGCAGTTAGGAGCCAGCAGCCAGCAGTCCCAGATTGGGAGGGGGTTGTCCAACTGCCCTTTTAGGCCTGACCCCACAGGGTCTCAGATTAGAGAGGATGCAGGCCAGGCTGAGAGACACCCCCCCATGCATGAATTTCATGCACCGGGCCACTAGTATTATTATAATTATTATCATCATTATCATTACTACACACAGATTACCTCTGGGTGATACTGTTACACCATTCCACTTGATACTTATTAAAACAATAATATAACCAACTAAATTATAAAAAATAATCATTAACTTCTCCTTAAACCTTCTTATAAAAATTTTATGATATATCAATTGTAAAGTGTTTCTAAATTTTCTGAATTAGATAAATAAAATATTATAACACTCACAGTCCCCACCCCCACATACATACATGAAACCTGTGTCAACAAAACTTGTTAAACAAAAATTGTCCTGAGTTGTCACTGAATGAAATACTCTAGCCTCATTACTCAGACATGTGTTGTTTTTTCTCCTATTGTTATCCATGAGTCATTTATACTTGGAAAATATGATTAGAAGAGTTTCTTAAATATGTTTTTATTGATTTTTTAGAAAGAGAGAGGGAGAAGGATAGAGAGAAACATCAATGGGAGAGAAACATCCATCAGCTACCTCTTGCAAGCCCCCTACTGGGGATCGAGCCCTAAACCTGGGCAACTGAATTTGTGACCTTTAGTTCATGGGTCATCACTCAACAACTGAGCCATTCTGGCAGGCTAAACATATTTTTTTATTTTATTTTTTCCCATCTCCTTTTATTTATTTTTATTTTTTTATTAATGCATTACATATCTTCCCATTGCCCCCCCTCCCAGGCATACCCAAATCCCCCCCCGCCCCCGTATCTTGTGTTCATTGGTTATGCTTATATGCATGCATACAAGTCCTTTGGTTGATCTCTTATCTACTCCACCTCTCTTTAACCTTCCTGCTGTAATTTGACAGTCTATTTGATGTTTAACTGATGGTCAAAAAAAGCTATTTTCCACTAGAGAGATGTAACCAACTTGAAATTTGGAATAGGTGGTTCATTGAGTTTGGCCTTTATAATTGATTGTGTGAAATATATCATTTGAAATTCATTTGACTTTTAAACTTACCTACCTACCTATTTTACTTTCCTATCTATCTATTAAATGCTTATATTCACCTACTTATTTATAATTGCTATACATTTTTATTTTTTCTCTCTTTGAAGTAAACTCTTCCCTAAATGTTTCTATTGCTTGGTTCCTGGTTATATATTATACAGTCTATCATGTGATGTATATTTAGTTGTTAAAATGTACTACATAAGTCACAGTAAATATTATTTTAGGAACATTTTGTTTTTCTACTGGACTTTCAATGCTATTAAACTGCTACTATATACTGAATATAGAAGCCAGGGAAGTCTATTATGTACAAAAAGAATTAACAACCATTGGATTAGATTAGATTCACATTAGCTTTAGATTTGGTGTGTAACAAATTTTCTATAAAATTAATGAAGGCATTTCTCAATGAAATTATAGTACATTTTACTTCATATGTAGCTATAATCAAGCATACCATAAATTTTCACAGCATGAATTGCATTGTTACTTGTAATTTTTTAAATATTCAAAATTTCTGCTTAAAACAATTTAAAGTTGCTTTGCATTTTAATCTTTCCTAAGAATAGACCTAGCCTTAGCCCCCTCATTAGTTGTGCTGCCTGGGGTGTTTTGCAATAATGCCAATGCCTAATACATTGAATAGGGACACATCATTAAATTGTCTTAGTGCTTCACATTATGATGATACAGAGAAAAAATGGGCCACTTAAAGTGCTAGTTTACAGCTAGTTTACCATGGAAAGGGTTAAGATCAATGGTGGGTACAACAATTTTAAACTTTTTAAACCCAATTTAGCATTCCAATTGCCTTCATACAAGAGTATTTGAAATTAAATAGTCTGTTATGCATGATATGCCTCTTTAATTTCTTCTAGTCAAAGAATGTTAAGTGAGAGATTTTTGGCTATGGAAGGGAAAGTAACAACAAATGATGTTAGAATTCATTTCTATACGTGTTAAATTCCAAAAAAACATTAAGATAAACTTACCTAAAGATTAGATGTTTTAATAACTAAGACAAGTATATAATTAATCTTTCAAACAAAGACACTTTTGAGAGTGATAGAATGCTAAACTGGGCAGGGCACCAGAATAAGCATAGACCAAGAACATTCCAGATAAATGAATTAGTTTTAACCCATAGATATCAGATATCTTACTAAAATTAAATTGAAAGGGAATCAGAATCACTTGAAACCAGGCCTGAAAAAGTTGAAAGCCTTAACATTTTGCAACCTGGAAAAACACACGCAATCACATTTTCTACTAAGCATTCATCTAAGCCATTTTCAAAAGATAAGAAATAATAAATAGTTTGTATTTGTATTATCAGAGGGAAAAACAAAACTTGTATATTGTTGTGTGGAGAAATATCATCACAAAATACAAGTTACTTATTTGCTAAAACAATAAATTTGTTCTGCCATGGGAAAAAAGTTATTTAGAATTGCCTGTAAGGAGGCTTGGCATATACTATCATGTCTTTCTAATGTAGCTCCTAAGAGCAAAAGGAAATTTTAATGTAGTTAGATAAAAATTATTGACAAACTCTCCCTGGTGACATTAAGTAATGCTAGAAATCATCAAGGGACAGAGCCATCTCTTTTATTCCTTGCTTTAAAATTATCTATCAACTCCATTGATGATTTGTAATCAGTTTCCTAAGATAGTCAGAGAATGATATTCGAGATCATGGGGCAAAAAAACTGTGAATATAACTCAGAATCAGCAATATTCTGTGTGAGTCAGATATGCTGTAACATTTCAATGATGCCTTTAAATTCTAAAGGTTTCAAGCTGCTCCAAACTCCTGTAGCAATCAAAGATAATCTGTCATGGGCCCACGGGCTATGAACATCATGTCATAGCCACTTAGCTATTAGATTTATTGGAGGGTAAAGGATGTCATTTATGCATCAACTCACAGGAGAAAAAAGCAATCCCTATGAAGTTAATCTAATAATAGACTGGAAAGCAATGATTACTGTTTCATGTACACTGGCTATTTGTAGCAGTGGTTGGCCTAATTCTGCAGGCCTCACTTGTCAAAGCTTTGGGATTAACAAGTGTTCAGCTCAAAATCTATTGGGAAACATCAAGAAATGTTTTAATGAGGGACAAATCTTTCATTTGTTGCCACTGAGAGGATGTGGAAACCATATTTCCACCTTCCAATTCACCCCTTCACTTTTTGAAAGCTTGTAGCAAGAGTCCTATTTTCCATTTAAAACAAACCTCTGGAAATTTATTTTAGCAGATACACAATAACTACATAATTTTTCCCATCCTAGTATTTAATAGTTTTCACAACAGTGGTCTATGTTTTAATTAGTTGTTGAATGGCAAAACCCAAACACTTTATGAGAGTATTCACCATTGACCTCCTCATGGTGCACTTTCTTCTTGTAATTTTGATAACGTGAAAGCAAATAGCATTGTCCACAGCCTGCTTTATACCCATAAAAATCTCTGCATCAAGGACTTCTTTTCTCTCCCAAAAGGCCATCATCAGCTATTGAAATCTGAGAATGGCACAGGGACATTACAATGTGGGTCTGGTTTGAAGAAAAATGACGGATTTATTTTTTTTTCCTTTGCATTCAATCAAGGTTTTCATTGATAAGTTACACTGTGAAATAATTACCAACATGCTATAGAATAATTTATTTCATCTATCTAATAGGTTACTACTAGAAACTTTTATTCTACATTTAAGCTACATAAACATTTTCCCCACCTTGCCATGGGAGGAAAATATTCATTTGAAATAAAATTATTCCAAATATTAAATTCAATTTTCTTTTATAAAATATTTAAAAATTTCAAAAATTTAGTATCAAATCATTCAAACAGGTGTAAGGTGACATCTCATTGTGGTTCTGATTTTCATTTCATTGATAGTGATGTCAAATATCTTATAATGTGTGTTAGCTGTTTGTTTATCTTCTTTGAAAAAGAAAGCCTGTTCATGTCCTATGCCTATTTTTATTTAGATTGTTCTTTTTTAATGTTGACTTGTCTGCATTTTTAAAAATTTTAGATATTAACCTCTTATCATATACAGTATGATATATATCATTTGTGAATATTTTCACCCATTTAGTAGGTTGCCTTTTAATTTTATTGATGGTTATCTTCTCAGTACCAAAACTTTTTAGTTTGATGTAGTACTCTTTATTTGATTTTGCTTTTATTGCCTTTGCCCTAAAGGCATATCCAGAATAATACCGCTAAAACCAGTGTCAAAGAGTTTATTGCCTGTTTTCTTCCAGGAATTTTATTGTTTCAGGCTTATATTTTACTCTTTATGGTAATCTATTTTGAGTTTATTTTGTATATGATATAAGAAAGTGGTGGTTTCCTTTTTTTTTTGCATGCATCTGTCCAGTTTTCTAAACATCAATTTTTTTAAGAGAATGTATTTACCCCATTGTGCATTGTTAATTGATTTGTCATAGATTTATTGACCATACAAACATGGGTTTATTTCTGGGCTTACTCTTCTGTTCTTTTTACCTATATGTCTGTTATTTTTTTCCAGTATCATACTGTTTTGATTATCATCCTTGTTGTATTGTTATAAATCAGTGAACTTGATACCTCCAACTATGTTCTGTCAAAATGACTATTATAAAAAACAAATAGAGTTGGAAAGGTTGTGGTAAAAAATAAATCCTCAGGTACTCTTGATGAGAATGTAAATTGGAGAAGCCACTGTGGAAAACTATTGGAGGCTCCTCAGACAATTAAAAATAGAACTACAACATGATCCATCAATTCCACTTCTGAGTATTTATCCAAAAAGAATGAAAACAATAATTCTAAAATATATGTAGAATAAAAGCTTCTAGTAGTAACCTATTAGATAGATGAAATAAAGTATTCTGTAGTATGTTGGTAATTATTTCACATTGTAACTTATTAATGAAAACTTTGATTGAATGGAAAGGAAAAAAATTAAAATCCGTCTTATGTTCACTGCAGCATTATTTACAATAGCTAAGGTATAAAAACAACCTAAATATCCACTGATGGAAGAAGGATAAAGAAAATGTGGTATAGGTATACAATAGAATACTACTAAGCTATAAAAAAAGAAAAGAAATATCGCCCTTTGCAACAACATGTATGGACCTCGAGGATATCATGTTAAGTAAAATAAGTCTGACGGAATAAGCCCAATATCATTCAATTTCACTTATATGTAGAATCTAAAATAATAATAATATTGATAATAAATGAACAAAACAAAACTCATAGATTCAGAAAATAGAGTGATGGTTGCCTGAGGAGAGAAAATGGGGAATAGATTAAAAAAAAAAAGTGAAGGGAATTAAGAAGTAAAAACAGCCAGTTATAAAATTAGTCACAAGGTTGTAACATACAGTATAGAGAACATAGTCAACAATATCATAATTATGTATGGTGGCAGATGGGTACTAGACTTATTGTTGTGATCACTTCATAATTTTTATAAATGTCTAATCATTATTTTGTACCCCTGAAACTAATATTATGTTTTATGTCAACTATAATTTAAAAAATAAATTTAAAATACATAAATAATCATTCTCAGGCCTCCCTCCTTTACACACGCACAGACACATGCACACAAACCAATTAACTCAAAATTATAGCTTCTATAATGTTTTGAATTATTTTCAGTAGTCTTCATATGGTTCATTTAAGTTTAAAAAGATCAAGATACATATTTTAATATGAGTTTCTCATCTTTAAGAAATTTGTAACACTCAAGTTCTAATCTCACTAAGGTATACAATTTTGCACTCAAAGGTGACCTCCATTTAACACCAGAGATTTCAATATAAAGATTATTGTAATTGTTCATAGATCTAAACTTTTATGAGTCAAAAAACAAGACTTATATTTTATTTATGTTACAATATTTAAAGAAACTAATGATTGAGGACTATTTATATTGTCAGTAAAAATCTAGTCACTTACTAAAGGTAAATGCTGACTGATTAAAAAGCAATTTTAAATCATGTAATCCTTAACTTCAAAAGTTATTCATGGAAACTAAGTTGAAACATGGAAAGTTAAATTAAAAATATTATAGCTGAACACCAGACAACACAAAGGTTAGTGGCATTTGTGACCCTCTTTGCAGTCAAAATTTCATGTGTAACTTCTGACTCCCAAAAAATCTCACTACTAATAGCCTACTGTTACCAGGAAGCCTTATGGATAACATTAAGAGTTGATTTACACATATTTTATGTTATATTTATTATATTCTTACAATGAAATAGATTAAAGAAAAAAATGCAAAAAAATCATAAGATATAATACATTTACAGTATTTGTTGAAAAAAATATCATATAAATGAATCCATGAAGTTCAAACCTATTCAAGGGCCAACTATAATATATTTTACTCCAACTTACTGTTCTTAAGAATATACCAGTAATGTCAGATTAAAATTTAATAAAATGTAAGTAGTAGTTCTGAATATACTTTTAGGATTTTCTAAGTTAAAAAGGCATTCATAACCCAAAAATTGTTTGGCAGAAAAATTTAGTGTTTTCAACTTAATCCTGAAAGAATATAAAGGATAAAAAAGCTTTTTATCTTGAATTCTGATATTTTACATATAAATAAGATTTTAATTCATTAACTGTAAATCTAAAGAAGTCAATTAAAATTTTAAGTGATTTTTAATTCAGGACATACTGTAAACAGTATTCATACATTTTAAATGGGATTCTAAATATTCCTCTTGCATGTTATTAGAATTCCATAAAACTATATTTCTAATTTGTGGGAAACACTATTAAAGATGCCACAGAATTTTTCTTAGTAACAGCCTTGCAGAAATTTAAAAAAATTTACCAGGAACAATATATACATTATGGATTTTAACTGTACCATCTCAAAGGAAAAATTAGAATCATTATTATTATAAAAATTTCATGTATAATTTGGATACACTGTTCCAAGAGAAAAGACTCATAACTATATATCCCAAAGCACACAAATATCTCTTGAGATGTCAAACAAAATATGTAGAACATGGGATTTTGTTTCCCAGCTTCCAACCTAAGGAAATCCATATGTGTGACATCTAATATCCTACATTATAGCTCATTCACTTCTGTAAATACAATCTAATCTCATTAGATGAATAAGTGTAGGCAGAAAATCCTCAACAGTTCAATTGGCATTTACCAACAAAATTTTAGGGGAACAAATCTTCAGAATTTACCAGGTCACTAAAAAATACTTTAAGTAACAGAAATATATGCAAATAGAGTACTGGCTATTCTTTAAAATGTTGGTCCCATGTTCGGGTTTTTGATTGCTAGAAATAAATAATACATTTTACTATTATGTACAAGCAACAATCAATGCACAGAAAACTGTGTATTATACAATTCTTCGTTAAACATTTTAAGATGGTACAAATATTTTGTCCTATTCTAATGACAAACTGAAAAAGTTGATGTCCATATAATGATTCTATTGTGCACTTTAATTTTCTGCAAATATTCATAGTGGTAAGTGATTCTGTTAATAACAGTTAAAACTGATCCAGAAATTCACAAGTGTGTAAACAACTGCATGAAGTTTTGCTTCAGAGATGGGAAAAAAGGGACATTTGTTTAACCAAGAGTAAAGTACCTCTCATTTAAGAATCTATATTTAACCAAAAGTATGTGCCTTTTTCTAAAACTTAAGTATCTGTGCTTCTATTTAAAAATTAGAGTAGGAGTGAAGTCTCATTAGAGCTCATTTTATTTAATCTTTTCTTCCCTATTGTGTCTCATTTTTAAATCATAAGCGTTGCTTTTTATCTGCTAACTATATGAATCATAATAAATTTTTGAATGCTGCCTAAATGGCTTACAACTTTAAAGTATTTCAGCATCACTAGATCAGGAGGTTGCATATCTAAACCTGCCCAAGCACACTGGCTAATTCACATTCACTAAGTGAGTTAGCTTAAATAAGCATAATAAATGAAAGAGAATAAAATAAAAAACAATTTCACACTAAGTGAAGGCTTGACTTATAGAAAGTGGCAGCTCTGATAGCCCAAGGCATAGAATTAGTTTTGCCACTTGATAATTTGACTGATGCACTTGAGTAGCCAGAAGAGGATATTTTCTGCCCGATTTCAGTGTAATCAAGTCACCTGCTCAGCGATTGGTGGGGCCGGGTCAATTGCACTCCACTGAGCACAAAGTGTATGTCAGGTGTAACAAGAACAGCTTTCTGCATATATGTCAGTACTATTGAGCCTTCTTGATAATGGGGATTAACTGTTCCTAATGCATTATTGTGCTTTCCTCTCTATGTAATACATAATGTGAAAAGTAGTTAGCCACCTTACTCCCTCAAGGAATGACCCATTCTAATTAGTGTTAATGGTATATTCATTCTTTCACTAATATATTTTAAAATATACATGTAAAATCAATCACAAAAAAGAAATAAAGAAAAACGTGAAAAGTGACACCTTGAAATTGAACCATGTCAATAATGTGTTTTACTGTAGGCAGCTGTGTGTGTGTGTGTTGTGCAGCACTTTCTGTTTCATTTATTTTAAAAGATGACCCTAGTTAGTTTGGCTCAGTGGATAGAGCATTGGCCTACGGACTGAAGGGTCCCAGGTTAAATTCTAGATAAAGTCACATGCCTGGATTGCAGGCTATATCTCCAATAAGGGGAGTACAGGAGGCAGCTGATCAATGATTCTCTCTCATCATTGATGTTTCTATCTTTCTCTCCCTCTCCCTCTCTCTTCCTCTCTGAAATTAATAAAGATATATTTAAAAAAAACAACACACATGACTTGCCAAAACTGGTTTGGCTCAGAGGATAGAGCTTCGGCCTGGAGACTGAAAGGTCCCAGGTTCGATTCCAGTTAAGGCATGTACATTGGTTGCGGGCATGTCCCCAGTAGGGGGCGTGCAAAAGGTGGCTGATCGATGTCTCTGTCTCTCTCTCTCTCACCAATGTTTCCTGCTTTCTATCGCTTTCCCTTCCTCTCTGTGAAAAATCAATAAAATATATTAAAAAAAAAACAAGCATGACGGAGGCAGCACCATTCCAACATGCGGTAAAACAATACAGTATATCAAATTAGAGAATTGAAATGATCTTAGAAATAAGTAAGAAAACTACATATAAATACAAACTTTGACTCATAATTAGTGACCTTTGCAAAATTTATTTCCATTTATTATAAACTAGAGGCCCAGTGCATGAAATTCATGAAAAGGCAGGCCTTCCTTCCTCTGGCTGCTGGCACCGGCTTCCCTCTTTCTTCTTTTGAAATATTATATTTATGTCCGTTGCCCATTTTTTATTGGATCATTTATCTTCCTTTTATTAAGTTGTATAAGTTGCTTGTACATGTTGGAGATTAAACCTTTATCAGTGATAACATTTGCAGATATGTTCTCCCATACAGTGGGCTTTCTTGTTGTTTTGTTGATGGTTTCTTTTGCTGTGCAAAAGCTTTTTATTTTGATGTAGTCCCATTTGTTTATTTTCTCTTTAGCTTCCATTGCCCTTGGAGCAGTATCAGTGAAGAAATTCCTTTGGCATATGTCTGAGATTTTATTGCCTGTGGATTCCTCTAGTATTTTTATTATGCCCTGTCTTATGTTTAAGTCTTTTATCCATTTTGATTTTATTTTTGTGTATGGTGTAAGTTGGCGATGCAGTTTCATTTTTTTTTGCATGTATCTGTCCAATTTTCCCAACACCATTTATTGAAGAGACTGTCTTGACCCATTGGATGTTGTTGCCTCCTTTGTCAGATATTAATTGAGCATAGTGGTTTGTATAAATTTCTGGGTTCTCTATTCTATTCAATTGATCTATATGTTTTTTCTTGTGCCAGTAGCATGCCGTTTTGATAACAGTGGTTTTGTAATACAGCTTGATGTCTGGTATTGAGATACCACCTACTATATTATTCTTTTTCAGGATTGCTTCAGTTATTCGGGGACTTTTTTTATTCCAGATGATTTCTTGGAGAGTTCATTCTAGGTCTTTGAAATATGATGCTGGTATTTTAATGGGGATTGCATTGAATCTGCAGATTGTTTTGGGTAGTATGGACATTTCAATGATGTTGATTCTAACAATCCATGAACACGGTATATTCTTCCATCTGTTTATGTCTTCCTCTATCTCTTTTTTCAGTGTCCTGTAGTGTTCTGAGTGCAGGTTTGATACCTGCTTAGTTAAGTTTAATCCTAGGTATTTTAATTTTTTTGGTACAATGGTAAATGGGATTGTTGTTGTTGTTGTTGTTGTTGTTGTTTTAGTCTTTCTGTAAGTTCACTATTGGTATACAGAAATGCCATAGACTTTTGGCATTTCTTTTTGTATCTTGCTACATGGCAGAATTCATTTATTAAGTCTGCTAATTTTGTGATGGAGTCTTTAGGGCTTTCTATATACAGTATTATGTCATCTGTGAAAAACGGGAGTTTTTCTTCTTCTTTTCCAATTTGGATGCCTTTTATTTCTTTTTGTTGTCTGATCTCAATGGATAATACTTCCAGTACAATGTCAAACAGGTGTGATGAGATTGGACATCCCTTGTTCCTGTTCTTAGGGGAAATGATTTTAGTTTTTGCCCATTGACTATGATGCTGGCTGTGGCTTTGTAGAATTGATGATTTAGTACCATTTGTTCTTTTTTTTTTTGAGGCTTTTATTATGATGAGGGATTATCCTTCTATTCGTACCTTGCTGACAGTTTTTATCAAGAAAGTTGTTGAATTTTGTCAAGTGCTTTTTCTGCATCAATTGATATGACCAAGTGATTTTTATCTCTCAATTAGTTTATGTGATGTATCACATTTATTGATTTGTGGATATTGTACCATACTTGCATTTCTGGGATAAATCCTACTTGGTCATGGTGTATGATGTTTCTGATGTACTGCTGGGTACAATTTGCTAGAATTTTGTTGAGGATTTTGGCATCTATGTTCATGAGGGATATTGGCCTGTAATTCTTTTTCATTTTGTTGTCTTTATCTGGTTTTGGTATTAGAGTGATTCTGGCTTCATAGAATGATCTTGGATCATTCCCTCCTCTTGAATTTTTTGAATAGTCTGAGGAGGATAGGTTTTAGTTCTTTCTAGAATGTTTGGAAATACTCCCCTGTGAAGTCTTCTGGCCCCAAACTTTTGTATGCTGGAAGTTTTTTGATGACTGCTTCAATTTCTTCCATAGTTATTGGCCTATTGAGATGTTTTGATTCTTCCTGATTGAGTTTTGGGAGGTTGTATTTTTCTAGGAATATGTCCATTTCCTCCAGGTTGTCCAGTTTGTTGGAATAGAGTTTTTCATTTTATTTTTTAACAATCCCTTGTATTTCTGTGGAGTATGTTGTTATTTTGCCTCTTTCATTTATGATTTTGTTTATTTGGCTCCATTCTCTTTGATTCTTGGTGTACCTGCTTTGTTTATTCTTTCAAAGAACCAGCTCTTGGCTTCATTGATCTTTTGTATTATTTTTGTTTGTTTGTTTGTTCATTTGTTTTTTTATCTCTATGTCATTTATTTCTGCTCTGATCTTTATTATCTCCTTCCTTCTGCTCACTTTGGGCTTTCTTGTTGCTCTATTTCTAATTCTTTAAGTTGAACAGCCAGGTCAGCGGTTCTCAACCTGTGGGTCGTGAACAGCTAGCAGGGTCTCCTAAGACCATCAGAAAACACAGATATTTACATTAAGATTCATAACAGTAGCAAATTATAGTTATGAAGTAGCGACAAAAATAATTTTATGGTTGGGGATCACCACAACATAAAGAACTGTATTAAAGGGTTGCGGAAATAGGAAGGTTGAGAACCACTGAGCTAGATGATTTACTACTCTTTTTTCTTATTTTATGAGGTAGGCCTGTAGAGCTATAAACTTCCCTCTGAGGACTGCTTTCATAGTGTTCCATATATTTTGGATTGTTGTGTTTAAATTGTCATTCATTTCCAGGATATTTTTATTTTTTTCTTTGAACTCTTTGGTAACCCAATCATTGTTTAATAGCATGCTATTCAGCTTCCAAGTGTTTGAATTTTGGGGCTGTTTTTATTGTATTTTTTTCTAATATGCCATTGTGGTCTGAAAAGATGCTTGATATAATTTCAATCTTCTTGAATTTGGAGGGACTTTGCTTGTGACCCAATATGTGGTCTGTTTTTTAAAATGTTCCATGTGCACTTGAGAAGAATGTTTATTCCATGGCTCTGGAGTTAAAGGTTCTGAAGATGTCAATTAAGTCCATCTGATCTAGTGAGTCATTTAGGATTGCTGTTTCTCTGCTGATTTTTTGTATAGAGGATTTCTCCAGTGATGTCAGTGATGTATTAAATTCCCCTACTATGATTTTATTGTTGTCCATCTCTCCCTTTATATCTTCCAGGAATTTTTTTATGCATTTGGATGCTCCTGCATTGGGTGCATATATGTTTATCAGGTTTATATCCTCTTGTTGTATTAATCTCTTTAGTATTATAAAGTGGCCTTCATTATCTCTTGTTATGGTCTTAACTTTGAGGTCTATTTTGTCAGATATAAATATTGCTACTCAGCTTTTTTTTTTTTTCATTTGCCTGAAAGATATTTTCCCATCCCATCACTTTTAATCTCTATGAGTCCCTTGTTCTGAGGTAGGTCTCTTGTAGACAACATATATATAGGTCATGTTTCTTATCCATTCAACCACTCTATGTCTTTTTTTCTTTTTTGGAGCATGTAGTCCATTTATGTTTAAAGTTATTATTGAGAGATACTTGTATGTAGCCATTTTTATTTTATTTTGTGCCTGTTTTTTTTGTTTGTTTGTTTTGTTTTTACCTTTTTATTTCTGCTTTTTACACCAGTACCTTTAGCATTTCTTGCATTTCTGGCTTGGTAGCAATAAATTCCCTTATTCTTTTTTTTCTGTGAAGATCTTTTTTCCCCACTTAAAATTTGAATGATAGCCCTGCTGGATAGAGTATTATTGGATTCAGTCCCTTGCTTTGCATTACTTTGTAAATTTCCTTCCATTTTTTTCTGGCCTGATGTTTTTCTATTGAGAAATCATTTGATAATCTTATGGGAGATCCTTTATCCATAACTTTCTGTGTCTTTCTTGAAGTCTTTTAGATTCTCTCTCTGTCTTGAACATTTGCCATCATAATTATGACATGTCTTTGAGTCAGTCTTTTCAGGTTCATCTTGTTTCAAATTCTGTGTGCTTGTGTGACTTTTTTATTCTCCACATCAGGAAAAATTTTTGACATCATTTCTTCAAATAGGTTTCTTTTCCTGTCATTCTGGTACCCCCATTATCCGTGTGTTGTTTTGTTTAATTTTGTCCCATAGCTCCCTTAAGCTCTCCTTGTCTCTTTTTAATTTTTTCTCGAATTGTAGTTCAGTGTGGGTGTGTTTTGCTTTCCTATTTTCTAATTTGCAAATTTAGTCCTCCACTTCTAGTCTACTGTTGAAATTTTCCATGGTGTTTTTTTTTTTATTGCAGCTATATCCCTCTTTATTTCTTCTTAATTCTTATGTAAGTTGCTGATTTTTTTCCTCCATGTGTTTTATGAACTATAGGATCCTTATTCTGAATTCTTTTTTGACATATCACATGCCTCCATTTCAGTTAGCTGCTTCTTTGGAGATTCCTCCTTTTCTTTCTTTTGGGGATTTCTGTTCTCACTGCAATGTCAAGTCATGCAGGGGCTGCTCTTTGGGTGGAGGTGTCTCTTCAGGCAACAGATGCTCCTCATGCAGTCACAGCAGCAGCTGCTCCTCAGTTGGTAGAGGCTCCTCTAGTAAGTGTTGTTTGCAGCAACGGTGCGGTGGTTCCTTTGACTTGTGGAGAGAGGCTGTTCACGCAGCTGCTGCTCCTTGAATGAGGATGGGCTGCTTACAATGCTGCTGCTCCTTAGTTATGTTTGTGTGTTTTTTGAGACTGAAGGGATTATATTAAATTCTAAGTTATCTGTGCTACTTAGTGGAAAGGTGTTTGAAATGTCAAGATAAATCTGGCACCTTATTTTTGCTTCAGGGGATTTCACTTTCTTTTACTATCTTTAGCTGTCTGGTGAATAACCAAACAAGCAGAAAAATAGACAAAAAACTGTTCAGTAAGAGGGAAAATACAGGTACAGAATGGTCTACATTTTTATATCACTGTCTCTATAAACAAACAAATTTTTAAAAGTTTAAATGATGAATCAAGTATTGGTTGGAAATGCAGATTTTATTCTAAAGTGTAAATACTTCCAAATTCTTAGTTATTAATTGTCCCTTAATGCTCATTTAAAAAAATTAACCACTTATGAATTAAGAAATATAAGCTCTGAATTAGGACACTTGGGCCAAAGCCATATGGCCAACATTTATGAGAGGTTGATTCTTAGAAAATTCACATCACCTCTACCCCAGGCCCATGGCACAATTTCTTTATAATATCAGATTAATAAGGGTTCCTATCACCTATAGTTGTTGTTAAGATTAAATGAGATAATGTGTCTGCAACCCAGTTATGGACATACAGAGTATTCAATTAATATTATCTATTACTTATTTCTCTTTAATACAATTGCAAATATATTTAATATTATTGATCTCTTAGTGCTACTTTTCAATAAGTCAAACTAAAATCAGATATTTTTCTTTTTTCATTTTTCAAACTCAGGTATACAAATGTTAATCAAAAAGGTCTGGATTCTCTTTCTATCATGGACAAAGATTAACAAAGTGTTCTCTCTCTCTCTCTCTCTTTATTTTATTTTGGCCTATTGAATGACTTATCTTTAGATGCTAAATTGTTAGATTTCAATTTAACAAACATATTCAGCACATATTAAAGGTAATATACAGTGCTGCATGCTGGAAGGAAGGGAGTACTGGGAGAGAATAAAACAGATTCAAAACATAATGAGCTTATAAGAGGATAGTAAACATTATTCAGTATACCTATTAAAAAAAGCACTATCATCAAGGACACAAGTATGTGGTATGGAGCATATATTGTAATGCCATTAATTATTTTTGATTTTTCAAATTAAATTCAATAGAAATGAGAACCTGATATGTCTTCAGTCAAAACTTAATTTTAAAGCAAGAAATAAAGTCTATTTTGCACACCAAAGTGTTTCTGATTTATAAGTTTAACCAAACACTGGCATCATTATGTTAGCACCCACATTCTTGCAATAAATGGTTTTTCACAGGTAAGCATTTGGTCATAAATATTTCAGTCTCTTAGCTCCTAAGAACTAAAGAGAGATGATATTTACTGTTGGATGGAAACTTTGTTTAGTCCTAACATTCCTGGATGACAAGCAGGCATCTCATTAGCATTCATAAACATATGGACTATTATTTCTCAAGCACAGTAGTTTACATTACTTTATTGTATTTTTATGTAGTAAGGACACCCATCTTTTTCACCGCCTGGCAGAACAGAATAATATACCAATCGCAGCACTAAAAATTATAACATAAAGCAAATATTTAGCTAATTATAAGTTTGTAATTTAAAGACTGAGTAAATCAGCTCTATAACAAACAAACAAACAAACAAACAAACTTCCTAGATTTCAACTGAGGAGCAGCTATCATTCTAGCAATTTAATTTATTTAATTTCCAAGTCAGCAGCAACAATTTGGATATTCCCCAAAAGATGTGACGCTACTGAATGCGCCAGCAGAAAAAAATCATGACATATGTTATCCTTTTTCCCCCCACATGTTGTCTTTCTTCATTTGTGACAATGACTCTGCTGATTAGGCTACTTGTTATGCATGCAAATGCAGTTACAAAAATGGATTTGAAGCTAGTAATGTATCTCACATGGGGATGCATATTTTCATTGCATCAGAGTTATAGCTTTGGTCCTTAAGATCTTTCAGATTTAACATTTGGTTTCTCGGTTTGTGATCTCTATGATTGTTTTTATTTTATTATTTTTTATTGTTGATGGTATTACAGATGTCTTCTGTCCTTCCCCTTAAACTCCCTTCCTCCCAGCCCCTAGCCACCACCCAGGCCTTCACCACCCTATTGTCTATGTCCGTGAGTTATGCATATAAGTATATAAGTTCCTTGGTTTATCTCTTCTCATCTCCCCAACCTCCCATCAAGGTATGGCATTTCATTTTAGATAGTATGCCCTATTCAGGCTGCTGAATATTGACATGTGCTGCCTGTTCTTGATTTTCAGAAAATTCATAAAGACACAATTGAGAGGTATCTAGGGCTGTCTAAAAATTAGCTTAAAAATCATGAACCAAGCACGTTCTTTAAAATGTTTAGATTTTTAAAAATCAATGTTATGTTCAAATATACTTTTAAAAAAATGTATTGAGTCCATCAAAGCTAACCATAACAGTCTTTTATAACTTATGTTAGGTTGAGAAATGAAAAGACTGCTTTATGGCCATACTATTGCAATTGAACACCTTTTTAAATAAATAATTTCACTGATTTTTAAACCTTCTAAATCAACTGGTAGATGGAAAGTTTCCCTTTCAAATGGGTCAAATTTAATATAGTATCTTAATGTTATAGCAACATGATTTTAAGTCAGATATCCCCCTAAATTAATGATTTGTTTATTTTATTTGTGATATTAGATGGTAAGAGTCGACCATTATTGAATGCTTATTGTGCAAAACACCACACTAATTTATTTACATGCATAATATTCTCTAACCCTTACAACACACTTATAAGGCCAACACTATTATTATCTTTATTTTCCACATGAAAAAAAGTCAGGCACACATATATAACAAACCCACAGCTAACATCGTACTGAATGAAGACAACCTAAAAGCATTTTTCTTAAGATCAAGAAACAAGACAAGATGTCCACATTCACTGCTTTCATTCAGCATAGTACTGTATATATACTTAAGAGAGAAAGGGAGAGGGAGCGATAGATAGAAACATCAATGAGAGAGAAAATAATTGATTGGCTGCCTCCCGCACACCCCCTACTGGGGATCAAACCCGCAACCTGGGCATGTGTTATTGATTGGAATCAAACCTAGGTCCCTTCAGTCTGCAGGCTACCATTTTAACCACTGAAAAAAATCAGCTAGGGCAAACTAAAAAAAAAAAATTCATAGCAAATGAAACATCAAAAATACAACCTACTAAATGGAAGAAGATATTTGCAAATGATACATTCAATAAGGGGTTAATATACAAAATTTATAAACTCATACAATTCGACACCAAAAATAAACAAACAAAAACACAACCGATTTAAAAAGGAGCAAAGGACTGAATAAACAATTCTCCAAGAAAGGACCTACAGATGACCAATAGACATAGGAAAAGATGCTCAAAGTCACCAATCATTGGGAAAATGAAAATTAAAACTACAATGACCAATCAGGGACCAGGGGCATGGACTTATGTCTATTTAAGCCAGCTCCCCTGAGTGCAAGTTCTCTTTCTACCTAAGACTAAGAATGCATTTCCCCAGCTGGAAATGAAATACCACAAACCACTCCAGGGAGCAAAGGAACAGAGTGAGGCAGACCTGCTGCAGAGTGGAGCAAAATGGAGTAGGGGAAGCAGCCCAGAGCTGCAAACAGAAGAGAGGCTCCCAGGGATTCCTCCCTCTGGGACCTCCTTGCTCCAGATCCTCTTTAAAGCTATGCTGTTTCACAGCCATGCTGCTTCATAATTGAGCCATAATATTATTGAGCTGTTCCACAGCTGTGGTGTATCACAATTGAACTCTTTTGCACGGAATAAACTTCTCTTCACTTCTTCATTCCCCAAAAAACACACAACAAAACCCACAATGAGATATCATCTCAACCTGTCAGAATTGTTATCATCAATAAATCAGCTGGTGAGAATGTGAAGATAAAAAGAACCCTCCTGTACTGTTGATGGGAATGCAGACTGGTGCAGCCACTGTAGGAAACAGTATGGAGTTTTCTAAAAAAAAAAAAATTTTTTTTTAAATGGAACTGCCTTTTGACCCAGTGATCCTATTTCTGGGAATATATCCTAAGTATCTCAAAACACTGATCAGAAAGAATGTATGCACCACTATGTTCATAGCAGCATTATCCTATATAATCCTATATAATAACAGTGTAATATGCTAAGTGTCTGACCAATTGGTTAACAATTTGGTCAACCCACTGACCAGTTGCTATGACATGCACTGACCACCAGGGGAAGATGCTCTGACCAGTAGGTTAGCTTGCTGCTATGGTCCGGCTGATCTGGACTAGGTGAGAGGGCTGGACACACCCTGGAGCTCTCTTGCAGTCCCTCCCCAGTTGGCCAACCTCCTGCTGTACGTTCCCAGCTACTGGCCCCATCAGCCCCAATCGGGACTGGGCAACACTGCCCCGATTGGTCCTAATTACCGGGCCAGGCCAAGGGACCCCACCTGTGCACAAATGTATGCACCAGGCCTCTGATTTATAATAGTCAAGATCTAGAAACAGCCCAAGTGCCCATCAGTAGATGGAATACTATGTAGCTATTAAAAGGAAGGATCTCTTACCATTTGCAAGAGTATGAATGGACCTAGAGATTATTATTATATTAAGTGAAATAAACCAGTCAGAAAAAAGACAAATACTATATGATGTCATTATATATGAGATCTAAGGAATAAATTAAATGAACAAAAGAAAGAGAAAGGGACTCATAGAATAAACTAATGGCTGCTAGAGAGGAAGGGGATAAGGAATGGATAAAAATGGTAAAGAGATTAAGAAGCACAAATTGATAGTTACAAAATAGTTATGGGGATCCCTGGTTGGTGTTGCTCATTGTTAGAGTGTTGGCTTGTGCCCCCAAAGGTCTTAGATTTGATTCTCAATCAAGGGCACTTACCTGGGTTGCAGTTTTTTTTTCAAGCCCTAGACAGAACAAGTGTGGGACGCAACAGATTGATGTGTTTCTTTCACATTGATGTTTCTCTCAATCTCTCTTTTCCCTTTCCCCCTTGCACTCTAATAATCAATGGAAAAATATCCTTGGATGAAGATTATCGTAAAATAGTCATGAGGATGTAAATAAAGTAGAGCATAGGAAATATCCTATATAATAAAGAGATGATATGCAAATTAGCCCTCACACTCTCACAAGATGACTGCCTACGACCAGGCTGGCAAGGGGGTTAGTGAGGGATGACCAAATGACTGAATAGCAGACTGCATGGGGTGACCATTCAGGCGGGGGGCTTAGTGAGGGGAGACTAGGCAGGCAGAGGGAGCAGTTGGGGGCAACCAGGCCAGCAGGGGGGGGCAGTAAGAGGCAACCAGGCTAGCAGGAGGAGCAGTTGAGGGTGCTTAAGCTGGCAGGGGGGACATAAGTGGCAACTAGGCTGACAGGTGGGGAGTTGGGGGCCACCAGGCAAGCATGGGGGGCAGTTAGGGGTGACCAGACTGGCATGCATAGGCAGTCAGGGGCAATTAGTCTGGCAGAGGGGGCAGTTATGACCAATCAGGCCAGCATGCAGTGGCAGTGAGGGGCATCAGACAGGCAGGCAGGTGAATAATTAGGAGCCAGTGTTCCAGGATTGTGAGAGGGATGTCCAACTGCCAGTTTAAGCATGATCCCTGAGGGGTCCTGGGTTAGAGAGAGTGCAGGCTGGGCTGAGGAGACCCCCTGATGTGCACAAAATTTTGTGCACCAAGCCTCTCATAGTTAATAATATTTAAACAATTATGTATGGTGCCAGGTGGGTACTGGAAATATTGGGGGAACACTTTGTAAAGTATAAGAATGTATGATGTACATCTGAAACCAATACAAAATATATTGAATGTAAAAAATTATAATAGAAAAATATTGAGTGACACTGTAATTAAAAATAAAATTTTTAAAATGTTACTCTACATGAATATACATATTTGGCAATATATTAAGTATAATTTTAAAGTACAGTGTCTTTTGTAACAAAATAAGAATGAAGATGGGAACATTTTTAGAGGGGCTTTAAAAGAGTGAACTTATTAAAACTCATATATAAGAACAAAACAAAAGATCAGGCACTCAAAAGAAGAGTAATGTGCTCAGAGTCATATGGCTTGTTATATAAGATCCTTGTGTATATTCCATATACCAGTAAATGTATTCACTCAGTTCTCAATATAACAGTTTTCATAATTTTGCTATTTTCAGACATCAATTAACTTCTCTAATAGTTTCTTTACTAGCAAAAATGTTAAGAAAAACAGTTTGTCTACCTCGAAGAATGTAGTGTGGTAATAGCAACCAAATTTCATTGAAAAACTGTAAAATACTATGCACACTTAAGAGAATAATAACCAAAAAAAAAAAAAAAGTTTCACCCTGGCCTGTGGGGCTCAGTTGGTTGGGTCTCCTCCATGTGCATCGATGAGTTGTGAGATGATTCCTGGTCAGGGTGCATGCCCTGGTTGGTTGTATGTGGATTCAATCCTCAGAAGGGGCATGCATGAGGCAGCCGATCAATGTTTCTTTTTCATCTATCTCTCTCTCTCTCTCAATAAAAAATATTGAAAAAAAACAAGTTTGAATTCATTATAAAATAAATGAGGTGATATCATCAAGATGTTCTTTCTGTAGCTATTCTAAGGCCCCATTCATATGATGAACACTGAAATCTATTTTTTCAATATCATGTCATCACTCTCTCTATTTTGTGCTCATGATATTTATACTCACAGAGATATTCCTCACCATAATTATTATATTAACTCATTTTCTCCCCACACATTCAAAGATTTATGCCACATAATTATTTCTATCATCTGAAACATTTCAGTTCCTCTTTTTCATATACTGTACAAAGACACTTATATAAAATTTTCTCATAACAACTTATTGGGACACTGCCAACCTGGAGAGTGAGTTCTTTGAAGGCAGGGTTCATGTGATATTAAACTTTGAATCTTTATTTCTAAGTATATAACATACATTGAGGAAATGCTAATTGAATGAATTGAATAAGCAAGACATTACAAAGTTGAATTTAATACTTCCATTTCATTAAATAATTTTGTTGAAAGTAGTAGCTACTCAGTAAATTCACAGAAATGGTCACTGTATTCAAGTATTTGGTTTCATTTTAAAGATAATAAAATAATGTATATAATTAATATACTGGTATATTAATTCATGAGTTCCCATGCCAAAAACGTTTCTGTATTGATAATAATATTTGGCTCACCTTCATAAATAGAGAAAATTAAAGGGAACATACACAAAGTTATAGATATGCAAAAGAACATGAGGTATCTGAAGAATAGAGAGAAGACTATTGAGGTTATATAGTACATGACATTTGAGGAAGGAGCTGTCAGAGTTGATAATAGAAATTTAAGCTGAAGCAGGATCATACTCTTTTTCAATGTTGAACTTTATTTTGCTGTCAATGAAAAGGCATAGACGAGTTTCAAGAAAAGATAACAGGAAATACTCTAGTTTTGAAAGTTCAAAAGTGTTAGAAGAGGGCTAATCTGTTGACTACAAATAAGATTAATGTTAAAGTAATGATTCCTTTGAATTTTAACAAGGACACATTTATGGAAGTATGTGTTTTATTTTCAGTTAATATGTTTAATTTTTAGAAAAAATACAAATATCAGTAGAATAGATCTTAAATTTTCAGTTAATATTTGTTACAAATTATTAACATAAATTTAATATAAAATAAATGTGAATAATTTAAATTACTAAAGAATTAGAGGCCCAGTGCATGAAATTTGTGCACTTGGGGTGAGGGGTCCCTCAGCCCAGATTACAAGAGGATGCAAGCCAGGCCGAAGGACCCCACTGGTGTGGGATTGGGGCCAGGGAGGAACGCAGGAGGTTTGTCAGTTGGAAAGGGAATGTGAGGGAGCTCCAGGGTGTGTCCAGCCCATTTCACTCAGTCCCTATCAGCCGGACCCCAGCAGCAAGCTAACCTACTGGTCAGAGTGTCTGCCCCCTGGTGATCAGTGCACATCATAGCTAGAGGTTGAGTGGCCTTAGCATTCATTAGCATATTACACTTTGATTGGTTGAATGGCTAATAGGACCACCAGACACCATATTGAGCTTTTATTATATAGGATTATTAATTACTGGTCAAAACAGCCCCTATTATTTTCTTTTTTTTATTAATCTTTATTTTTTAAAGTATTAAAGATGTCCCTTTTTTCCCTTTGACACCCCCTACTCCTCCCCCACCCTGCACAGCCAGGCCTTCACAGCAGTATTGTCTGTGTCCATTATTGAATTTATTAGAGTGACATGGTTCACAAAATCATACCAATTTCAAGAGTACAACTCCACAAAACATCATCTGCACACTGCATTTGTGCACCCATTACCCCAAGCAAAGTCAATTCTGTCTGAATTTCCTCTGCCTTTGCCCATTCCACCTAGCCCACACACCTTTACCTCTGGCTACCACCACATTGTTGTCTGTATATATGTGATTATGCTTAATCCCATGACCTTTCATTGAGCCACTTAAACTGCTCCCTTTGACAGCTATAAATCTGTTGCATGTATCCACGCCTCTGTTTCTATTTTTTTCACCAGTTTATTTTGTTCATTAAATTACATATATTAGTGAGATAATACAATATAGTATCTGTCTTTCTCTAACTTGCTAATTTCACTCAGCATAATAATCTGAGGTTAGATGGTCTGATCGATGCTTCTCTGTCTCTGGAACTGTTTTTATCAGTTTATGTTGTTCATTATATTCCATAAATGAGTGAGATCTTGTGATATTAATCTTTCTCTGACTGGCTTATTTCACTTAGCATAATAAACTCCAGGTATAGCCATGCTGTCTCAAAGGGTAAGAGATCCTTCATTTTTTTACAGCTGCATAGTATCTCATGGTGTAAATGTAACACAACTTTTTTTTCTACTTATCTACTGATGGGCACTTGGACTGTTTCCAGATTTTGGCTATTGTAAATAAATAATGCTGCTCATTTTCTCAGGATATATTCCTAGAAGTGGGATCACTAGGTCAAAAGACAGTTTGATCTTTAATTTTTTGAGGAAACTCCATATTGTTCTCCCCAATGGCTGCACCAGTCTACATTCTGAACAACGTTGCACACGAGTTCCCTTTTTTTTCACTTCCTCTCACTTGTTGTTGATTTATTGATAGTCATTATGACAGGCATGAGGTGATATCTCACTGGAACTTTAATTTGCACCTCTCTGATGATTAGTGACACTGAGCATTTTATTCATATGTCTATTGGCCATCTTTGGAGAAGTCACTATTCAGATTCTTTGCTTGTTTCATTATTTTTTTTCTTTTTGTTAAAGAGAGCATTCACAGAAATAACTAAATCAAAGTTTAATCAACTGATTTTAAAGTCAGAATTTTAATTTTTATTTCTAGTGTGCAAAATAGAAGTATATCATGATTTACTCACCCAGGTTTATTTAATATTTTATTGATTTTTGAAAGAGAGGAATGGAGAGGGAGAGAGAGGAACATTTATGTGAGCAGGAAACATATATCAGCTGCCTCCTGCACACCCCTTACCACGTCTATAACACCGGGCATATGTCCTTACTAAGAATTTAATTGACAACTTTCTGTGCATGGGACAATGCCCTACCAACTGAGCCAGCCAGGGTCCAAAATTTGTTTTACAGAAATATTAAAAAGAAAAACTTCTCACATGCCACTTTCAGGTGTACATTAAAAAGATTAAATAAGATCCCTCAGAGAGGAAAAGTGTACATTAATAACATTCTTAAACTCTATATTTGGGCACGATCTACATTGACTCAGGTATGTGTATAAGTGTACAATTAAAATTCTGCCATCTTGAGAACTCTCAGAATTTTTCCTACATTAAATATAAACAAAATTAATTTAAAACATGATCCCAAATTTATACACTGATAAAATGAGACCAAAAAATCATTCAACATATTTCACCACCACCACGAACACAGTAAACAATTTCTAACCCAAACTTTTTGTTGATTAAAATGGCAAGATATCTTATGGTCTACAGATTTTTTTAAAAGGTGAGAACTATGCATTAAGGCTACTTTTGTTACTCATTTTGATCACAACATGAAGGTAATACATATAGATGCTATATCTTATTACTCTTTAACTTTTTGATAGAAAATGATAGGAAACTTATTTTGCTAAATAAGGTTTCTTGAATGATTGGCACTCAGTGTATTTTTAAATCACTGTACAGAATATTTTTTGATTAACCTAACTATATGCTTTAATATAATGTGCTATTTAAATAAAGCCACCCACTGCCTCCAAAAGAAGAGTGACAAGACAGCTCATCATTTCTCAGGCATACTGTACAATGAAAAGTTTTATTGTACTGGTTAAATGTACTGCTTATCCTCTAGGTTAAAGCAAGTCAGTATAAATAGTACATGCTGAATGAGTGACACATGTAGTGGTGAAGAGCTGTATATTTCATTGTGTGTATGATGGGGGAAACGGGGTTGCGGATGGGCCTGGGAGATGCAAAAGTGTTTTTCTATAATCTACTAGAGTTGGCTTGAGAGCCTGTGATTTTTATGGGATCTCTCATTTGGGGATGGTTTGAGGATTGACCAGATGGAAATCAGGGCACTGTGGGATATATCATTTATCACAATGTCACTGTGTAGACATCAGTGATCCTCTCAACACAGGAGGAAGCTATAACTGTAAATGCAGAGCAGTATTGCAGCTGGACTAGAGGAGTTGGGCAACTTTCTATTTCTCATTAACTTAATCATATTAATTCATTAGTCACATATATCAAAGTAATTCACTCAAGACTTGGCATTTTTACCTTTTTTCTACAGGAAAAGTAAGATTCAATCACTCAGTAGATCACTTTTAAACTTCTTAGAAAAAATGTAGCCACATCTAATTATACTAGTTGTCACACACAGTAAACTCTAAGAATGATCAAAAAAGTAAAGGAAAAGTTCAAAGTTCTTTTTAAGTTGTTATCACTAACAGTCAACTACATGGATTACTTCAAGAATTTTCTATTTCTGAAACACCAGATATATTATCTCTCATATTTAACTTAAGCATATGCTCCTGAAAATTTATAGCCTACATTTTTAATAGTAAGTTTTTGCATGAAAGGTGTAGTACAGAGCATTTGCAAAAATATAGTATTGATGAACCTGAGTTTGAAAATTCTGGCTCCACCCTTTACTGTCTCTGAGATTTGGCACTACTCATTTAACTTCTTTAAAACTCACTTTCTTCATCTGTTAATCAGAAATATTAATGCTAAATTGACAGGATTACTGAGAATGTAAAATGAGGAAACATTTGAAAAGCATTCTATTTAAACTTAAATCTAATGCATATCCTTAGACATACATTGTATATGTGGAAATGCTTTATAAAGCACTGCAGAAATGATCAGCATCACCATTATCAACCTATGAGTTTTGCTTACATTCCAAGTTTTCCCCTTCGCTATATTGGAAATAAGCAATGGTTTCTGCTCTACAAGTGACTCATGCAAGACAAAAATGATTGGCCGGAATCTTAAAAATTGGGTAGAGATATTTTTAGGTTGAAATAATTATTATACATATTTAAAACTCACTGACAGACATTATTACAGAAATCAATAGTTGTGAAACTCAGATTCAATTAATATAAGGAATGGAGTTCTTTTTAATAAACTGATATAGTTAAGCTTTTTTATGTAGTAGACAAACTGTAACTACATGTTAGTCTAACTCCACGCTATATTAGAAAATATTAGTAATTCAACTTCTGGGTCCTGTCAGGCCACTATTTATTCCTGTGCACAAAAGAAATAAATTAAAGAAAATGTAACGACATGAAAGCAGTTTCTATTTGGGTAACATGAAGCGTGTTTTACAACATTGCTCATTAAGAAACCCAAAGGTCGTCATAGAGAAATAAATGTTTTAAGTCAACTATCAAAAAGGTTTAGTTTTATTTTTCTAAGGTGCTATCTCCTTTTTAGAATCACATAAGAATGGCCTGGGACCTCTCTGTCATCATTTTGATCTTAGCATCAAAATCCATTGAGAGAGAAAATGAAATGCATCACACAAAGAAGAGGACACTAATTCCAATGATGCCAATTGGCATTGTATCTTATCATGAAGTTGATATGCTGCCAAGACTTGGCAGGACTCTATTTATGGCTCTACTAATACTGAGGTGAGTGCTGTACCTACTATTACTGGATTGGATCTTTATAGGTTCATTTACTCAGGAACTTGGATAAGAGCTGAAATTCCTAAAAATATTTTGCCACAATAGAGCTCAAAGGAAAAAAATAGCTAGAGAATCTGCTACATTTTAAGGAATGAACACTACAGGAATTTCACCTGAAGCACTTTATTACTTCCTTGTAAACTGTCAGTTTAAATCTATCTCAGGCCAAATTGCACATCTGTCTATTTGCAATGCTTCATAGGCTGAGGAAAAGGGAGCAGACATTTTGGAGAGATTCAAAGACACATGACTAATCCATCCTTTCTGTGTGATCCAGGAATATTACCACTTCTGCAGAGCTGCAAAGAAGAAGGGGAAGATATTCCCTCTTCTTTATGCCTCTATAGCCCAAAAGATTTTACAGAAAATACTATGTAATGGGATTATTATGTATTAATGTACAGAATTAAGATATTCATTTCACAACAGGAACAGAGATAAAACATAAGATGAGAAAATCAGTACTTCAATACATGAAGGCAAAATACAGTCAAACTTCATCATGTTGTAATAACCAGAGAAAAGCCTGAATAGAATTTGGAAAAACTCTGACTCAAAAAATAAATACTATTTTAATGTGTTGCAAATTTTTCTCATGTATTTGGTGCAGAATAGACGTTCAAAAACATATGTTAAATGAAAAGAATGAATGCACATATATCTTTATAGATATAGAGGATAGAGATAGATTCTAGAGTTACATAGATATAATATTTAAATGAATATCAAACAATATTGTCAAGAAGATTCTATGAGTTATGTCTTAGTGAATAAAGAGCTATCATCAGTAATTAGTATGCTGATTAGTTATATAGAAACAGACCTTATTAAAATATGCTTTAGACACCTAAGTACATTTAAACTAACCAAGGCTTTTAATGGCTCTACAGCCATACAAACATTAAAATACACAGACACACACACACACACACACACACACACACACACACAGAGGCATTTCTTGTTTGTCATTTTAATTTGATAAAAACACAGTTTTATTAATATTAGAAATCAGATTTCATTTTATATGGAGAATATAACCAAGACAAAAATAAACAATTTTGAAATAAAAAATACAAATAAAAAGGAAGTAAAATAATATAAAATAGAAATTAAAATAAACATTTATGCTATGCAGATAAAACAGTATAGCATACCAGAAAATATTCTGAATTTGAAAGATTTACATGACAACTATGTGAATAAACTGAGAACTATTCTTCAATAAATATAAGAATGATAGTGTAATAATATCTAAATCTTACATTTTTTTGCTTGAAATTGCTAGGGAGAAAAATAACAATTTAAAGGCCAATATAATGAACAAAATAACATCACAATATTTTAAAAGAGACACCATAATCACTTTATTTTGTAACCATTAGACCCCATTTTTAAGTTATAAATGTAAAGAAATAATATAAGCAAATGTAGAACAAGTTCCATTATGTAGGGAATCTTAGCAGGGTTCAAGGGGGCTTCTTCACACATACAACATTAAAAAAAAAAGACAGCTGACTCTTTACAATAGTTGATTTGCCAGTTTTATGTAAAATAATACACAGCTGTTTAACATTATCTCCTTCTTTACAAAAAATATTTTGAAATGTAAGGACTCACAACCAGAAATTATTGTAAAACATGTAAATAATCATTTGGGGAGGGGGTGCAATCATAATTCCCAATCTGTAACAAATCATATTAAAAATGCCAACTGAGCTCTAGGCAGTTTTTCTCAGTGGTTAGAACATCAGCCCACTGGTTGTTAGGTCTTGGGTTTGATTCATATTAAGGGCACATATCTCAATTGCAGGCTAGATCCTTGTCACCTGTCAGGGTACACTCAGGAGGATACCAATCAATGTTTCTCTCTTACATTAATGGTTCTCTCTCTCTGTCTCTCCCACTCCCTTTCACTCTCTCTAAAAACATCAATGAAAAAATATCCTAGGGTGATGATTAACAACTTAGCAACAACAAAAATCAACTGAATTTTTCAAAAATATTTTAAATAAATTAAAGTAAGTTTGTAATGCATAGTAAATATCATGTCAAATATGAAATGTGCAAATAGCTAAATGGAGAATTTATTTTGTCTCTATCTTTGCTAATTGAGGAGTTAAATGGTATGTCTAATCTAATATAATGTGTAACCCCAGAATTATTTCTACTTTGTTTTACAGAGCATTTTTTCTCACTATATTTAAGTAGGATATTCTTTGGCATATAAAATAGATTCAAGTAAGCTAAGGAGAGGAATTATTATAGAGCTGGGAAGACTCCTCCTCTTACCCCTGATTAATGTTGTTTTTTTTCTAACTTTTCCCATTTAAACAAAAGTGTTCATCTATTTACTCATTCAATCTTTTACCTATCTTTATTTTTTTTGAAGTATTAAAAATATCTTATTTGGGGATTCCAAAATGGCAGTGTAATAAGTGGAACCTACACTGATGTGGTCCCAGGATCAAACTGTAATTATAACTAAAATAAAGAAAACTCATCCTGAATAATCAACTGAAAACTATCTGAAGAGAACACTGATAAACAAGGATGGAAAGTGAAGACCACATAGATACCATAGTAGGAAGTGCAGAGATGCGAGAGGGTTGTTCAGGCTCCCATAGACAGCAGCTGAATTTCCAGAGGAATATCTCACCTATGGGGGGGTTTCCGCTGAGAACTCTGAGGTCTATACCTAAGCTGTGCTCCCCAACCAGATCGCCAAAACTGAGAAAGGTGCTCACAGAATATTTGGCTGTAAAAAGTAGTGGGATTGCAGTCTGCCAACGAGAGATGGCTAAAAATGCAGGCACTCTCTTAAGGGGACAACATATAATTTCATGTGCAGCCATTCACCTTGGTTTCTGGCAGAGGGAGAACAGAGTGGACTGGAGTTGTGTGAAGAGGGTTGGTGGCTCTGGGATTAGAGCTTGGAAGGCAGCTACTGGGTTTCCTGTGCTGAGTCATTCATTCATACTTCAGAGCACATCTTTCTCCAGCAAACATTTACCATCCTGGCAGTTTTTGTGTAGGGCAGGGTGTATTTGTGGGGAGGGGAGCAATTGCTCCACTCTATTGGAAAATCCCTTGCCCCAACCTGTGGAGTTTCTGAAGCCATTAAGAGACTGAGAATAACAATCTGCCTGCAGGCAGAAGCAATTGCTTCACTCTGTTGAGAAACTTCTGCCCCCCATGTGCTTGATAGCCTGAGGCTAATCAAGACTGAATAACAATCAGACTACAGGCAGAGGCAGGTCTCTTGAGGCTTTCAGACTCTGCCTGGTTTAATTCTGGGCCCAGGAATAGGGAAAGGGGACCTTGGTGCACATCTTGGTCCTTTCCAAAGGCATCCAGCACCAGTAGAAGTAGCAACAAACTGTGGATTACTGATAGCTCCAAACGGGATACTCAGGGCCAGTTGCAAACAGCATATGGTATTATAGACACAAACACAAACAGGCAGCCAAAACGGGGAAACAAACACAAACAAACAAACAAAAATGCAAATGAAAGAACACAATAATTCTCCAGAAAAAAAGCTAAATAAAATGGAAATAAGAAATTTATCAGATATAGAGAATCCAAGATGGCGGCATAGTTAAACATCTACACTGCTGTCTTGCACAACAATTTCAAAACTATAACTAAAAGATGGAACGGACATCATCCAGAACCACAGGAAAGCAGGCTGAGTGGAAATTCTACAACTAGAAGGAAAAAGGGGGGCTCACAGAGACCCAGAGGAGCTGCAAAAAGCTGAGATACAGATACACACACATGAAGAGAGCGGGTGTCAGACTACCTGACTGGCTTTCTCTGGCAGGAGGGAAACGGAGACTCTCAACTGCATTGAATCCCTTATCCTACAGCACTGAACCCCAGGTCCAGCCGAAACTCATATGGGGGCAGTTTGGACTGTGAAAAGGGAGAAATGCACGGAAATTTAGGGGAGCCACGAAAGGGCAAAAGTCTGGTGGCGTGCACAGTACTTCGAGCAGAAGACTGACTGCTGATTGTGCCACTGGCTTTCACCAGTAGGTGAGACACAGAGCCTCCCAACTGTGCCACTTCTAACTCCACTAAACCTCAGTTTTGGGCAAAACCCAGGGGACCCAGTCTCATATGGTCCCAGAGTGCAGGGGAGCTGGAAAGGCAGTGGTCTAGAGGCACTGTGCATGCACACAGGGATGACTCCAGCGATTACCCAGAGACATGTGAGACCCAGGGGTCATGGAGGATGGGGCAGACTGGAAAGCAAGGCGGTCCCTTAAGCCCTGAGACTCCACCCATCACAAGCTCAACAGAGAGGCTTTTGCAGTTTTGCAAGTCTTGTATCATAAGGCTGAATCCAACATAGAAGTTCTCCTGGGATAGTGAAAATGAGGAGACAAAGGAAGAGATCACAAACAAAAGAAATGGAAGAAAACAAATGACTGGATATAGAGCTCAAAACCACGCTTGTAAGGTTTTTCAAGAATCTCCTAGAAAAGATGGATAAATTTAGCGAGACCCAAGAAGAGATGAAAAGGGACCAACTAGAGATGAAAAATGACCAACTAGAGATGAAAAAGGACCTACTAGAAATTAGACCTAACAGCAGTCTAGAAGAATTCAAGAATCAAGTCAAAAATTTGAAATATAAAGAATCAGAAAACACTCAACTGGAAAAGCAAGAAGAAAAAAGAATTTAAAAATGTGAAGATAATGTAAGGGGCCTCTAGGACAGCTACAAGTGTACCAACATCAGAATTGTAGGGGTGCCAGAAGAAGAGAGAGAGCAAGATACTGAAAACCTATTTGAAGAAATAATGGCTGAAAACTTCCCCACCTGGTGAAAAAAATAGACTTACAAGTCCAGGAAGCACACAGAACCCCATATAAAAGAAATCCAAAGAGGACTATACCAAGACACATCATAATTAAAATACTAAGAGCAAAAGACAAAGAGAGAATATTAAAAGCAGCAAGAGAAAAACAGTTCATTACCTACAAGGGAGCACCCATACAATTGTCAGCTGATTTCTCAAGAGAAATTATGCAGGCCAGACAGGAGTGGCAAGAAATATTCAACGTGATGAATAGCAAAAATCTACATCCAAGAATACTCTATCCAGCAAAGCTATCATTCAGAATTGAAGGGCAGATAAAGAGCTTCACAGATAAGAAAAAGCTAAAGGAGTTCATTACCACCAAACCAGTATTATATGAAATGCTGAAAGGTACTCTTTAAGAAGAGGAAGAAGAAAAAGGTATAGGATAAAAAATTATGAACAACAAATACATATCTATCAACAAGGGAATCTAAAAATTAAGTGAATTAAAAATGTGATCAACAGAATAAACTGGTGAATATAACACAATCAGGAGCACAGAAAAAGAGTGGACTGATAATTCTCAGGGGGAAAGGGGTGAGAGGGGTGCAGGGAGAGACTGGACAAAAATCATACACCTATGGATGAGGTTAATGGGGGGTAGGGAAAGGTAGACTTAGGGGTGGGAGTCAGGTGGAGGGGAGCTATGGAGGGGAAAAAAAGAGAAACAAATGTAATAATCTGAATAATAATGATTTAATTAAAAATAAATTTATCAAATATAGAGTTCAGAATAATGATGACAAGGATGGTTAATGGCATGAGAAAATATATAGTAACTATGGAACAGGATCCACCAAAAATAAAGAATGACATAGCACCAATAAAAAATACAATGCAGAGAAAAACAGCAGATTAGAAGAAGCCAATGATTGAATTAGTGATTTAGAAGACAGGGTAGAAAAAAAAATCACTCAATCAGAAAACCAAAAAGAAAAAAAAATAATTAGAAAACATGAGGAAACTTAATGGAGCAATGGGACAACATGAAACAAAATAGTCACATCATAGAAAACTTCCATAACCTAGTGAAGGAAAATGTCACACAAGTTCAGGAGGCACAGAGAATCCCCAGATAGAAAACCCAAACAGGCTCATTCCTAGACACATCATAATGAAAATGCCAAAAATTAAAGACACTGGGGAATCTTAAAGGCAGCAAGAGGAAAGCAATTTGTTAGCTACAAAGAAGATCCCATAAGGCTGTCATTTGATTTCTCATCTGAAACTCTACAGGCCAGAAGGGAATAGCATGAAGTATTCAAGATAGTAAAAAGGAAGGATCTGAAACCAATATTACTATATCTAGCCAGTCTATCATTCAAAATAGATAATGAAATAAAGAGCTTCCCAGAAAATAAAATGATAAAGGAGTTAATCACCACCAAACCAGCATAATAAGAAATGCTAAGAGGATTGTTGTAAGAAGAAGAAATGTGGGAGAGAGAGAGAGACAGAGAGTGAGAAAGAGAAAAAGGAAGAGAGAGAGAGAGAATGAGCAACATACACATAAATAATTAAAATGGCGATAAATTAGTACCTATCAAGAATAACCTTAAATGTAAATTAAGTACTCCAATAAAAAACATAGGTTGGCTGAATGGATACAAAAACATGTCCCAAATATATGCTGTCTATAAAAGACCCACCTCAGAACAAAAGACCCTCATAGGATGAGAGTGAAGAAATGGAAAAAAAAAATTCAAGGCATATTGAAATGAACAAAAAGCTGCCATAGCAATACACATATCTGACAAAATAGACTTCAAAATGAAGATTGTCAAAAGAGACAATAAAGTTCACTAAAAAACCTAAAGGGATTGATGTAATAAGAGATATAAACATGGTAAATATATATACACCCAATATAGAGGTACCTAAATACATTAAAAAAATCCTTAACTTCAAGGGAGAGATCAACAGCAATACAGTCACAGTATGGGACTTTAATACCCCACAGATTTCACTGGATAGATCTTCCAGATAAAAATTAACAAGGAAACACTGACTATAAATGACACACTGGATTTCATTCACATTTACAAAACATTTCACCTCCAAAACTTCAAAATATACAGTGGTACCTCGAGATACGAGTGCCCTAACATAAGAGATTTTTGAGATACGAGCCATAAAGGGAGCGATTTTTTGTTTTGAAATACGAGCAACATTTGAGATACGAGTAATCGCGCGGATCGGCTGGCTGCACACGACCCACCAGTTTACCGTGACTCCTGCATCTCATAGTTTCCCACGCCTCAGTCAGTGTGCTTGTTTACCTCGTTGTTGAAGCATCTTTTGTGCATTTGCATACTTTATCACATTTCTTTTTATAACCATGGGTCCGAAGAAAGTGAGTGGAAAGGTCAGTGCTCAGAAGAGGATGATGTCTATTGAATTAAAGCGTGAAATCATAGAAAAATATGAGCAAGGTGTGCGAGTGGCTGACTTGGCGAGGCAATACGGGCGTAGTACTTCAACGATATGCACTGTGCTTAAACAGAAGGAGTTGATAAAGGGTATAACGCCAGCTAAGGGTGTTAAAATAATTTCTAAGCTCTGTAGCTCTCTCCATGAAAAGATGGAGAATCTACTGATGGTGTGGGTGACGGAGAAGCAGCTTAAAAGAGATACATTAACACAGGGCATCATATGCGAGAAGGCGCGAGCAATTTACGGTGATTTGCTGGAGCAGACCCCGTGCACTTCCAGGGATGCAGCATTGAAAGATTCATTTAAAGCCAGTAGAGGCTGGTTTGATAACTTCAGGAATAGGTCTGGCATTCACTCCATTGTCATGCATGGTGAGGCAGCAAGTTCGGATGTGAAGGCAGCTGAGGATTACCTCAAAACTTTTTCTGAATGGATAAAAGCCTGTGATGAGACAAGGCTTTTCAGGAAGAAGATGCCGAATAGGACTTATATAATGGCAGAGGAGAAGGCGATGCCAGGCCACAAACCCATGAAGGATAGGCTAACTCTCACACTGTGCGCCAATGCGAGTGGCGACTGCAAGATCAAGCCTCTGCTCGTATACCATTCAGAAAACCCGAGTCTTCAAGTCACGTAAGATTTTAAAAGATAAACTGCAAGTTATGTGGAGGGCAAACCCGAAGGCATGGGTCACCAGGCAGTTCTTTGTGGAGTGGGTAAACCTGGTTTTTGGCCCCTCTGTTAAGAAATATCTACAGGAAAACAACCTAACCATGCAGGCCCTCCTCATCCTCGACAATGCTCCTGCTCACCCACCGAACCTCGAAGATGAACTCCTCGAAGAGTTCAAGTTTATAAAGGTTGTCTACCTACCTCCCAACACCAGTCCTATCCTGGAGCCCATGGATCAGGAGGTGATTTCTAATTTTAAAAAGCTGTACATCAAGCACCTGTTCTGGCGCTGCTTTGAGTTGACGGAGAACACAAACCTCACCCTTCGAGAGTTCTGGAAGAACCACGTTAACAATCGTGATATGCCTCAGAATTATTGATCAGGCCTGGCTGGGTGTTACAAGGAGGACTGTGACCTCTGCTTGGAAGAAGCTGTGGCCTGAGGCCATAGCCTAAAGGACCTTCAAAGGATTGGAACCCGAGGTGCCAGTGGAGGAGGAGATAGTGTCTCTGGGGAAATCCATGGGCCTGGAGGTGGATGAGAGAGACGTGAATGAGCTCGTCGAGGAGCACTCTCTGGAACTCACCAAGGAGGAGTTACAAGAGTTGCAGTCTCAGCAACATGCGGAGGTTCTCCAAGAAATTGGTTTCGAGGAGGAGCCAGAGGTGGAGGAGATCTCTACAAGTGAGATAAAGGAGATCTTAGGAATGTGGGAGAGGGTGTCACACTTTGTGGAAAAGAAACACCCCGAAAAAGTTGCTACTGGTCGTGCATGGGAGCTGTTCAATGAAATTTGCCTCACCCATTTCAGAAACATTCTGAAAGGGAGGAAGAGGCAAACCTCATTGGACACATTTTTTTTGAAATCGGCCAAAATTGCAGAGACCAGTAGCAATTAAGTTCAGTGAAGATTAGTTAAGTTAGGGATAAAGTGTAGCATTAAGAGTGTAACGAGTAGGTAAATACACTTTATAAAACCAGTTTATTCCTTTACATTCTCTTTTATTATGTTTTCATACAATATTTGTCATTTATAAGTACATTTTTCTTACTCAAAAACACGTAACAAGATCAACTGGGGTGGCATTTTGGGGGCTGGAACAAATTAACGGCATTTCAATTGATTTCAATGGGGAAATTTGCTTTGAGATACGAGCAACTTGATATATGAGCAAGGTTACGGAAGGAATTAAACTCGTATCTGGAGGTACTACTGTATCAATAAAATTAAGAAATGGTTCTTTGAAAAGAGAGATAAGGCTGGTAAACTTTTAGTCACTCATAAGGAAACAAAGAAAGAGGATACAAATAAATAAAATCAGAAATCAAAGTGGTGAAGTAACAACTGACATCACAGAAATGCAAAACGTTGTAACAAAATACCATTAACAACTATATGCCAAGAAGCTTGACAATGTGGATGAAATAGACAAATTCCTAGAAAAAATATGATCTTTCAAAATTGAATCAGGAAGAATTAGAAAACCTGAATAGGTCAATAACAACTGATGAAATTGAAGTGTAATAATAATAATAATAATAATAATAATAATACCAACCAAACAAAATTCCTGGTCCAAAAGGGGGACTTTTATGAAACATTCAAAGAACTAACACCTATTCTCAAGGTATTCCAAAAAATCTAAGAGGAAGAAACACTTTCAACCGCTTTTTATGATGCCAGCATTACCCTAATGCCAAAACCAACAAAAAAAGATAATTAGAGGTCAATAATCATGAAACAGATGCTAAATCCTTAACAAAATATTAGCAAATTGGACCCAGTAATACCTGAGAAAGATCATACCGCATGACCAAGTGGGACTTATTCCAGGAATGTAAGGCTGGTAAAATATTCACAAATCAATAAATCTGATACATCACATAAACAAATTGATAGACAAAAAGCAAATGATTATATAAATAGATGCTGAAAGAGCATTCAACAAAATTCAACATCCATTTTTTTTATAAAACCGCTCACCAAATTGGCAATAGAACGATCATACCTCAACATAATAAAGGCCATATATGACAGACTTACAGCTCACATCATACTTAAGCACCAAAACTAAAACCATTTCCCCTAAGAACAGGAACAAGACAGTGATGTCTGCTTTCACCACTCTTATTCCACATAGTCCTGGAAGAGCTAGCCACTGCTTTTGGACAGGAAGAAAATGTAAAAGGCATCTAAATTGGAAAGGAGGAATGTAAAACTCTCATTACTTACAGATGACATGATACTGTACATAGATAACCCTAAAGACTCTATTTAAAAACTGATAGATTTAACAAATTAATTCACAATGTAGCAGGATAGAAAATTAACTCCCAGAAATACATGGCATTTTTATACATCAATAATGAATTATTAGAAAGAGAAACTAAAACATTCCCATTTACCATTGCAACAAAAATATGACACTTAGGAATAAAATTAACCAAAGAAGTAAAAGACATACTCGGAAATCTATAGGAGGTTGAAAAAGAGGAGGAGATATAAAGAAGTGGAAAAATATACCATGTTCAAGAATTGGTAGAATGAACATCATTAAAATGTGCATACTACCCAAAGACACTTGTCTTTCTATCTGAGAGAAATTTCAATACATTTTAGTATGTTTTCTTTTTTTTAAAGTTAAATTTGCTCTCAATAACATATTTAAGACCTTAACGTTATTTTTGTAATACTATTAAAATCATGGAATATATTTATAAATGAGAATCTGCATAAGATAAGAATATACTTCATAATAATTTCAAATGTCCTATTATCTCACAATTGATTATGTATCTCATCTTCTATCACATTGCTTTCATATTAATAAACTTTTTAAACACATGAATGAAAATGAAATAATTTAACCTGTCATGTGGATATTTTATCACTGTGATTGATATTTTGATACTTAGGTACGCCTGAATTCATTTTTATTTTTTAAAATTTATCTTTATTGTTGAAAATATCACAGATGTATCTTTTTTTCCTCATTGACCCCCTCCATCCTGCATCTGCACCCACCAGGCATTCACTGCAGTATTGTCTGTGTCCATGGATTATGCATGTATGCATATAAATTCTTTGATTAATGTCTTCTCACCCCCCTAGCCCACATTATCTTTATAATTTTATTCTGGACACAAGCATAGGTTAAAACTTAAATTTTTGTTTCAATGGCTCTCTTTGTGGTAAATCCAAATGATGGGAGGGAAAGCTATAATCCAAGGAAGAAGGCCCCACTGTCTGTATGGGGGTGAAGCATATATGGCCAAGTAAAGTAAGAAGAGATGAAAACCTCACACTGGATTTTTACATGCTCTATATGACATCATGATGATGATGAAATAGTATTGGCTCTGGAGTTAAAAGACCTGGGTTTGAAACTCAGTTCTGCCATTCAATTGTTTTGTGACCATAAACAATTAAATTCTCCAAGCCATACATTTTTACTCGAATAATAGATACTATTCATAAGGCTACTATGAGATTCTATAAAATATGCACAAAACACTTAGTACTCATGCCTGGTACATAATAGGAACTCAATATAACTTAACAGATTTTCTTCAACAGATAGGGTACTAAAGTTATTTAATAATATATTAGCTTCAAGGCAATTTTTAAATTCTTTTTTCTTTCATGTATATACTCTCTCAAAATCTGGACACAGGTATGATTATTTACAAGGTACTATTTTAGGCTCTTTCAAAAAATAGATAATCATTTATTGAACATCAAGATGCATTCTTGGCATGTTATCCCCTCTATATTAATGTATATAAACTTTTTTCTTGTATTAGACTTTGTTATAAGTACTTAAAGTATAAAAAAGTGATTATCTAACCCCCACTGCCTGAGTCTCTTCCTAAATTCTCTTAGCTAATGTCACCATTATCCAGATTTCCATCCAGACTAGACATGAATCATCCTAGACTTCATCTTCTTCCCCTATATTTTAATTAATTACCAAGTTGATTAATACTAATTACTAAACCAACCTGAAACCTTTTTCCACTAAATTGAATTATCTTAGTTCAGGTCTTTAGTATTTCTGCCTTTAACTATAGCAACTGATCCCCTTCCCATTATTGCCTTTATTGAAATTAACCCACTATACTAATTGTTTTTAGAATATTTACTCAGTTACTTTAGCAGTGGTTCCTTTTACTTAGACCAGTGGTCTGCATACTATGGCTCACAAGCCACATGCGGCTCGTGAGCAGCGGTTTGCCATTCTGTTGACTAATGAGTTTGCAGACTACTGACTTAGACCAACTTTTTATTTAAAAGAAGCCCTATGCAAATTAGAACATGTAAAATTTTAATTGAGGTAGAGGTGGAAAACCTGAAAAATAGAACTTCCCCAATTTCATGTCAACCAGGAAGGAAAGTCCTTGAAAGACACCTTTGAAACCAGTGGTCTATAGGAAAAATCTTAGAAGGCTAAACACAATAAATAAAAGGCTAACTTCACAAATTGTCTTTTCCAACCCTTCCTATTCTAACCATATCACCTATGAGTCTTTAACCTCAAATCTCTTCTCCAGTGTCTTCAACTTAATTGTCATTCATTTCCCCTAGCATATCAAGCTATTTCTCATCAATTTATATCTGTCTATATTATTCTCTCTGCTTAGAATGTTTCCTCCTTGATTCTTCATTTGTCTAAAACGTATTCTATAAGACATAGCTCCAAAGTTCCTATCCCTCTGAGTATTACTCAATTTACCAAATTGATTTAGTTGCTCTCATTTCTGTGATCTTATAGTACCTTATATATACTTGCGTTACAGTCCCTACCACACTTTAAAGAAATAATTAATTTAAATGTCCTTTTCCCTAATTTATCATGATATGATAAAGACTGTTATTCATAAATGTGCATTATATAGGACCTAATACCCAAAATACAATAAGTGCTTTATAAATTTTAGTATCATTTAATTTATAAAGATATCATTGTTATTAAATTCAGTTTCTACTACACAACTTTAATAACGTCAATTAAATAAATATTAAGCTTAAGTGTTTTGTATACTTTTAGGTTATTAAGAAAATCAAAAAAGTTCAATGCTAATTTATGAGATATTTTTATGGGAGCACTGTTTAGTGCAGTGTTCAGTGAAAATCACTGAGTTATGATTTAAGACAATGACAACTTGCACTTTCTTCTTTTCTAATAGTGAGGTTTCTATACCAGAGATGCATTTATTTCTACTTTTTAACCTGGAGTAATATCTTGTACAACATTCACAGATGCTCAGAACCCTTGAAAACAAGTAAACAAAGAATTTTACTAAGACATATAAGTAAGCATGTGTGCTGCATCAAATCCTAGAGGATTTGAGACAATGCTAGTTTGGCCAGTGTACCTTCCCTAAACCCATTCCCCAACATGCATAATCATACATACACAAAATAAAGTTTAAATGTGATGTTCTGCAATGAAATAATTAGTGTTTTAAAAGTTATATTTATTTGATTTAAGTCACTAGAGTAACAAAACTGTTTACATGAATACTCAAAAAATTCAATAACATAACCTTTAGTAAATCTTGAAAAGCTCTGAAGGACAAAGTGGTTAGATCAATATTAGTTTATTTCAAATGTTGAACAGCATAAAGAGACAAGGCAGATCATAGGATGGATTTTGTTACCTGTGGGACTGATAAGTCCTGGTGATAAGAGGCCTGGAACTGAATGTGGCAGAAGACGAGCATTGTCCTGCAACACTCCCAAAGAACGTTTAGGAGGCCTGCCAGGCCTTGAACTGTTGAAAAACAGACAAAAAAAGATCAGGTTTAAAATGTTCACTTTTTGAAAATACAATTGCTTACTATATTTGACTCCTACATCTTAATTGGTGAGATTGATAGAATTTTATATTAAATACTATGTTCATTGATTACAAAAAGACCAGTAAGTTCCTTCTCACTAAATTTCCCAACATATGGCAAACATTTAAACTATAAAAGACTAATTTCTATTTTAGAATCCATTTATAAGCTAGGGTTTTGCAATACAGTTTACCTGTTATGAGAAACCCAGTTACCCTCTGCTGTTAAAGCTACACTTCATCCCTGGTATTAACACATGGTACTGAGATCTGTGATAGTAACTCACAGGATTAAAATTGTACAGAATGTGGAATGATTAAGTCTCTGTCCAGCATGCCAGAGGTGAGGGGTAAAGAGTTGAGAGATATAGAATAAGAACTGATGTTTATTACCATTTCCACAGCTGCCAGAGCACACAAGGAACAAAAGACCCCCACTCTTAATAAGGCTTTTATCCCCAACTTTTTAAACCAGTTGTATAACTAGCAGTGCACTCTCTTGGAGTTGATGTACTAGCAAAAGCTACCACCTTTGCAATCTAAGCTGTCTTCTTTTACAAGTTGATTAGTGGTTTTAACTGATTAATTGAGGCTAAACTTATAACATGAACCTAATCTATTCCATTTGTACATTTTTCACCCTTGTGTGAACAGTTTAGGCATTATAGTAGCAAATGTTAATCCATAAAATAACGAAATAGAAAATCGGTACCTGACCTTCATCTTGTACCTTAATACAGTCAGTATACTGAATATATCATTTGGAAGCTGTCACTACAACGAAGAGACATGTAAGTCTCTTCATAGGATCAATCATTCTCAAGTCACCCAATATATTTCAAATATTACTTTCTAATATTGCCTAAGATATTGTTGCTTTTTAGTAGAAATTCAGTTTGCAAAACTGAATAAGAGGTCTTTTGATAAAATACCACAAAATATTACATTAAATAACCCAAGTCACAAAAATGTATGAGGTTCAGATAGAGAACATTTCCAAAAATGACTTCTGGTTCATAAAGAATTTTAATTTTAATCTCATTCTATTAATTTTGCAGTAGCAAAGCGCTCCATCAATGTAAGACAAACTCTGATTTTAAATTAAGACAACTTTTAGCAACCTTACACAGAGGTATTATTACCCAGTTTATTTTTCATATACTGCTGGTGTTATTCTCTTCCATTGTACATCAATATTGTATAAAAGTATAACACAAAGAGTCTGTTTTTCTCATTTAATGTTTCAATTTTGTAAACTGACTCTCTTCTCCCTCTTCCTACTTAATTCTGGGCCAAAATTGATTTTCTTTAATTCAGTGTTGTTATCTTGTTTGCCCTTACTCTGTTTTATGGCTCCCTAACTCCTTTAGAGACTAGTGATGAGAGAAATATGTTATTTACTTCAAGTACCCTAAAGAATTCCAAAATCACTGAACAATATTAATCAGGGAACATTCAGTCATTAGAAGGCATGTTAGTTTTTTAGATAATCTTCACCAAACCTGCACTTTTTAAGTTTTCTTTGTGTCTTTCTACTTATCAGAAATCGAGCCTACTTGCATTGAGTAGGCACTGAGCATTCCTAGAGCTAGGCTGAATTTAGATATAGGGCAGCTGCTGTCAGCATGTTTCTGTCTGTTACCTGGGTCCCGATCTGTGCTGAGCGTGGGACGTGAGGTATCCATGCAAATAAACCTTTCCACTAATATTTGAAGAGTAATCTAAGATTGTTGATAGAGTATTAAATTTGACATAAAAGAGTTATCAAGCTTTCAGATTAATTTAAATTGGCAAACTGAAATAAGTGAACACCCAAGAAAATTTAAGTGTACTGGACAAAAAGCTGTTTTAAAGTATTAATTAAAATTGCTATTGATAGTGTATCTCATGGTAAAATTGCATAATGTGTAATGAACATAAAACAGGCATATTTGTGTGCAAAAAATTAAAATTTAAAGTTATCAAGATTGCATTAAAAATTTTTACCAAATTCTCCATTAATCAAAAAAAGGAGGGGGGGAGAGTAGGATAATATTATGTAAGAAAAAATATCTGGTAAGTAAATTACATCTAGAAAATTTTCACTTTAGAAAATTAATTTCCATTTGTAATATTAAGAGCAAGACACCCATGAAAAATACACATGGTGTCAAAATAAGCCAAAGGAAAAGCGGGTAGGCAAAAATAAAAAGGACCCCAAGTCAATTTTATAGAAAAGATTCCTTTATTAACTCTTGGTCGAGAATATGTTTATATACTTTCAGAAAACAACTCCAAGACCAAGTGGACTCCTGAAACAGAGAGGAACTGACAGGTCTGCGCCAACCACAAAGGCAAGAGGAGAAACAGTCCAGAGATGGAAGACGCAGATGACGCCTTGCCATGTGAGCAGTCAGCAGCTGTACCTCGCTAAAGGATGCCTAGGACCAAACCAGAGAGGGTCGGACCGGCATTCCCACCATTTGTCCACTATCCAGATACCATTGATAACATGTACATATAAGGAACTGTTTGACATTGAAACTGGGACTCAAACATTTTTCTTTTGCTTTTGTGGGTTTACTTCTAGCCTACAAGGGCAAGATGTTTTTAAAGACAAGAATCAGGGGGTGGGGGGAAGCAGATGCAGAGGCAAAGAAGCAATGAACAAACTGTCCTGCTACAGTGGGAAGGCTGGGGAGGTGTGGGGAGAGGGGCCTGTAGGAGATCAACTGAAAGACTTATATGCAAGTGTGTGTAGGCATAGCCAGTGGATATAGGGCAATGGGGGGGGG
>JAAGEH010000029.1:14859608-14877254 GCA_011751065.1 Lasiurus cinereus
GGGGGGGGGCAGGGAGGAGACAGATGAGGACATGTACTGGTGGAAGGGGAGGCCAATAGGGAATAAATAAATAAATAAAAATTAAAAAAAAAGAACTCGAGCCTACTAACTTTATTCAAGTCCACCTGATTTATCTTTCACTGCAAACATTCAGTGCTCATGACCACTTCATGCTCATGATCACTTTCAGATGGGCTATATCCAGAAGTAAGCAGCCTGGTGCTCCCTCTAGGTCCACATTTTGAGCCAGCCATTGACAGTACCCTTTGAAAACTATATAGTTTAAACTGTTCTCTTCCAAATTTCTTGGTCCACTGTTTGACATAACTCTTTTCCATTAAGCTGACAGTCTTGAGAAGCATTGGTGGTCCCTTAGTGTAGTAGTTCTACCTTACATATCAATATTTGAAAAAAAAATTGGTCAAACTTTCCATCATCAGATATAAATTGGAAAAATCATACCTTTGGTCACAAATGGCTTCATTGTATTTACTGCATATGCTATAAACCATATTCTCCTTCCTAACATTCTTTTTAGTGAATAATTTGTTTTATGTTAGTATGATTGTGAGCCTTTCCAACTAGAATGTAAGTCCCATGAAGGCAGCACATATTTCTGGTTTTGTCACTGTATCCTGAGCAATTTTCATCGTGCTAGCACACAGTAGGATTCAGTAAATGGTTAATTAAATCAGTTCATTAATAATAACAAGAAATATTATCTCACTGCTGCTCTAACTTCCAAATTGCTCCACTCTCCTCGACCACACGAATCTCAAGCTAGTTGCATGATATACTCATCAAATAACCACTTTTAAGTCTTGGATTCTATAGCTATTATAAAACCTTCAAAATATGATCCATTCAAATCTGACTGTATACAAGATTGAAGGGTAGATGCCACTCTATCTCTTTTGTTAGAGGAACCACAAGCTTCAACACCTGCTCAAGGACTAAAAATCCCTGGAATTACATATATACAGTGATAATATTACTAATTCAATCACCCAGTAAATGAATATGCACTATGTATCCATTCAGTATGAGTCTGGTGTTAGGACTAGGTATGAGGGTAACAAAGGTTAAAATGTAAGCTTGACAAGGTTAAGGGATTTGGTCTGTTGTTTGATATATTGTAAGGACATAGAACAGTTTCTGCCTTTGAGGAGCTTATTGTCTAGTGATAAAAATTTGTGTTTGAACTGTTCTTTAAAATGTATGATTAACTCATTAGTGAGTATGATTGTGTGATATCCACTTCCAAACTTGTTTAAATTTATTAGTGAGCAAATTTCACATTCAGATGCCTCCATTTTTACAAGAAGACTTGGGCCTCTAGAATAAGTTAATTAGAATCAAGTTTGTGAAAGAGCTCCATACTAATGTAAGATGGTTTTATTTTTACTTTTAGACCTAATGATCCTCTGTAGTAAGATATTCCTAGCACTACATTTCTTGAATTTCCTTTCAAAGAACACAAACCTGACGGCATGATGAAAGACTATAAAGAGCTCCATAGAATGTTGGTAAAGATCTTCTTGATTGATAATCTTGCCATACTTCCTATCTTTAAGAGCTTAATTAACATTAGGCATATATTTACATATTAATCAAGACAAATAAACATGTGGTGATTTAACCAGAAAACTGTTTTTTAGATGACAATTTAATTAGCATGGGCTGAAAACTCCATCATTGCAGCATCCTGTTTCTGCTAAAATATTGATTGCATTACTGATTTCATGCTTTATTTTATAGAGTATAAATAGCCATGTAATTACTCTTTAATTAAATCATAATTACTTGTTGGCAATTATTTGTTTTCAGTTTAATTACAAGGTTATTTGTACTCTGTAAAATAAAATAGGCTTCTTTTTAAAATTTGCCACCCAAATGGCTCAGTGGATGTATCACCCATAACACCACAAACAAAAGTTGTTAAAGTACAAGAAAAATAACCCCATGAAATAGCAACATTTTAATTAAATAATTTAGCTAAATATTTGAGATATTCAGCTTTATAGAATAAATATTGTGTGTAACATTTATGGGTAGTTTAGGGAAATATCCTTCCAAAGAATCATTATTTTCTCTGGGTCCAGGTTATCTTTTAACAAAATTTATCTTGGTATGTATTTATCCTTCTATCTGAAAACTTCTTCAGAAGAAATGAAATAACAGCTCAGTTTCTTGAGATTAAAGAATAATCCAACTTGAAATATCCAAGGCATTTGATATTTCCACAGTTGAAGTAAATTACAAAGTACTACCTTGCCATTTACACACTTTGTAGAGGGAAATTCAGTGGGTATTCTGCTGTCAACAGGATATAACACAGTCTATGATATATTTATTTGAAGTTGTAATAGCTGATAGTTTGCTCATTAATATTATGACATTTCACTGTTGAAATTTTATTTCCTGTCATCAGTCATTTATATATGAATCAAGGAATGAATAATTTAGTAAGGTGAGTGATTTTGTTGTTTCAAAGAAAAATATATTGTTAGTAAATTCTTTAATGATGTCATGTGGCTTCAAGATAGTTAATATAAACCATATGGTCACACATGATTTAGTGAGGAATCATAAATCATGCCATCCTCTTTAATGAAAGGTTGGCTTATAATTCTTTAAAGAAACACTTGTAACATTCTGGGACAAACTAAACAAATTGCTGAAGATATAGTGGCAGTTAAAGTGGGTATTAGCAACAACTTGTAAAGACCACTGCAGTTGGATTCCTGAACTGGGCTGTTATTAATGACCTGGGGTTTACTTTTGAGAGCTATCACTGATATTTAAAATCCCTTGGGATGGTTCTTGAATGTGTCATTTTTTGGATTACATTAGAAGCCATGAAACTAACAGATAGCACTTGCTTTGAAGGAGCTGTTTACTTGACTGTAAAAATGCTGCACTTTAAATGTGCTGTTAAATTAAATGAGAATCTTTTTGAAAGAATGGTAAGTCTTTTAATTGCATCGTGGATTAATAATAACCTCTTAGGTCTGGCATTTACTACAACATTTCAAGGATGCCAATGGTCGTTAAACTCTACTTGACCTTTTAGTGTTTATAAAGAGAAACAAACTCTGACCTCACAGCAACCTGAATCCATCTTCTCTCAGTGTTGGCAAACTGATCACTTTTCTAACTATTGCACTGAATTGCATTCCCAACCAGATCAAAGGCAGTAGCAACCAACTCAGCAACCCAGAAGTCATCCATGCAAAATGGGCAATTAACATTAATCATATATGAAATTGTTCAAGCTGATAACTGGTCACTATGGTAACTCTTATAAAATGGTGCTTATGTTAAACTGGGCGTCAATCAGCCCTTGGTTCATGGGAACTTAAAATATGGTTCATCATGTCTCTAATAGCTATCAATACAAGGAACAAAAAATGCACTGGAGGCAAGGTCATTTATATTCATTACTATTTACTCCATACTTCAGTTTCTATATGCATTTCAAAATTTAAATTTGGTTATATTAAAAGTATCAACACCAGCATTCACTTACAGCCAGGGAAGTTAAGGAAATTATCTTTAACATAGGGTGTTCAGAGGATGAAGGAAATCCTCTACTTATTAATGGGTCACACATTACAATGTCAAGGATCATGTAGAACAATTCAGATTTATGCATTAATATTATAATTGTAATGAATTTATAGCTTTTATTTTAGTTCTTAATACTCTTTATTAGTTTTATTTTATTATCATCTAGTGAACACATATTTAAGTTATATCTCTTTGAAAAATTTAAACTTTCCAGTAACATGTTGACTGATAACTTTAATATTTTCTTAGTGTATATTTTATTACATATAAAAATAGTAGAGCTATTATTTTAAATATCATGTTTAATTTCCTTGCTATCACTGAATTTCTGTTTTTCTTTCAATTAAAAAGATCTGATATAAATATAAAACAATTTAAGGGTTGACTACTCACTTGATAGAAAATATAACTGTGAAGCAATTTTATACTTCATTTACTTGACTGCTTCTTATTTAAATTAAATGTGCTCTAGGCGGGTGTTAGGACCTTTAAACAAGATCTCTCCTTATCATAAATTGAATTCTAATACAATTCTTAGTATAATCAACAAAGATTATATAAAAGACATGCTGACGAATGACTGGGATTCTTAGCAGTCTCTTTTTACTCTGCTTGTATAATTTGTATTAGCATCAGTGGAATTAATGCACCTTAGTAAATCTTACAATAAATCAAATTAAATAATATTTGCCATTCTAAGGTGTATCATATCACTGTCAGGCACATGTTTTAAAATAAAGGCATTCTTAAATTCAAAGAATATATCACCATACAAGTCTTCTAATATTAAGGGAATGGATAAGAAGTTATCCATTGTTTTGGATATAGCCTACTGACATCTCAAATTCAGCATATGCCTCTCCAAATCCCATTCTCCACACCTCCCTTCTCTTGCTTTACCAGCAATACAGCCATGCTTTCAGTTACCAAAACTATAAACTTGAGGATAATTTTGATTCTCCCTCAATTATCTCCTTTCATCTTCAATCTGTAATGTTTTTGTTTGTGTGATATATGTTGTAAATTTCCCTCTTTATCCTTATGTCTAGCACCCTAACTCAAGCCCTCATTACTTCATGTCCAAGTTATTTTAAACTGGTGCCTTCATTGTTCCAATCCATTCTATGTAAACTGTGCTATGAATTTTTGTCATCTTTTGCTTTCGAACCTTCAATATTTCCTGACTGCATAATATAAAATAAAATCTAAATGCCTTAGTCTAGATATCTGCCTTAATACATTTCTTCTCTTTTCTCCAATTATTTCTTAAATAAGTCTTCTACTCCAGCTAGGTGAGTCAATTCACTATCTGCTATCCATGATATTTGACCTTAAACCATTTTCTTTATGAAATATCTTTAAGGTATTAGGGTTCCTGGGAAAACATCTTGCTCAGTTTCACTGCCTTAGGAAGGCTTCAGTATAACCTGCTGAAACTGCTGCTATTTTTCTGTAAAGCCACTGCCTTCTGCTTTGTATCATATCAAAAGCTTTCTTTAGCACAAAGGGCATTTTAGTACAAGCATCAGGGAGCTTGTTACAATTAGCCTAAATACTGCTTTTCATGTATGGCAAATGAAGTCCCATTGATAATTGTCAGTCTGAATATAGTCCCATGATGACCTCTATAGTTAACATTTCAAGTTTGAATGTTAACCAGAAAATCCAGGAGCAAGGTATTAATATTACAACTCGAAAAAAAAAATAATGGCGGCGGAATAGACGGACACATCTGGAGCTTTGTAGCTGGGCAGAGGGAGAGAGAGTGACTGAGAGTCGCACGGGGAGTGTTTGTTGGCAAGTTAAGAGTCAGTTATCCTCCAGGAGAAGGCAGGGAACTGCTGGACGGGGCTCTCCTGGCCAGGCAGCCCCACTGCCGAGGGGTTTTTGTTGGCTGGAGCCACCAGCGCGAACTCGGAGACCATGCCATCTTGCAGAGGGAGATGGATGTCTGCGGTGGTCTGAACGTTGTGGCTGAATCATTCACCGAACAGCCAAGAGCCCAGAACACCACTCTCCAATCGACACAGACACGCAGGCAGTGGATTCAGAGATCCACACGGCACACAGAAAGGTCAGATTTCACCTGGGATAAGGTGAGGTCTCCTGCTCCGCAGAACAAAGACCCACACACTGTGGGAGCCAGGCTGTGGGAAAGCTGCCTCTGGAGAGGTCCGCGGAGGTAGGGCAGTGCATGATCCCTAAGTGTGGAAGCAAACTGTCCAAACTGTTGACAGAGGGGAGCTCGGGAAAATGACTCCCTTTTATCTGAGGCAGAGGGACAGGTTGGGAATTATTACAGTGTCCTGGCTGCAAAATCCTCACAAACCGGTTTTGAGAACCACAGAGTATCAGTATCTGAGCACAGCCTAGAGAGGTCCTGTGCTTTGTCTCAGAGGTCAATTCCGAAACACTGCCACCCAGTGGATGATGCACAAATTGACTTTCGCATAACCACAAAAGAATAAAGAGATTAAAAGATCAACAGTGCAACACAGGGAACTACAATACCTTCCCTACTGGGAAACAGGAGTGCCAAGCAGAACAATAGTGGAAGTGTATGACCATTCTATTTTTTCTCTTTTTTTCTTTTTTTTAATTTTTTAAATTTTTGCATATTTAATTAAAAGACTATTTTTTTCTTTCCTCCTTAATTTATTTTACCTTTTTAATTATGATATTTTTGTTTTCAACTAGTATTATTACCACTAGTATTTTATCTTTTTGGAAAAAAAAGAAGTGTCATTTTGTTTTCTCTTTATTTTACTTTGGGATTAGAGTTCTACATTCTATTTTCATCTTTCCTTTAGCATAATTTTACTCCAACTCAACTCTACTTTTATGCCAAAACTTTCCTCCTAGCTTTCCTCATTTTGTTGTCTTGTTTCTCTTTCCCTTTCCCAACTTTAGATAGTCCCTATTCTTTTTCTTCACCTCGTTAAAATTTCACCCCACTTATATATCTAATTTCAAATCCCCTACTACAAGTCCATACAAACCTCTCTCTTCTCGTCTTCACTAGCCAAAAAGTTGTTTTTTATCTATGTCCTTTTGTTGCTATTTGCCTGAACAGTGATTATATCGATTTTTTGAACTTTTTTTGTGAGATTTTTTAAGCTTATTCTACTTGTTTTATTTTGCTTTTTGTTTGCTTTGTTTCCTACCTCTCTTTTCCCTCACCTCCCTCGATACCAGTTGTTATTTGCAGTTTGTATTAACCTCTAAGTACTGATTGCTGGCCTTTATTGGGATTAGTGACTGTTCTATTGGAGTTTTCTCCTGACATCTATATTTTGTTCCCCTTTTCTCTCTTATCCTCTTTCTTTTCTCTCTGAATTTGTTTCTCTTTTTTTTTTTATTTTTCTTCTGCTCCTTTATTTTCTTTTCTTTTATTTTATTCTTTGTTCATTTTTTTTTGCCCTCTCCCAATTTCATTTTGGCACTTCTTTCCTTTCTTTTTCCCTCATTTTCCTCTTCTTTTTTCCCTAATTACCCCTAATTTGTTTTTCATTGGTGGTCACCTTATTGGTGATTATTAACATTGTGAATACATTTCTGTTCAGTGCCTTGTGTGTTTACCGGATCTTGTTGTAGTTTGTGCCTTTGAATCAACGTAGGAGAGAGAACTACATAACCAGACACCCAGAGAAGAAAAACCATGGGCAGAGGAAGAAACAGCCCACATACGACAGATAGGCAGGTATCACCAGAAAAGGAAATAAACGAAATAGAAGCAGTAATAAGCCTGCCAGAGAAAGAGTTCAGAGAAATGATAATAAGGTGGATGAAAAGAATGGAAGACAAAATCGACAATCTGAATAAGAGCGAAGAGGAAATGAAGAAGAAGCGTGAAGATATGCACAAAGAAATAAGAAATGACATCACTGCTTTAAAGAACTCAATAGAAAGCATCAAAAGTAGACTAGAAGAAGCAGAGGACCACATCAGTGAGCTAGAAAACACGGTAAGAAAAAATGCTCAAGTACAGCAGGTTCTAGGAAAAAAAATTAAAAAGCAAGAGGAGAGCCTAAGGGAATTTTGGAATAACACAAAAAAAACAACAACATCCGCATAATTGGGGTTCCAGAAAGAGTGGAAAATGAACAAAGATTAGAGAACCTGTTTGAAGAAATAATGACAGAAAATTTCCCCAATATAGGAAAGGAAAAACCCACACAAATCCAAGAAGCTCACAGAGTCCCAAGCAAAATGAACCCCAGAAAACCAACACCAAGGCATATTATAATTAAATTGGCAAACAGCAATGACAAAGCAAGAATCTTAAAAGCATCCAGAGAGAAACAGAAAGTTACCTACAAAGGAACCCCCATAAGACTAGCTACTGATTTTGCAACAGAAACTCATCAGGCCAGAAGAGAATGGAATGAAATATACAAAGTCATGCAAAGGAAGGGTCTGAATCCAAGAATACTGTACCCTGCAAGACTCTCAATCAAAATTGAAGATGAAATGAGAAGCTTCACTGACAAAAAAGTACTAAGGGAATATATTACCACCAAACCAGCAATGCAAGAAATGTTAAAGGGTCTGCTGTAATAAAAAGAAATAGGAAACGAAGAAGGAACTCTGGGCTAAAGACTAAAAATGGTGACAGATAAGTACCTATCAATAATAACTTTAAATGTAAATGGATTAAATGCTCCAATCAGGAGACATAGAGTAATCGATTGGATAAAAAAACATGATCCACATCTCTGCTGTCTACAAGAAACCCACCTCAGGAAAAGAGATACAGACAGATTAAGGGTGAAGGGATGAAAGATGGTATTTCAGGGAAATGGACATGAAAAAAAAGCTGGGGTTGCAATACTTATATCTGACAAATTAGATCTCAAAGTGAAGGACATAACAAGAGATAAAGAAGGCCACTTCAAAATACTAAAGGGACCCATCCAACAAGAAGATAAAACTCTGGTAAACATATATGCACCCAATATAGGAGCACCTAAATACATAAAAAAAATCCTGGAGGTTTTAAGGGAGAGATTGACAGCAATACAATCATAGTAGGAGACTTTAATATCCCACAGTCACCACTGGACAAATCCTCTAAACAAAAAATCAGCAAAGAAACATCAATCCTAAATGACTCACTAGACCAAATAGAATTAATTGATATCTTCAGAACATTTCACCCCAAAGCCACAGAATATACATTCTTCTGCAGTGCACATGGCTCATTTTCAAAGATAGATCATATGTTGGGTCATAAGAAAAGTCTGCTCAAATTCAAGAAGATAGAAATCATATCAAGCTTTTTCTCAGACCACAGTGGCATAAAACTGGAAATCAACTATAATAAAAACAATGGAAAGAAATCAAGCACATGGAGACTAAACAGCATGCTATTAAACAATGACTGGGTAACCAGAGAGATCAAGGAAGAAATAAAAAACATCATGGCAACAAATGACAATGACAACACAACAATACAAAATTTATGAGACACAGCGAAAGCAGTCTTGAGAGGGAAGTTCATAGCCCTACAAGCCTAATGCAAAAAACAGGAAACAATGGTAATATATTAATTAACCCTACAACTCAAAGTGCTAGGACGAGAGTAACAAGATAAGCCCAGTGTACCCAGAAGGAAGGAAATAGTGAAGATCAGAACAGAGATAAACAACTTTGAGACCAAAGAAACAATTCAAAAGATCAACAAAACCAAGAGCTGGTTCTTTGAAAGGATAAACAAGATTGATGCACCTCTATCCAGGCTCACCAAGAAGTAAAGAGACAAGGCCCAAATAAACAAAATCACAAATGAAAGAGGAGAAATAACAACAGACCCTGTGGAAATACAAAGGATTGTTAAAAAATACTATGAACAACTCTATTCCAACAAATTGGACAACCTGCAAGAAATGGACATTTTCCTAGAAAAATATAAGCTCCCAAAACTCAATGAGGAGGAAGGCAAACATTTCAATAGTCCAATAACTATGGAAGAAATTGAAGCAGTCATCAAAATGCTTCCAGCAAATAAAAGCCCGGGACCAGGTGGCTACACAGGAGAGTTTTACCAAACATTCAAGGAAGAATTAAAACCTATCCTCCTCAGACTATTCAAAAACATTCAAGAAGAAGGAACACTTCCAAACACCTTCTATGAAGCCAGCATCACCCTAATACCAAAACCAGATAAAGACAACAAAATGAAAGAGAATTATAGGCCAATATCTCTCATGAACATAGATGCCAAAATCCTCAACAAAATTCTAGCAAATCGGATCCAGCAGTACATCAGAAAGATCATTCACCATGACGAAGCAGGATTCATCCCAGGAATGCAGGGATGGTACAATATCCGCAAATCAATAAATGTGATACATCACATAAACAAATTGAGAGATAAAAATCACATAGTCATATCAATTGATGCAGAAAAAGGATTTGACAAAATCCAACACCCTTTCTTGATAAAAACTCTCAGCAAAGTGGGAATAGAAGGATCATACCTAAACATCATAAAAGGATAAACCCACAGCTAACATCATACTCAATGGGCAAAAACTAAACCCATTTCCCCTAAGAACAGGAACAAGACAGGGATGCCCACTCTCACCTTTCCTGTTCGATATAGTACTGGAATATTAGCCATTGCAATTAGACAAGAAGAAGAAATAAAAGGCATCCAAATTGGAAAAGAAGAAGTAAAGTTGTCCTTATTTGCAGATGACATGATATTGTACATAAAAAACCCAAAGGACTCCATTACAAAACTAATTGACTTAATTAATGAATTTGGCAATGTACAGGATACAAAATTAATGCTAAGAAGTCTGTGGCATTTCTATACAGAAATAGTGAAAATATAAAAACAGAAACTAAAAAAGCAATCCCATTTACCATCGCACCAAAAAAAATTAAGATACCTAGGAATAAACCTAACTAAAGAGGTAAAAGACCTTTATGCAGAAAATACAGGACACTGAAAAAAGAGATAGAGGAAGATGTTAACAGATGGAAGAGAATACCATGCTCATGGATTGGGAGAATCAACATCATTAAAATGTCCATACTACCCAAAGCAATCTACAGATTGAGCGCACTACCCATTAAAAGACCAACGACATATTTCACACACCTAGAAAGAATTCTTCATAGATTCATATGGAACAAAAAAAAGACCACGGATAGCTACAGCAATTCTGAGAAAGAAGAATAAAGTAGGTGGGATCTCAATACCAGACTTCAAGCTATACTACAAAGCAACTGTTCTCAAAGCAGCCTGGTACTGGCACAAGAATAGACATATAGACCAATGGAATAGAATAAAGACCCCAGATATCCACCCAAGCCACTATGCTCAATTAATATTTGACAAAGGAGGCATGAACATTCAATGGAGCCAAGATAGCCTCTTCAATAAATGGTGTTGGGAAAATTGGACAGATACATGCAAAAAAATGAAACTGGACCACCAACTTACACCAAATACAAAAATAAATTCAAAATGGATACAGGACTTAAACATTAGAAGGGAAACCATAAAAATACTAGAGGAATCCACAGGCAGCACAATCTCAGATATATGCCGAAAGAACTTCTTCAGTGATACTGCTCCAAAGGTAATGGAAGCTAAAGAAAAAATAAACAAATGGGACTACATCAAAATAAAAAGCTTTTGCACAGCAAAGAAACCATCAATAAAACAACAAGAAAGACCACTGTATGGGAGAACATATTTGCAAATGTTATCACTGATAAAGGTTTAATCTCCAACATCTACAGCCAACTTATACAACTTAATAAAAGGAAGATGAACAATCCAATAAAAAAATGGGCAATGGACCTAAATAGAACCTTTTCAAAAGACGACAGAAGGAAGGCCAAGAGACACATGAAAACATTTTCAAAGTCATTAATCATCTGAGAGATGCAAATCAAAACGACAAGGCGATATACCATCTTACACCTGTCAGAATGGCAATCAACAACAAATCAACAAACGACAAGTGTTGGCGAGGATGCAGAGAAAAAGGAACCCTTGTGCACTGTTGGTGGGAATGCAGACTGGTGCAGCCACTGTGGAGAACAGTATGGAGTTTCCCCAAAAACCTAAAAATGGATCTCCCATTTGACCCTATAATCCCACTCTTAGGAATTTATCCTATGAAATTACAAACACCAATCAGAAAGGATTTATGCACCCCTATGTTCATAGCAGCACAATTTACAATAGCTACAATTTGGAAACAGCCTAGGTGCCCGTCAGCAGATGAGTGGATCAGAAAACTGTGGTACATCTACACAATGGAATTCTATGCTACCATTAAAAAGAATGAATTCTTACCATTTGCCGCAACCTCGTTGGAACTGGAGAACCTTATGTTTAGTGAAATAAGCCAGTCAATGAAGGAGAAGCATCACATGATCTCACTCATTTGTGGATAATAAAGAACATTATAAACTGATGAACAAAAGGATAGATACAGAGGCAGTAAAGCATCAGACTGTGAAATTATAGCAGGAAGATTAAAGTTAGGTGAGGTAGATAAGAGATCAATCAAAGACTTGTATGCATGCATATAAGCATAACCAATGAACATAGACACTGGGGGTTGGGGGTATGCCTGGGAGGGATGTTTTGGGGTGTGCAATGGGGAGATATGTATAAAAAGTTAATTAAAAAACAGTGAATAAAATATTACAACTCAAGAGAGCTTAGAGGTTAAACAAGACATTTAGTAAGTTAATCACTATTAACCTCTATGTTTAGGGATACAGTCTGAGAGCTCACATTCAATTGGTGAGATGAAGGTCTGGCGTGGGGCAGGGTCTGGGTCGAGGTTCAAAGGGGAGGTTTAATTGGGGATTTGTGTAATACAGTCAACAATAAAATATAAATTTAAAAAATACAGAAGACAGTTTTCATGCTGATTTAAGATCTTTTTTAAAAGTTTTGCTCTATATGAATAAATAGTAGCAACTAATATTAAAATAAAACCACTTTAAAATTTTATATCATTTGCAACAGTATGGATGGACCTGTAGAACATTATGCTAAGCGAAATAAGCCAGTTGGAGAAAGATAAATATCACATGATCTCACTCATATGTAGAATATAATGGTAAACATAATTTGATGAAAAGAATAGATCAATCTAGAGACAAATGGTAGGGGAAGAGGGTTAGAGAGCAACCAAAGGACTTGTATGCATGCATATTAGCATAACCAATGGACACAGACACTGGGGTGGTTGGGGCTTGCCCAGGATGGGAATGGCTAGTGGGGGGGGGGTCAATTGGGGAAAAAGGAGACATATGTAAAACTTTAGACAATAAAAAAAGAAACAATCTTAGATATTTGATGAGCATCATTACTGCTTTACAATGGAAGGGAATATGTGTCAAGGGTACAGGTGGTTTCTAGAAACCACGAACAACTCTGCTGATATAAGACCTACAACTGTAATAAACTAGGTTCTGCCAACAACTTTAATAAGCTTCTGAGCAGTCTTCCATAGAGCTTTCAGATCAAAGTCCAGCCTGACTTGTATGTTGACATTAGTCTTGTAAGACTCTGAGAACCCAGTCAAGCCCCTCCAAACTTCTAACTTATACAACTGTGGGAAAGGAAATGGGTGTTGTTTTAAGTTGCTAAATTTGAGGCAATTGGTTGCACAATAGAAAACTAGTATAGTACTTTTGCTATTGTTGATCTGTGTGATGTCAGGCAAATATATAACATATTCTAGATGTGTTTTATCATTTTAATATTAGAAATGTAAGTGAAATAATATATTAATCTGCTAATTATAACTAGGTTACATTTGTGGACAAATGTAGATAATTCATTTACTTCAAAGTATACATAATTTTCCAATTTCTCATCTATCAATTTTAGCTTATCTTTTAAGTTAAATTGCTATATTAGTTGCATGGAAAATCACCCTAAAAATCAAAATGAGTGCATAATATCATAGCACTAGTCTTACCTATAGTTGTATATAGATTATTTGTCTATATATATGAACACTGGTTTGAAAGGTAAAGTGATATATAACTTAAAAGGAAGGGAATTCTGACACATACTAGAACATGGATGAACTTTAGGGATGTTATACTAAATGAAATAAGGTGGTCACAAAAAGAGAAATACTATATGATTCTACTTACATAAGGTATTTAGAGTAGTTAAACTCATAGAAACTCATAGAAAGTAGAGATGTGTTTACCAGGGGCTGGGGCAAGGGGAATTGGAGAGTTCTGCAGTGGGTTATAGTTTCAGTTTTACAAGATAAAAAGGTCTGGAAATATGTTGAAAAACAATGTGAATATAATTAACACTAATGAACTATACACTTAAAATGGTATAGATCCTGCCTTCCCTCTGAGGTTTGACGGTCTGATCGATGCTTCTCTGTCTCTGGATCTGTTTGTGTTGAAGGTAGGGGAGGGTGGAGGTAAGGGGGAGAGATCAACCAAAGGACTTGTATGCATGCATATAAGCCTAATCAATGGACACAAACAACAGGGGGGTGAAAGCATGAGTGGGGCTTGGGAGGATAATAGGATAAGGACACATATGTAATACCTTAATCAATAAAGAAAATTTTTAAAAAATGGTATAGGTTCTGCCCGCCTGGTTGCCTCAGTGGTTGAGTGTTGACCTATGAACCAAGAGGTGACATTCCATTCCTGGTCAAGGCATATGCCCAGGTTGCAGGGTCCAGTTGCGAGCTCAATCCCCAGTCTGGGGCATACAGGGACAGCCAATCAATAATTCTCTCTCATCATTGATGTTTCTATCTCCCTCCCCTTCCTCTCTGAAATCAATAAAAATATATTTTAAAAATGATATAGATTCTAATTTTTAATTAAATGGGACGACATTGGTTAATAAAATCATATAGGTTTTAAATGGTAGATGGTAAATTTTGTTACATGTATTTTAACACAATTAAAAAATAAATTACTTAAATGGTTAAGATGGTAAATTTCATGTTATATTGTTTTACCACAATTCTATAAAAGTAATTCACAAATGTAAAAGAGTATTGTTACTATGGTTATAGTTACTAATAGAATTATAATTTCCACTGAAATTATTTTTAAAAAATTTTATTGAATTTATTGGGTTGATATTGTTTAATAAAATTATATAGGTTTCAAGTGTACAATTCCATAATACATCATCCATCCATATATTGTATTGTATTCTCCACCCAAAGTCAAGTTTCCTTCCATGATCATATATTTCCCCCTTTACCCTCTCCTACCTAACCCCACTGCCCCTTTCTTTCTGGTAATTACCATGCTGTTGTCTTTGTTAATGTTGTTTTTTCTTGCTTAGTTCCTTTACCTTTTTTACACAGCCCCTGCAACACACCCTCCTCCCCCAAGTCTGTTCTCTGTATCTATGAGTCTGTTTCTATTTTGTTTGAAACCATTTTGAATGTCACTATATATATGAGAGATATATCCTGTTGTTTACATGTGCTTGGTTGCATTCATTTGAATGTTAGTACTAAAAGAATTATCAACTCTCCCAATCATCTCCTACTCTATATCTAATTTATAACCTGAGAAGTCCTTACTTCTAAGGCTGAATTCAAAAGTTTAAACTTTACATTATAATTTTAAAATTCTATTTTTTCTTAACATAACCATATACAAGCAATACATTTTGGCACACAGCTTTCTTTCTCATTTTCCCTCCTCCATTCCTTACTTTACCTGCAAAACAATTTTTAGGCAACCCCCACCAAAACAAAACAAAACAAAAAAAACCTTTGCCCCACATTTCTTTCCTGCTTTGTAATAATAAAAATAATTTTCATCCAAGTTAGAATAGATCATAGCAGTTGACTAGGAAATAGAGAACTAAATTATAATGTGTTGTTTTTTTGTCACTGATTATGGCATAATCATGAATAAGTTGCTAGACTTTACAAGTGAGCATGAAGATCATTAAAATTGCCATGGCAGTAGATATGATTATGAGCAACTGGATAGTTTCACAATGATCCCAGGTCTCCCTTATTTTCATTTTGAAGTCAGGTAAATTTGGGTAGATTCAAGTAACACAAGTAAAACTTGGAGACACTGGAGCAAGCATGTCAAACTCAAAGGCCATATAAGTAAGGTTTAAGTTTATGTGGGTCATAAAAAAAAAAAGCTTCAGCCGGGACCGGTTTGGCTTAGTGGATGGAGCATTGGCCTGCGGACTGAAAGGTCCCAGGTTCGATCAGGTCGGGGGCATGTACCTTGCTTGTGGGCACGTCTCCACTGTGGGGCGTGCAGGAGGCGGCTGATCATTGTCTCTCTCTCATCGATGTTTCTGACTTTCTATCTCTCTCCCTTCCTCTCTGTAAAAAAATTAATAAAAAATATATTTTTAAAAAAGCTTCAATTTTCATAGAAACCTAATTTATTTTGATAGAGACAAAGGGCTGAAATAAATTAGTCATCATTAAAATAAAATAATAGAACATTTTAATAAAAATTCATATTTTTCTTGAACATTAACTTACCAGACACTGAATAATTGCACAAATAAGTGTAATGCAGATAGACCTATTTTTCTTTTTCTCTGAAAGTGAAATATTTCTTGCTGCACACACCAAACAAGTCAGTACAAGACTAATAATGTGGCAAAAATCGGTTGCTAAAATATTCGCTGATAGTATTAGTGGAGAGAAATGGTGTGCCTGTGCATAAGGCTTGTAAGGGAAATGAATGCAACACAATTATAGTAATCAGTCATTAGCGAACATTGTAGTTCATTATTAATAATATGTATAACAAGATATTGTAAAAATTAAGTTACAAAATTATTATTAAAATTTTCTTATATACTGTTATATTGGCTGGGCCACAAAATATTCATTGTGGTCCACATGTGGCCCATGGGCCACAAGTTTGACATGCTTGCACTGGAGCATCAATACATATTAGCATGCTTTTCCAAAAAGTTATTTTTCTTCCTAAATTAATGGTTTCCAAAAGGCTACACAATTCAAAAGGCCATGAGGGACTGTGAACTCAGAAACTCTGAATTTATCTATGGCATTGCTTTCATCTGTGATATGAAACTCAACCTCCCTATGCTTCAGTTTCATCATCTGCTAATAAGCACCACATTTATTTGATTCAAGGAATTATGAGTAATTGCAAACTCATCTTTCTAAAATTCTCCATAATAAAATAATGTACAAGAAGAAGAAACAACCAATGTGTAAGCATCTTTGAGCAGAATTTTCCAATTTTAAATAGATTTTCAATTGGTATAATAATGGTGTCTTGCACTATACAATTTCTTTAATAATGTTTTTTACAGAGGTGTCCCTAAAGCTCTTTTATTTCCCTTTTTTAGCTGTTATAAATATAAAAAAACACTACTACTTCAGATTCAATTAATCAAAAACGTTCTTTTACTTTACTGTATTTAAGTAAACAAACAATAAATCCAACATCTGGCAAAGATTGTTTTCCTATTTCCCTCTATCTTCCCCTTACCCAATGTGAATAAATTCTTCCTATAAAAAAGGATATTTCCCTAAAATAGTGACACATTCCCCCATAACTATAACATACTAGTATATTTTCTCTAATGGTAAAAAATAAATTCAATGCAATTTGCATATCTACTTTTTGAGACAAAATAATATTTAGCGGAGGTCAAAATGACAGAGTATTTAAAGTTCTTAAACACTTTTGGCAATTTAACCCCCTCCATGGAGTGCACTGAGAGCAATGAAAAATCCACCTCATGACAGAGTTAGGGATGACCCTACTCTAACCCTCCTTCCAGCTTCAGAGCAACAGGTCATTTTCTACATGTGCACAGCACTTTCATCCTTTTAAGTATTGTAAAAATGTAAATGAAAGCCATCTCAGAGCCATGGTAAAGGAAGCAGTGTGCCCTATTCTGCCTATTGCAAAAATTAAATGTAATATAGTTATATGTCTAGAATCTCAATTTCTTGTTGGCAGAGAATATACCTTATTTACTGTGTCTAACAGTTCTTGGTACAAAGAAAACATCAGGAAGGAAGGAAGGAAGGAAGGAAGGAAGGAAGGAAGGAAGGAAGGAAGGAAGGAAGGAAT
>JAAGEH010000029.1:14877354-14923475 GCA_011751065.1 Lasiurus cinereus
GGAAGGAAGGAAGGGAGGGAGGGAGGGAGGGAGGGAGGAAGGGAAGGGAAGGAGGGAGGGTTAGGATAATTATTTTTGAACATTTTTGCCAGGTAACTTCATAAGGTGCACTTTTGTCAGATTCCTTTGGCATTTCAGAGGTAGAAAATAGACCCAAATATATTGATTTTCTCCTGAAGTATCCCAGAACTTGTTTAAAATACCAAATTAACAGTTAACAGGATTACCAATTAGTGCAACAGGAAGAAAGGAAGCACAATGAATATTTTTGCAATCTAAATTTAGAAATGAAACTTTTTTTTGAAAATTAGGAAGATATAAATACTGAAAAGTATTTTCCTTTTATTTCCTATTTAAATTAAAGGATTGATTCTAATTGAAATGCACTTGGTTAGGAAGGCTATCTACAAGTTTAGTTTGAAACCTGGGGAAACGAAGTCAGCAAAATAACACAGTTTCTATTTAATTCTCAATTTACATTAAACTACAGGAAAATTAATCATTCTAAATAAGCTTCAAAGTAACTGAGGAAGGAGGGGTTTTGCATTTTCCTAAGCCCTTGCTGAGAGGCTATTTATCCTTTCTCTTTCTGTCTTCCAGAAAGTTACTGGTTGCATTTAACTTACACTATTCATTTACCCTTCAGATATAAAATATTATCAGATATTTTTCAATGAATATTAGCCTCTGAAGAATATAAACTCTCTGACAGTTTCCTTTAAATTATGTGGATACACAAGCATTTTGCAAACCCATTTTAACAACTGCACACATTTTAATTTATACATTAAATACAACAAGGCTTCACCTTAGGCTTCCTGCCAAGAATAATCATATTAAACCTTTTTATCTTTTAGTAAAATGATAATTATAAATCTGAAAAGTAGCAGCAAAAGAAAGGTGTTAAAAATTTTAGAATACTATCCTTCATTTGAACACAGGAAAGCTGATGGATAGAAATTGTTGTGGGTAAGGGGCATATCATTTTGGGAAGGGGATGAGAGCTAACATGCCAATTACAAAGCATGACATATTAGACTGAAGGTATCTAATCATCCCAAGCACAAACAAGCCTGTCTTTGTGCTGAAAGGACAGGAAAACTCACACATTCCGCATTGGAATTTATTGGTTAAAAGCCAGCAATTAAATTTACATGCAAAATATTACTTATTGCTTTTATTTCCCAAGAGTTTGGGCTAAAAATTTAGCAACTATATTTTCCCTGGAGATAAATAGTATGTTCACTTAATTTATCTTTTGTTACAACCTGAAAGCGTATAGTCTAATCTTGGAGTCTCTTCCTCCACACTACAGGTGTTTCCCTTTTGCTAATTAAACATTAACATTGTGCAATTGTTGGTGCTCTAAAATTGGTTGTTAATCACCTCTGAATAGGAAGATTGCAGAAAATCTAAATTGTGTTCCAGAAAAAAATTTCAATCAATACAAGATGTTTCCGTCCTCTAAAACATTTCACCAGAAGTCTATAATTTATTTTTCAAGATTTCTGCTTTAAATGGCATTGTTTTGCTACAACTCATTCCTTGAAGGAGTGAGTAGGAGTGTGATATATGGATAAAGGATGTCCTTAAAGGAAGTATGTCATATCATTTAGGACATCAAATCAAAGTTAAAAGCAATCAATTTTACCTAAATCTTATACATGTTGTCAGAAAATTCCTTTTATTTTTCTCCTGAAATGTACTGGTTAATGTTAAGGTTTATATCCTCCTATGAGCAGCATCTGTAACTCCAAGTAGCACTTTTAATATGTGGACAAAAATATGTGTTTAAAGAGAATACAGACAAGAACATGAAATTCAGGAGTCACATGTATGTATGTGTGCACAAGTACATAAAATGAAAATAAAAACCCAAGTGAGATAAAAATAACTTGAATTGGATCCCCAGTCTATCATTTAGTTAGTTAGTTTTAATATATATTTTTGGGATCTGAAAGCAGTGGCATACTTGAAATAACGTACCAGCTTCTAAGCAGGAACTACATATGTCAACTCCTAACTTCACATTGAGGATCTCAGGTTGGTGGCTTGAAATAGGCCATGGTGAGAGTGTTCACACTATGGAAATCAGGAAAAACTACAGATCAGAGATCCATTCCCAGCCTAAGGTCCAGCCAGTTAAATATTTACCAGCATACTACTGTCTGAAAAGAAAGCATTGTGGCCATGATTTCTAAATCAAATAACTATTCATTTCACCTTACCATTTTAATTGTTTATATAATCCTATTTAATAAAAGAGTAACTTTCAAATTAACCATCACTTTGCTACACCCACCAGTTATTCCCACCAGCCACGCCCACTGGCCAATCAGGAACAAGCATGCAAATTAACCCCAACTAAGATGGCTACAGCCACAGAGCAAACAGGAAGGAGGCTTGGGTTTCCCTGGCAATAGAGGAAGCCAAGCTTTCTACACACCCTGGCAGGCTTAGGCATCTACTCAAGGCTACAAGTTTCAAGTACAGAAGATAAATAAATCCCAGCAAAATTGGCAACAGCCATTGAGCTGGAGAGAACAGGAGGCTAGGGTTGCCCCTGAGGATAGAGGAAGCCAAGCTTCTGTAATTCTGGCCTGTCTTGGCCTCCACTTAAGGCTACAAAGTTTCAATTATAGAAGATAAATAAATCTCATCAGAAATGGCTGCCTCCACAGAGTGAGCAGGAGGCTTGGCTCCACTGCAGGTTACAGTTTCAACTGTAGCAGATAAATAAATCCCGGATACCAGGGCCTCTGCTTGGGTCACCAGGGGGCATGGCCAGCCTGCAAACCACCACAGGTCCCTTTCCCAGGCTGCCCCATTCCCCAAGGAAACCCCCACCCTGATCCGGGACACCTTTCAGGGAAAACCAGCTGGCCCTCACCCATGCACCAGGCCTCTATCCTATCTAATAAAAGAGTAATATGCATATTTACCATCACTCCAAAACACAAGATGGCTGCCCCTATGTGGTCAAAGATACTGCCCTCAAGTGGACACAAGATGGACACTACAAGATGGCTAGCAGGGGACAGCAGTTGGGAGGGTCCAGGCCTGCAAGGGAGGGCAGTTGTAAGTGATAAGGCCAGCAGGAGATGGAAGTTGGGAGGGACCAGACAAGCAGAGAAGGGAAGTTGGAGGTGATTGGGCCTGTAGGAAAGAGCAGTTGAGGGGGGACCAGGCCTGCAGGGGAGGGCAGTTAGGAGTGACCAGACCTGCAGGAGGGCAGTTAGGGGCAAACAGGCTGGCAGGGGTGCAGTTAGGCATCAATCAGGCTGTCAGAGGAATGGTTAGGGGGTGATCAGGCTGGGAGGCAGAAGTGGTTAGGGGCAATCAGGAAGGCAGGCAGGTGAGCAGTTGAGAGCCAGCAGTCCTGGAATGTGAGCAGTATGTTCGACTTCCCGTTTAGGCCCGATTACAGGAGAATTGGGCCTAAATGGGCAGTTGGACATCCCTCGAGGGGTTCCAGATTGAAGAGGGTGCAGGCTGGGTTGAGGGACACCCCTCATGTGCACTGATTTTATGCACTGGGCCTCTATTATATATATGAAGAGAGAGAGAGAGAAAGAGAGAGAGAGAAAGAGAGAGCACACAGCTATAGCATTTGGACACATTGAAGCCTCAGACTAATGAGTGGGCATGGTTTTCTTATGGCAAAGCCACATCCAAGTCCCAGCTTGGAGAGCAAAGCCCTCCCAGCATAATTATAACCAAAGATTATAGTTTAAAGCTTGGCCTTATGGTCCAAACCTGTGGTCCCAGGTGGCTAAGTGATATAGGCTGTGGGAGATGCAGGAGGTGCTGCCAAAACAAAGCTTGATAAGTTCAGAGGCATGTAATTGAGTAGATTTGAAACCCATGAGAATGTTGTAAACATCTTGACTATGCTTTTACTTTGCCTTATGGCTTCTGGCTATAAAATAAAGAGTTGGCTTGCAGGCTGTGGCACTGTCTCTCCATCCTAAAACAGTGACCCATCTAGGCCCAGCTTTATTCTCTTATCTGCCCTCTTTAATCCTTCACCACTTCCCCTCTTCAGGTTCACCCCTGGCCTTGCTGAGCACAGCACATTTATACATTAACTATCCACAATGGACAGCATACTAAACCAATTATATTCTGAGCAACAATATCCTTAACTTACAGTTAGGATGAGGTATTTTAAATTTGAAATAGTTTTTTTATAATTTAAATTGGGTATTTCAAAGTAAATAAACAGCCTATCACATACTTATAGGTAATACACAATATTTCTGGATAAGATTTTTATATGAATCACACATTTAAAATGTTGACCAAATTTTAAAGCTCTCTAAGTATATATTATTAAAGAAATACAAAGCAAGTAAGTTATCAGCCTCAAGAACCAGAAACAAATATTTAAAAGTAATTTATCTATACTAATAAAAGGCAAATATGCTAATTAGACAGAGAGCCCTTCCATACATCCTTCCAGACAAAGCTATGGTGGCAGGACCAAAGCAGAGGTAGTTAGGGGCAAATAGGCCAGGATGGGAGGGCAGTTGGGGGTGAGCATGTCAGCGGGGAGGGGTGGCAGTTGGGGGTGGGCAGCCTGGCATTGGGGCAGTTGGGGATTATCAGGCTGGCAGAGAGGCAGTTGGGGGCAAGCAGGCTGGTGGGGGGGCAGTTGGGATCAAGCAGGTGAGCAAGGAGGCATTTGGGGACAATTGGGCCAGCAGGGAAGTTAAGGGCAAGCAGGCTGGCAGGGGTGCCATTGGGGGCAAGAAGGCCAGAGGGAGGGCAGTTGGGGGCAAGCAGGCTGGCAGGCAGAGTGGTTAGGGGCAATCAGGCTAGCAGGGAGGGCAGGCATGCTGGCAGAGGTGGCAGTTGAGAGTGAGCAGGCTGGCATGAACAGTGGTTAGAGGCTATCAGGCAGGCAGGCAGGCAGACAGGTGAGCAGTTAGGAGCCAATGGTCCTGGATTGCATGAGGGATGTCCGACTGCTGGTTTAGAGTATAGGCCGGGCTAAGGGACATCATCCCATGCACAAATTTCATGCACAGGGACACTAATTATATATATATATATATATATATATATATATATATATATATATAGTCTCTCACACACACACACACACACAGCTACTGTTACAGCAGAATAACCAGTAGCTATGATGCACGCTGACCACAAGGGGCCAGATGCTCAATGCAGGAGCTGCCTCCTGGTGGTCAGTACACTCCCTCAGCAGGAGCGCTGCTCTGCCAGAAGCCAGGATTGCTGGTGAGTGCAGCAGTAGTGGTGGGAGCAACTCCTACTTCAGCGGCAGTGCTAAGGGACAGTGAGCCAAGTGGTAAGAAGAAAGCAGACAGGCAGTAAGAAGTAATCAGGTGAGAGAAAGAAGAAAGTAGCTGGGTTGTAAGGAACAAGCAGGCAGACAGTTAGGAGTGAGCAGGAAGTGGTAAGGAGCGAGAGGACCCAGATTGTGAGAGTGCATAGGCTGTGCTGAGGGACACCCCACTATGCACAAATTTTATGCATCGGGCATCTAGTATATAAATAAAAATGACTAAATTTGGGGTGACAAAAACAAAAATTAATTTATTCAAATATTTCAGAGTTTGAGATCATATAGTTGTAAGAAAAATACTATTCAATAGGCATGGAAAAATTAAACATACAAGTGTTAAAGAGAAAATATTGACATATGAGTAAATTTGTTTAGGGCATTTCTATAATTGGTTACAATTCATTAAAATTTATGGCTATTCATAACTATAAAACATAAATTAAAAATCTAAAGTAAAATATGAAGTAAAAAATGACTGCTAAGTAACTGTCAATTTCCTAAGCAAGGACAATTCTGAGGAATGATTCACAGTATGCTTATTCCCACATTGAAAATACAGATAATGTGATGTGCAGAAATAAAAAGCATTTCCAAAACATGAACATGCTAATACCATGCCTATGCCAAGAATTTAGTTATTAATACTATTTTTTAATATATTTTTATTGTTTTCAGAGAGGAAGGAAGAGGGAGAGACAGTTAGAACATCAATGATGAGTGAGAATCATTGATCAGCTGACTCCTGAACACACCCTACTTGGGATTGAGCCCACAACCTGGATATGTCCCCTTACCGGGAATCAAACCATGACCTCCTGGTTCATGATGCTCAACCACTGAACAACATTAACTAGGCATTATATTATTGCAAATCAACTACCTGTGATGCAAATGTATTTGCGATATCATTGTTCATCCATATGCCAATACTGTCATGACTCACTTTTATTTTTCTGTTTAATATGAATAGATTTAGATAATAATAAAATAGTTTATCATATTTCTAACTTTGATAAGAATTCCACTTATTTCATTTAAGCTTCGCATTTATTGAAATAATAGTTTTAACTGAAATATAGAAGTTTATTTATACATTAAAATATGCTGTAACTTATATAGTAGTCTGATATTCTTAAGTAAATATCAGATTTGAAATTTAATAAATGTTTTATATTCCTATATGGAGGATGACTGCATCTTTATATTTACTTGCATACATCACTGATACTAAAAAACATGTTGAGTTTTTAGTAGGCCCTCATTAACTATTTCTGAATTTTGAAAGTTGACCCAGAAATGAAAACTTGTAATTTAGAAGCAATTACAAATCAAGAGTAGCCCATAAATTTTTTTCCACTCCCTGATACCTTTCTTAATTTTTTAAAGCCTTGTTCCATGTAAGCAAAATGTCATAGCTCTGTCTTCCTGTAACTTTGTTATACTGTTTTCTCACATTCAGTCATAAGGTTTTCACTGACATTTAGAACTCGACAGCGATCAACATCCATGGTCAGGCTAGAGCAGGGCCAGTGCTCTTTCCATTTAGACCATACAAATGGGCTGAGAGAATCTTGTGGCCTTCTAAGTCTAAAGGCATGGAAAAGACCTTCAAGAATAATGATCACATTTTGATGTTGTAACCTTGCTCTGAAAAGATCATTTGTCAGGGCAATCAACATTTCTTCTATCATCCACATTCTAACATCCAAGTGAAAAGTTTTCTAGGAATTGATTAAAGTGTCCAGCTCATACCTTTCACCTATCTATTACTTGCTGTAGTTGTGGAACACAGAAATGTAAACATTTTAAATTACTTCAATATCAAATAGACCAAGGAGAGACAAAATGGCAGCAGAATAGACATACGTGTCCCGAGCCTTGTCCTGGAGCAGATAGAATGAACAGCTGAAAAAAATAACATCCAACCTGAATTGGTGAAGGAGACTCAGTGGATGAGACAGTTTGCAGCCGGTAAGAGCATAGGATCCCTGGAAAAAGCCTGGGACACTACAACCATGTGAGCATCACACATATGAGCAGCCCACTCCTATCCAAGGAGCTGCAGCCCCACAAGCAGACTGCCCCAGGCCTAAGAGCAGCAGCCTCACATGATTTGCCCTGTCCAAGGAGCATCAGCTGTATAAATGACCCACTCCCAGGTAGGAGGAGAAGAAACAATATGAGCAGCCCACCCAATCTGAGACCAGCAGCCACAAAAGTAGCTTGCCCATGATTGAGGAGTGGCAGCCTGGTGCAGCCAGCCCCCATCCAAGGAGCAGCAACTATGTGAGTAGCATACTATATGAGGAACAGCAGTGCTGATAGCAGCCCTCCCCCATTCAAGGAGCAACAGACACCCGAGTAGCCCACTATAGACTGAGAAACAGCAGCCACACAAGCAGACTGCCAAGATTCAAGGAGTGGAAGCTCTGAGCATCCCGCACTGGTCCAAGGAGCAGCAGCCACACACAGCCTGCACCTTTCTGACTAGCAGCAGCTGGGTGAGTGACCCACCCCCATCTGAAGAGCAGCAGCTGCACGTGTACTTCACTCCTGCCTGAGGAGAACCAGGTGCACAAGCAGCCCATTCCCTGTCCAAGGACCAGCAGCTGTGAGAGCAGCCCACCCCAATTCAAGGAAGAGCAGCTGTGTGAGAAGCATCCCACACCAGCAAGAGGAGACACCACTGCTGTGAACAATACCCATCAGATAAGCTGCTGCTAACTGAGGAGCAGCCATTTCAGTGACTGCCTGAGGAGCAATCACAGCTCGAGGAGCCACTGCCAGCCAAGGAGCAGCCCCTGCACAACATGGCATCTAGATAACTTGGTGAGATCAAACAAGGGTAGACAAAGAAATCCCCAAAGGAAAGAAAAGGGAGAATCTCCAGAAAAGAAACTAAGTGAAACAGAGGCATGCAATATGTCAGAAAAATAATTCAGAATAAGGGTCATAGAGTTCATAAGCCAGATGGAAGAAAAAATCAACACCTTGATTTGAAAGATGGCGAATGGCAAGACAGAGGTGAGGGAGAGGAAGTGAGTGGGGGGGGGGGATGAAAGGAGAGTATGTGGATGTGTGTGGTGTGTATGTGAGTGAGTAATGGACAGTTAAATCTCACAGGAGTAGCAGGGGCTAGCAGGCCAGGCTCTCTTGGACAAGGAGAGACTGCCACTAGTGCGGGCACACCCCAGACTGTGGGACTCAAGCATGAAGCTCTTGACATCATAAAAAGAAAAACAGCCTTTCTTTGGGAACTCATCAACACCAGCAACCAGACAGGCCTTGGAACTACCCTGAGACCCAGCAACCACTACAGCCAAAATCCTGCTGACACAGCTGCAGACATGTGGACCCTAGGACCTCCACCTCCAAAGCAGTAAGTGCAACCTCCCCCTCCCCAGCAGCAGAACTCTGGTCCACATTAGTGCACTTCCAGTGTACAGGCATCCAGGGAGCTCCACTCCCTGGCAGTGCCTGGGAGCCCCTGGAGAACCCTGCAGATGTGATTTTGTACAGACAAGTGTGCATGGCCCTGCAGTAGAAATTCTGAATTCCCTCTTCCTGAATAACTGCCCACATTTACCCCAGATGTTCAACCTCATTGCCAGGACACCTTAGGGCATGTCGTCAGAGGGCTGCACCAGCACCATGCTCTGGGAACAGCTGTCTCTCTCTGCAGGGTATGATTTGGCAGAGAAAAGGGCGCACAGCCCCGCAGTAGAAATTCTTAATTCCCCCTTCCTGAAAAACTGCCCACATTTACCCCAGATGCTCAACCTCATTGCCAGGACCCCATAAGGCATGTCGTCAGAGGGCTGCACCAGCAGCATGCTCTGCAAGTAGCTGTGAGTCTCTGTGCTGCCCTGCAGTAGAATTTCTGAGTTTCCTCTTCTTGAATAATTACCCATATATACCCCAGCAGCAAAACCTCAGTGTAAGTCCCTGCAGAACTTGTCAGAGCACTGCGCCAGTTCAATTTCAGTGCAGGACCCCACAGAGTGCCTTAGAACACTGATCCTGGCAAACATACCTCTACAGATATGAAGTTCCAACAGGCAGGCACCCTGAGCCCATCTACCTACAGATGGCTCTTGGGAGCCACTGGGAACTCTCCCTGGGTGCAACCTCAAACAAACAGGGGAACACTTCCCCACAGCAGTAGAAATTTTAAATTTACTCTTTATGGATACATGCCCACAGACAACTCAATTACACAGCTACACTGCCAGAGCCCTTCAAAGTGCTTCATTGTGCCTCACTGGCAAACTTATTGTGGGTGTTCTTGTGAGCTGCCACTGGAAGTAAGTGCCTATCACCACAGGTGCAGCAACAAAAGATGAGTCTGCCTACCCCACAACTACATAACTCTTGGCACCAAAGTCATGCCTCTCCATAGTGTAGGCCCCCTAAGACACATCACCCCAACAGACGGTTCCTTGATGATACTATGAGTCCCCACTGGGCACACGTGATCTCAATTAAGGGTGAAAAACAGAAAAAATAGGGACACTCCTTCCATGGATGCCAACTTCTGGACAACACAGTTGTGCTGCTCAAGCTCACAGAACTACATCAAGAGAATACAAATAGCTCAAGCAGGGAACTACAATAGATTAATAAGAACAAGAGAATTGAGAGAATACACGAGTAGCACAATTAAAAAAAAAACCCTAGGTAGAAAAGCAATTGGATCTATAATTAAAACATTACATGAAAGCATGAGAAGACAAAAAAGCAATTGCCAAAGGAAAGTAAAAGAGGAATCACCACAAAGGGAGTTAAATGAGATTGAGGCTAGCAGCTTATTAGAGAAAGAATTCAGAGTAATGGTTTTAAGGATGTTTAAATGGCTGGATGACAAATACACACAACTGAACTACAAATACACACAACTCAATGATAACTAAAAGAGCTGAATGAGAATGTCATCAACATGAAAAGAAACCAAGAGGAGATGAAGAACAATATAGCTGCAATAAGAAACACACTGGAAGGCCTAAACAGTATACAAGAAGAGGCTGAGGACCGCTTCAGCGAATCAGAAGACAAGGTAGGAAAAAACACATAAACATAGCAGCAACTGTAAAGAAGATTTTAAAATCAAGAAGAGAGCCTAAGGGAGCTTTGGGAGAACACAAAACGAAACAACATTCTCTTATTAGGGATTCCAGAAAGAGAGGAAGAGAAGCAACAAATAGAAAATTTATTTGAAGAAATAATGACAGAAAGCTACCCTGATATTGGCAAGAAAAAAATCTATGCAAGTCCAAGAAGTACACAGAGTCCCAAAACAAGTTGAACCCCAAAAGACCAATACCAAGACATATAATAATTAGATTGGCGAACACTAACGACAAAGTAAGAATCTTAAAGTCTGCCAGAGAGAGACAGAAAGTTACCTACAAGGCATCTACTATTAGAATATCAACTGATTTCTCAACAGAAACACACCAGGCCACAAGGGAATGGAGTGAAATATATAAAGTGATGCAAAGCAAGGGACCAAACCCAAGAATACTATACCTAGCGAGGCTATTATTCAAAATTGAAGGTGGAATTAGGAGCTTCACAGACAAAAAAAAAGGGCTAAGAGAGTTTATCACTACCAAGCCAACAAACCAAGAAATGCTGTAAAAAGAAGAAAGAGAAAGGAAAGAAGAAACACAAACACTTAGGAAAAATATGACATTAAACATGAACTTGTCTATAATAACATTAAATGTCAATGGGTTAAATGCACCAATCAAAAGATATAGGGTAGCTGAGTGGATAAGAAAACATAACCCACATATTTGCTGTCTACAAAAGACCCACCTCAGAGCAAAAGATTCACACAGCCTGAGAGTGAAGGGGTGGAAAAATATTATTCAGACAAATGGAAATGAGAAAAAAAAGCTGGGGCAGTGATACTTATATCATATAAAATAGACCTCAAAGTAAAGGCCTTAACAAGGGATAAGGAAGGCCACTACATAATACTAAAGGGAGCAATTCAACAAGAAGATATAACTCTGGTAAACATATATGTACTGAATAGAAGAGCACCCAAATACATTAAAAAAACAACAACAACAACAACAACAAAAAGAAAACTCCTGGAAGATATCAAGGGAGAGAACAACAATGCAATCATAGTATGGGATTTTAGTACACCATTGACAACACTGGATAAATCCTCCAGACCAAAAAAATCAGCAAAGAAAGAGCAATTATAAATAAGTCACTAGATTAGATGGATCTAATTAACATCTTGACAACATTACATCCCAAAGACATGGGATATATTTTCTTCTCAAGTGCACATGGGACATTTTAAAAAATAGACCCACATATTGGGTCACAAGCAAAGTATCCCCAAACTCAAATAGATTGAAATCATATCAAGCATTTTCTCAGATCACAATGGCATATTATTGGACATAAACTACAATGAAAACATTCCAAAAAATTCAAACACTTGAAAGTTGAATAGCATGTTATTAAGCAATGATTGGGTTATAAATGAGATCAAAGAAGAAATTAAAGATAGCCTGAAGACTGCCGAAACTGGTTTGGCTCAGTGGATAGAGCGTCGGCCTGTGGACTGAAGGGTGCCAGGTTCCATTCCGGTCAAAGGCATGTACCTTGGTTGCGGGCACATCCCCGGTGGGGGGTGTGCAGGAGGCAGCTGATTGATGTTTCTCCCTCATCAATGTTTCCAACTCTTTGTCCCTCTCCATTCCTCCCTGTAAAAAAATCAATAAAATATATATTAACAAGGAAAGATAGCCTGAAGACTAATGATAATAAAAACACAACAGTGCACATGCTATGGACACAATGAAAGCAGTGCTGAGAGGGAAGTTTATAGCTCTACAGGCCTGCCTCAAAAAACAAGAAAAAATGGTAATGAATCGCCTAACTCAACAATTCAGAGAATTGGAAAGAAAGCAACAAGAAAAGTCCACAGTGAGTAGAAGGAAGGACATAAAAAGATCAGAGCAAAAATGAATGCTATAGAGACCAAAAAAATAAAAAATAAAAAATATCAACAAAACTAAGAGCTGGTACTTCAAAAGAATAAACATGATTGATGAAGCATGAAGCAAAGATAGAGGACCCAAATAAACAAAATCAGAAATGAGAGAGGTTAAATAACAACAGACCCCACAGAAATACAAAGGATTGTTAAAAAATATCATGAACAACTTTATTCTAACAAATTACACAACCTACAGGAAATGGACACATTCCTAGAAAAACACAACCTTCCAAAACTCACACAGGAAGATTCTAAAAGTCTCAATACACTGATAACTAAGGAAAAACTTGAAGCAATCATCAAAAACCTTCCAGCAAACAAAAGCACAGGGCCAGACAGTTTCACTCGGGAATTTTACCGAACATTCAATAAAGAACTAAAACCTGTCTTCCTCAGATTAATCCAGAAAATTCAAGAGGAAGAAATACTTCCAAGCACCTTCTATGAATCCAGCATCACCATAGTACCAAAACCAGATAAAAATAACACAATGAAAGAGAATTACAGCCAATATTCCTCATGAACATAGATGCCAAAATTCTCAACAAAATTCTAGCAAATCAGATCCAGCAGTATATCAAAAAGATCATACACCATGACCAATAAGATTTACCCCAGGGATGCAAGGATGGTACAATATTTGCAAATTAATAAACATAACATTTCACATAAACAAATTAAGAGATAAAAATCACATAGAAATATCAATTGATGCAGAAAAAGCATTTGATAAAATCCAATACCCTTTCTTGATAAAAACTCTCAGCAAGGTGAGAATAGAAGGATCATACTTCAACATAATAAAAGCCATATATGACAAACCCACAGAAAACATCATATTCAATGGGGAAAAACTAAAACCGTTTCCCCTAAAAACAGTAACAAGACAGGCATGCTCAATCTCACCACTCCTATTCAACACAGTGCTGGAAATACTAGCCAATGCGATCAGACAAAAAAAAAAGAAAAGAAATAAAAGACATCCAAATAGTAAAAGAAGAAGTAAAACTGTCCTTATTTGCAGATGACATGATACTTTACATAGAAAACCTGAAAGAATCCATCAAAAAATTGTTAGACTTGATAAATTAATTCAACAATGTAGCAGAAAAAAATTAACGCCAAGAAATCTATGGCATTTCTATATACCATTAGTGAACTTCCAGAAAGAGAGAATAAAAAATCAATCCCATTTACCATCACACCAAAAAAGGCAAGATACCTAGGAATAAACTTCACTAAGGAGGTAAAAGACCTATACACAGAAAACTACAAGACACTGAAAAAAGAGATAGAGGAAGATATAAACAAATGGAAGAACATACCATGTTCAAGGATTGCTAGAATCAACATCATCAAAATATCCATACTTCCCAAAGCAATCTATATATTCAATGCAATCCCCAGTAAAATACCAATAGTATATTTCACAGAATGAACTTTCCAAAAATTCATCTGGAATAAAAAAAGACCCCGAATAGCTGCAGCAATCCTGAGAAAGAAGAACAAAGTTTGTGGGATCTCAATACCTGATGTCAAGCTATATTACAAAGCCACTGTTCTTAAAATAGCCTGGTACTGGCACAAGAAAAGACATATAGATCAATGGGATAGAATAGAGAACCCAGAAATCAACCCAAACCACTATGCCTAATTCATATTTGATAAAGGAGTCATGAACATACAATGGAATCAAGACAGTCTCTTCAACAAATGGTGTTGCAAAAATTGGATAGATACATGCAAGAAAATAAAACTAGACCACCAACTTACACTATACTCAAAATTAAACTCAAAATGGATAAAGAACTTAAAAATAAGACAGGAAACCATAAAAATACTAGAGGAATCCACAGGCAACAAAATTTCCAACATATGGCGAAAGAACGTCTTCACTCATACTGTTCTTAGGGCAATGGAAACTAAAGAGAAAATAAACAAATGGGACTACATAAAAATAAAAAGCTTTTGCACAGCAAATAAAAGAATCAATAAAACAACAAGAAAGCCAACTGCAAGGCAGAACATATTTGCCAATGATATCAACAATAAGGGTTTAATCTTCAACATTTACAGAGAAATCATACAACTTCACAAAAAGAAGATAACCCAATCAAAAATTGGATACTGATCTATATAGGAACTTTTTGAAATAAGACAAGGGGAAGGCCAAGAGACATATGAATACCTGCTGAAAGTCACTAATCAACTGAGAGATGCAAATCAAAACAACAATGCAGTACCATCTCACAACTGTGAGAATGGCTATCATCAACAAATCAACGAAGGACAAGTATTGGTGAGGATGCGGAGAAAAATAATCTCTTTTGTACTGCTGATGGGAATGCAGGTTGGTGCAGCCTTTGTGGAGAACAGTATGGAGTTTCCTCAAAAAATGAAAAATTGAACTCCCATTTGACCCAGTGATCCCACTTCTAGGAATATATCCCAAGAAACTAGAAACACGAATCAAAAAGGATATATGAAACCCTATGTTCATAGCAGCACAATTCACCATAGTTAATATTTGGAAACAGCATACGTGCCCATCAGCAGATGAATGGATTAAAAAAAACTGTGATATATCTACACAATGGAATACTACGCTGTGGTAAAAAGGAAGGAGCTCCTACCATTTGCAACAGCATGGATGGAACTGGAGAGCATTATGCTAAATGAAATAAGCCAGACAGAGAAAGATAAATATCTTATAATCACACCTTTTTGTGCAATATAATGAATGACATAGACTGATGAAGAAGAACAGATCCAGAGACTGATAAACATGGATCAGAACATCAAACTTAAAGGAAAAGTGGGGGTTGGTGGTAGTTAAGGGGAGAGATCAATAGAGGGACTAGCATACATGGACACAGACAGCAAGGGGATCGGGCATAAGTGGCAGACAAGGGGTAATGTGAGAATAAGGACACATGTAAAAAATAAAAATTAAGATAAGTAAAAGGAAAAAAGTAATAAAATATTAAATCTAGTCCATACTAGTAGTCACCATAACCTTAAGAGAAATTATTTAATGTGACAAAGATTTTTAAATGAAACTCTATGCAGCCTGAACATTATTTTGGAAGGAAATAAAGTTTCCTTCAAATGTTGTAAGTATTGTAATGGAAAGTTAATATATTTGGCCTCTTGAACTAAAGTAAGTAATTTATGCTTTTGCCTCCCTGATAAAATTTATATAACGTTACAAAAAGAAATTGACAGCCAGTTTGAAATTGAATTACCATGGCCTAGATCAAAGAATATCCTTGTATGATATTATTCTACAATGCCAGTATAATTCTTGCTATTTCACAACAGCATATGGTACAATTATCCCCAAAATAATTACAAACTAAATCTTTTAATGTTTGGCAGCAATTTAAAAGAGGACATGAAAGAATTTAATCCCTTTCAGAAGGAATTAAGGCACTGGGAAGGCACTTGAGCATTCTATCCTGGCCCCTCTTACACTTTTTGCCAAGAGGGACCCTCTTCTCACAATCCAATTGCCCTCAGCTGTTGCCTGAGCTTTCTATTCATGTTGAGGTTGAAGCCTCCAGGTGGCTGGTATAATGGATCTGTCTCTCAACCAATGGTGTGAGTTGGGCCCTCCCTTGAGAAGGAACCTGAGCTCCCCGAGATCTGTGATCAGTGCCGGGGCCCCACCAGCAGGTGAGGGGATCCCAAGGCAGGTGCTGGGTGTGGAGGCCACAGGGGTATAGGCTACCAAGGAGACAGAACTGAACCTCACAACATCCTGCTTGGCCCCGGAAGATGACTGGTTAGCCAGAGACGTGTAAGATTCCTCAGGGAAGGAACAACCTAAGACATGCACAGTCACAGAGGGACCATCAGGAGAGAACTTGGGAGTCAACAGATGTGGGTCATAGACCTCACCCCTCCAACCTTGCAAGGGCCTGAACCCTCTTCCCTTCTGAGGGAGATCTCCTGCCCCCATTGGCTGCTTCGCTTCCCAGGCCCAGCACAGATTGGGACTCAGGTAACAGACAGAGACTTGGCCATCAGCAGCTGCCCTACATCTAAATTCAGCCTAGCACCAGGAATGCTCAGAGCCTACTCAAGAATGCAAATAATCTTTTCCACTAATATTTACAGGGTAATCTAATATTGTTGATAGAGTATTAAATTTGACAGTAAAAGAGTAAGCTTTCAGATGAATTTAAATTGGCTAATTGAAATAAGTGAATATTTAAGAAAAGTTAATTATACTGGACAAAAAGCTGTTTCTAAAGTATTAACTAAAATTTCTATTGGTAGTTCATCTCACGGTAAAATTGCTTAATATGTAATGAACATAAAGCAGTCATATTTTTGTCCAAAAAATTAAATTTAAAGTTATGAAGATTGCATTAAAAATTTACAAAAGTCTGCATTTATCAAAAAAGGGGGCATAGTATGATAATACGATGAAAGGAAAAAATATCTGGTAAGTAAATTACATGTAGAAAATTTTTACTTTAGAAAATTAATTTTCAGTGTAATAACAGCAAGACACCCATGAAAATCACTCATGGTGTCAAAATAAGCCAAAGGAAAATCGTTTGGGCAAAAATAAAAATGAGCCCATGTCAATTTTATAGAAAAGACTCCTTTATTAACTTTTGGTTGAGAATATGTTTATATACTTTGAGAAAACAACTCCAAGACTAAGTGGACTCCTGCAACAGAGAGGAACCAACAGGTCTGCTCCAGCCACGAAGATAAGAGGAGAAACAGTCCAGAGATGGAAGACACTGATGATGCCTTGCCATGCTAGCTGTCAGCAGCTGTGCATTGTTACAGGATGCCTAGGACCAAACCAGAGAGGGTCGGACCTACAATGCCACCATTTGTCCATCATCCTGATACCTTTGCTGATGGGTACACAAAAGGAACTGTTTGACATTGAATCTGAGCCTCAGAATTATTAGACATTGAAATTAGGAGTCAAACATATTTTGTTCTTATACATTTATTTCTAGCCTGAAGTGCAAGATGGTTTTAAAGAAGAGAATCAGGGGGGCGAGGCAAGGAACAGATAAAGAGGCAAAGAAGCAATGAACAGACTTTCATGCTACAGTGGGAAGGCAGGAGAGGTTGGGGGGAGTGTGTGTAAGAGATCAACCAAAGGACTTGTATGCATGTATATAAGCATAACCAATTAATACAAGACACTGGGGTGGAGGGCAGGTGAAGGCATGTACTGGGGTGTAGGGAAGGCTGAGGAGAGGTCAATAGAGGGGAAAAGGAGACATATGTACTACTATTTGTAATATTTTAAACAATACAAAAATTTAAAAAATCAATACCTTATGCAGCAATAAAGAAGAATTGGGTGAAAAAATCAACAACTTATGTAAGACTCAAGAAGTGAAGAGTGATATAGATATAATAAAAAACTCCATGGAAAGTTGCAACAGTAGATTAGGAGAATCAGAGGACTGAATTAGAAAATTAGAAGACAGGGAAGCAAATTACACTCAAACTGAACTGCAATTGGAGAGAAAAAAAATTAAAAGACAGGAGGAGAGCCTAATGGAGCTATGGGAAACATGAAATAAAGCAACGTAAGAATAATAAGGGTGTCAGAGCAACAGGAGGAGAAACAAGGGTTAGAAAACCTATTTGAAAAAATAATGGCAGGAAACTTCCCTGATGTGGGTAATAAAAAAGTCACACAAGCACACAGAGTCCCAAACGAGATGAACCTGAAAAGACTGACATCAAGATAAATCATAATTATGATGGCAAATGTTCAGGACAAAGACAGAATCTTAAAGGCTGCAAGAGAAAGAAACATACAAGGGAGCTCCCATTAGATTATCAAAAGATTTCTCAACAAAAACACATCAGGCCAGAAAAGAATGGAAGGAAATTTACAAAGAGATGAAAAGCAAGGAACTGCACCAAGAATACTCTAGCCAGCAAGGATATCATTCAAAATTGAAGGTGAAATAAGAAGCTCCATAGACAAAAATAGACAAAGGGTATTTATTGGTACCAAGCCAGCAATGCAAGATATACTAAAAGTACTGGTAAAAAATGAAGAAATAAAAAGGGAAGAAAGATCACAGGCATAAAAAATAAAAATGGCTACAAACAATCACCTTTCAATAATAACTTTAAATGTAATTGGACTAAATGCTCCAATGAAAAGATATCAAGTAAGTGAATAGATAAAAAAAAAAGCTTGACCCATATACATGCTGTCTACAAGAGACCCACCTCAGAACCAGGGATTCACACAGACTGAAAGTAAAAGGATGGAAACATATCTTTGAGACCAATGAAAATTTTAAAAAAATCTGGGGTAGCAATACTTACGTCTGACAAAATAGACCTCAAAGTGAAGGCTATAACAAGAGATATGGAAGGGAATTTCATAATAATAAAGGGCTTGATACAACAAGAGGATATAACCTTGAGAGACATATATGCACCCAATGCAAGAGCACCCAAATACATAAAAAAAAAAAATCTCCTGGAAGAAACCAAGAGAGAGATCAACAACAATACAATCATAGTAAGGGGACTTTAATATACCACTGACATCACTGGATAAATCCTCTAAACAAACAAACAACAACAACAAAAAAAAAACAGCGAAGAAACAGCAATCCTCAATGACCCACTAAATCAGATGGACTTAATTAACATCTCCAGAACATTTCATCCCAAAACCACAGAATATAGGTTCTTCTCAAGTGCACATGGGACATTTTCAAAAATAAACTACATATTGGGTCACAAGCAAAGTCTCCCCAAATTCAAGTAGATTGAAATCATATCAAGCATTTTATCAGACCACAATGAAATAAACTACAATAAAACAGCTCCCAAACATTCAAACACTTGGAAACTGAATAGCATGCTATAAAACAGTGATTTGGTTACAAAGAAATCAAACAATAAATTGAAAATTAATGACAATAAAAACACAACAATCCAAAACCTATGGAACACAATGAAAGCAATCAGAGGAAAGTTTATAATGCTACAGGCCTACCTCAAAAAAAAAAAAAAGTAACAAATCATCTAACAGTACAACTTAAAGAATTAGAAAGAGCACAACAAGCAAAGCCCAGAGTGAGAAGAAGGAAGGAGATAATAAAGAGCAGAACAGAAATAAATGACATAGAAACCAAAAAAATAATAAAAAAAATACAAAAGATCAATGAAAATAAGACCTGATTCTTTGAAAGGATAAACAAGATTGATGAATCTCTAGCCAGGCTCACCAAGAAGCAAAGAGAGAGGACCCAAAAAAAATCAGAAATGAAAGAGGTGAAATAACAAAAACCCCACAGAAATACAAAGGTTGTTAAAAAAAATACTATGAACAACTCTATTCTAACAAACTAGACAACCTGGAGGAAATGGACATATTCCTAAAAAAATAAAACCTTCCAAAACTCAATCAGGAAATTTCTCTAAAAATCTCAATAGTCCATAACTATGGAAGTAATTGAAGCAGTCATTAAAAATCTTCCAGCAAACAAAAGCCCAGGGCCAGACAGCTTTACAGGGGAGTTTTATTGAACATTCAAAAAAGAACTAAAACCAATGTCTCACAGACCATTCAAAAAATTTCAAGAGCACACTTCTAAGCTCATGTTATGAAGCCAATATCACCCTAATATCAAAACCAGATAAAGACAACACAATGAAAGAGAATTACAGGCCAATATTCCTCATGAATATACTTGACAAAATCCTCAACAAAATTCTAGCAACTTGTATCCAGCCATACATCAGAAAAATCATACACCATGACCATTGGGATTTATCCTGGGGATTTAATGATGGTACAATATTGGCAAATCAATAAACATGATACATCACATAAACAAATTGAGACATAAAATCATATAGTCATATCAATTGACACAGAAACAGCATTTGACACAGTCCATCACCCTTTCTTGATAAAAACTCTCAGCAAGGTGGGAATAGAAGGATCATACCTAAACATAATAAAACCATATATGAGAAACCCACAGACAACATCATACTCATGGGCAAAAACTAAAAACATTTTTCCTAAGAACAGGACCAAGACAGGGATGCCCACTCTCACTGCTACTGTTTGACATAGTATTGGAAGTACTAGCCATTTTGATCAGACAAGATGAAGAAATAAAAGGCATCCAAATTGGAAAAGAAGTAAAGCTGTCCTTATTCTCAGATTACATAATACTGTACACAGAAAACCCTAAAGTCTTCATTAAAAAACTATTAGACTTAACAAATAAATTTGGCAATGTAGTAGCATACAAAATTAATGCCAATAAATCTATGGCATTTCTATACACCAATATTGAACTTACAGAAAGAGATACTAAAAAAGTAATCCCATTTACCATTGCACCAAAAAATTTAAGATACCTAGAAATAAACTCAACTAAGGAGGTAAAAGACCTATATGTGGAAAACTACAGGACAGTGAAAAAAGAGAAGACATAAACAGATGGAAGAACATACTGTGTTCATGGGTTGTTAGAATCAACATCATCAAAATATCCAAACTACCCAAAGCAATCTATAGATTCAATGCACTCTTCATTGACATACCAATGGTATATTTCATAGACCTAGAGCCAACTGTCCAACAGTTCATCTGGAATTTAAAAAAATGGAATAGCTGTAGCAATCCTGAAAAAGAAGAACAAAGTAGGTGGGATCTCAGTACAAAATATCAAGATGTATTACAAAGCCATCTTTCTCAAAACTGTCTGTTATTGGCACAGCAGACATATAGACCAATGGGATAGAATAGAGAATCCAGATATCCACCCAAAATACTATGCTCAATTAATGTTTGACAAAGCCACTGTTCTCAAATCAGCCTGGCTCTGGCACAAGAAGAGACATATATACTGAGTGGCCAGATTATTATGATCTCTGAATGCATAATATTCTGGCCATTCAGTGTATATCCTATATAATTAAAGACTAATATGAAAATTGTCTCCTCTACCAGGAGTTCAATCAGCAGCAGGCATGACAACCATCCATGTCCCCTCTCCCTGGCCAGGTTGGCTAGACCCCACCCATGCACAAATTCATGCACTCGCCTCTAATGCACACACACACAGACACACACACACACACACACACACACACACACACACACACAAACACACACACTCTGAGTGGCCAGATTATAATGGATTCAGAGGTCATAATAATCTGGCATTCAGTGTAGATCAATGGAATAGAATAGAGAACCCAGAAATCGACCCAAAGCACTATGCTCAATTAATATTCAACAAAGGAGGCATGAACATATAATGGAGTCAAGACAGTCTCTTCAATAAATGGTATTGGGAAAATTGGACAGATAAATGCAAAAAAAATGAAACTAGACCACCAATTTATGCCATGCACAAAAATAAACTCAAAATGGATAAAGGACTTAAACCTAAGATGAGAAACCATAAAAATACTAGAGGAATCCACAGGCAGTCAAATCACAGGCATATGCTAAAGCAATTTCTTCACTGATCCTGCTCCCAGGGCAATGGAAACTAAAGAGAAAATAAACAATTAAATATCAAAATAAAAAGCTTTTCCACAGCAAAAGAAACCATCAACAAAACAACAAGAAAGCCCACTGCATGGGAGAACATATTGGCCAATGTAATCTCCAATTAGAGTTTAATCTCCAATATTTACAGGGAACTCATACAACTCAACAAAAGGAAAATAAACAACCCAGTTTAAAAAAAAAAAAAGGGCAATGGACCTAAATAGATCCTTTTCAAAAGAAGACTGAAGGAAAGCCAAGAGGTATATAAAAACATGCACAGCCGAAGCCGGTTTGGCTCAGTGGATAGAGCGTCGGCCTTCGGACTGAGGGGTCCCGGGTTTGATTCCGGTCAAGGGCATGTATCCTGGTTGTGGGCACATCCCCAGTGGGGAGCATGCAGGAGGCGGCTGATTGATGTCTCTCTCTCTCATCAATGTTTCTGACTCTCTATCCTTCTCCCTTCCTCTTTGTAAAAAATCAATAAAATATATTTAAAAAAAACATGCACAAAGTCACTAAACATCTGAGAGATGCAAAGCATCTGCGAGATGCAAATCAAAACAAGAATTGGATATCATCTTACACCTATCAGAATGGCTATCATCAACATATCAACAAACAAGTACTGGTGAGGATGTGGAGAAAAAGGAACCCTTGTGCACTGCTGGTGGGAATGCAGACTGGTGCAACCACTGTGGAGAGCAGAATGGAGTTTCCTCAAAAAACTAAAACTGAAACTCCCATTTGACTCAGTGATCCCACTTCTAGGAATATTTCGGAAGAAATTGGAAATACCAAATAGAAAGGATATATGCACCAGTATGTTCATAGCAGCACAATTTACAATAGCTTAGATTTGGAAACAGCCTAAATGCCCATCAGCGGATGAGTGGGTTAAAAAACTGTGGTACAGCTACACAATGGAATACTATGCTGAGGTAAAAAAAAAAAAAAGAGTTCTTACCATTTGCAACAGCATGGAAGGAACTGGAGGGCATTATGCTAAGTGAAATAAGCCAGACAGAGAAAGATAAATATCACATGATCTCACTAATTTGTGGGATATAATGAACAACATAAACTGATGTACTAAAATACAACCAGAATCATAGAAGCAGTGAGTAGACTATCCACACTAGGAAGACAAAATATGCCTGTAGAGCAATACCTGGTACATAGCCATGAACAATAGTGCTAAATAATTTGGCAACTATTATGGATAGTAGTGATGTACTTGAGATTATTAGAACTGTTAAATCAATATAATTTATTTAATTGCTCTAATAGTTTGCTCTCACTGAAGCATAATATATAGCTTGCTGGAAGTTCTTTTATTGCTGTTTCAATTTCATTATTTTTATTGGCCTATTCGGGTTTTTTTATTATTCCTTTTTCAATTTTGGAAGATGGTATTTTTCTAGGAATTTTTCCATTTAATCCACATTGTCTAGCTTGCTGGTATATAGCAATTCATGGTATTTCTTATAATGCCTTGTATTTCTGTGGTGTCAGTTGTTACTTCAACCATTTTCGTTTCAGATTTTATTTACATGGATCCTCTCTCTCTGTTTCTTGAAGATTGAAGCTAAAGGTTCATCCATCTTGTTTATCTTTTCTAAGAACCAGCCCTTGGTTTCATTGATCTTTGTTACTGTTGTTGTTGTTTTTTTGTCTATATATTTTATTTCTGCTGAGATCTTTATTATTTAATTCCTTCTACTTACTCTGGGCTTTTTTGTTCTCTTCCTTATTCTTTAGGTTTGTGCTCATTTTCATTTGTTTCCAGAAAGGTTTTGATTTCTTTCTTTCTTCGTTTTATTGTTAATGCATTCATCTACATAATAAAAATGCAATATGCTAATCAGGCCAGACGACCTTCTGGAGGACCTTCCATGAAGCTGCAGCCGCAGGGCCTGAGACAGAGACCACTGCCATAGCTGCAGGTGCTGAGACCCCTGTAAAATTTTGTGCATTGGGCCTCTAGTTGTTTAATAACATGCGATTTAGCCTTCATGTGTTTGAATGATTTTGAGTGTTTTTACTATTGTTGCTTTATAATTTGATGCCACTGTGATCCAAGAAACTGCTTTATATTATTTCAATCTTCTTAAACTTGTAGGGACTTGTTTTGTGTCCTAACATGTGGTTGTAGTTGAGAATGACACATGTGCACTTGAGAAGAATGTATATTTTATAGCTTTTGGGTGAAACTTCTGTAAATTTCAATTCAATCCACTGATATATTGTGTAATTTAGAGTCACTCTTTCCTTGTTAATTATTTTATCTGGAAAATCTGTCCAGTGATGTTACTGGTATGTTAAATTCCTCTACTATGACTGTATTGCTGTCAATTTCTCCCTTACAATCCTCAATAATTTTTTATATATTTAGGTGCTCTTATATTGGGTGCATATAAGTTTGCCATGGTTATATCCTCTTGTTACATCAATCCCTTTAGTATTATTTAGTTAACTTTATTGTCTCTTGTGATGGACTACATTTTGAAGTCTACTTTATCAGATATGAGTGTTGCTACTCCAGCTTTTTTGTTTGTTTGTTTCCTTTTACATGGAAATATTTTACATTTCTTCACTCTCATCTTGTGGAGGTCTTTTGTTCTGAGGTGGATCTCTTATAGAAAGCATATATTTGGGTCATGTTTTTGAATCCATTCAGTCACCTTATCTTTTTTTTATTGAAGCATTTAACCCATTTACATTTAAGGTTATTCTTGAAAGGTACTCATTTATTGCCATTTTAATTCTTCATGCTACATTTCTCTCTCTCATTTCTTCTTGTCAATACACAGTTCCTTTAGCATTTCCTGTACTTCTGATTTGTTAGTAATAACTCTTTAGCCTTTTCTTTGGTCTAAGATCTTTCTATTTTGAATGATAGCCTTGCTGGATTCAGATCTTTGCTTTTCATTACTTGAATTCTTCATGCCATTCCCTTCTGGCCTGTAGAGTTTCTAACGAAAAGTCAACTGATAGCATTATGGGAGCTCTTTTGTAGCTAACAAATTGCCTTTCTCTTTCTCTTTGTCTTTAATTTTTGGCATTTTAATTGTGATGAGGCTGGGCATGGGCCTGTTTATGACTCTGTACCTCCTGAAGTTGTGTGACTTTTTCTTTAATCAGGTGAGATTAATTTTATGCATTATTTCCTCACCTAAGTTTTCTGCCCCTTGCTCATTTTCTTCACTTTCTGCCACTTCTATGATACTAATATTGTTACCTTTCATGTTATCCCACTACTCCCTTAAACTACCCTGCTGTTTTCTACTTGGTTTTTTTTTTTGGTTCTATGATTGACTTTTTTAATACCCTATCTACTATTTCACTGATCCTTGGTTTCTCCTAATTTGCTGTGTAACACTTTCATTATGTTCTTTACTTGTACTTTGACATTCTCCATTTCTAACTGGTCTTTTTTCATAGTTACCATCTTTTCTCATGCTCTTGATCATCCTTAAAATAATTACTCTGAACTCTATATTTGATAAATTTCTTACCTATATTTAATTTATCTCTTGTTCTGGATAAATCTCTTATTCGTTCATTTGGAACTTGTTTTTGTCTCTTCATTTTGGCTGCCTATTTGGGTTTGTGTGTATATATTAGGTTGATCTGCTACAACTCCCAGTCTCTAGTGCAGGACAATATCAGATGCTATTTGTAACTGGCCTTGAGTACCGTTTGGAGTTATCAGCAATCCACAGCTTGTGGCTCCCTCTCCTGGAGCTGGATGCCTTTGGGAAGGACCAAGATGTGCACCAAGGTCTGCTTTCCTAGCCCTGAGTCAAGAAGGAGATCTGGCAAAGACTCAAAGCCTCTAGAGATCTTCCTCTGCAGAAGGCTGATTATATTCTCATCCTTAACTAGCTTCATACTATGGACCACAGCAAGACTTAAACTCCACAGGGTTGGACAAGACGTTTTCCAACAGGATGGAGCTGTTGCTTCTCCCCAGGCAAAGCTACTTGGATGGTAAAGGTCTACTTGAGAATGATATACTCTGCAGTATGATGGAATGACTCAGCACATGAAATTGGGTTGGCTGTCTTTAGTGCCCTCACTCCAGGCCCCTAACCCTTGGTTCCCCTCACACAGCTCTAGTCTACTCTGCTCTCCCTATAGTAGAGGTCAAATTTTGTGCATTGTACCTTTAAGAGTGTACCTGCATTTCCAATGGTCTCTTCCTGGTAGATAGAAACCCTGCTGCTTTCCATAGCCAGATGTTCTATGGATAACTTTCTCAGTTCTGATGCTCTTGGAAGGGCTTTCACGCTGGGGGTTTAGAACACAGATTTCTCAGTGGGAACTACCCACAGTTGAGATAACCCTGCAGAAGTTCAGCTGCTGTCTGTGGGAGCCTAGCCAGCCCTTTTGTGTCTCCGCACTTCTTACCAGTCTCTGCTTTCAGACAGTCTCAGTGTAGCTTCCATGTACTCCACCACCATTTTGGAACTTGAGGAGCTCATTTAAACTGATTTTAGAGACATATTCACTGTACAGATAAAATTCAAATCAATCTATAACTGCTAGGAATTCAGTACACTTTGTTGGTAATACGTAATTCAGGTTTTAGCATACTGTGTTTCAATTATGTAGTTGTTTTTATTTATTTCAATAAAACAACAGTAAGAGAATTTGCCATTAGAAAAATATTATAGAGGTCATTTTTATTTAAAAATACAGAGTATACTTTGATGGTTAAAGGTAAATGTAGTCAAGATTTTTTATTACAATATGAAATGTAGATTAAACGGAATTTAGTAAAACTTCCTCATCTTGCTGAATAATACACTGAAAATCAAAAGACATAAGATGACTAGTTAAGGACACCTAGCAAGTAAGCTACAGAGTCAAAGTTAGGGCCTTGTTCTATCACTTCTGGTGTCTTTTAACTGTACCACACTGACAGTCATCTTTGCTTAATCTTTCTTAAACTTTGAAAGCATCTTATTAACACTTATAAAGACAACATTTTCAAAATGTTTTCATGATCTAAATACATTTTCAAAATATTTCCATAGGCTGATGGATGAAAATAAGAGAGACTGTCTCTGTGAAAATAAAGGGTGGAAACATTTTGAAAATGGTATGAAAACGTTTGGCTGCCTTAACAGCCTTAAAGAAAACATTTATTTTGGCCACAATGACTAAAACATTTGCTTCCTCTAGAAATGTTTACAGCCAAGATAAAGGTTTGTTTATTTTTCTATATGTAAGCAACATTTTGTTGAATAAATTACTTTTTTGGTATAAATTATTAATTGAATATTGATTATCATCATTTTAGTGATATTATGCATACATGCATAAAAACTGTTTTGTAAAAAAAATATTAGGCATCCTTGTATTCCTAAACTCTCCTTCCTATACAGATTTAATATTCTAAGGTGGCAATTGCATTTTAACAGATGACTGAAATAAGTAGTGAAAAATTCCGTCATCCTGTACAAGGTTGTCCTATACAATATAATACCCATCGAATTGAAACACCTAGGTTAAAAGGCATTGTGTACACCCAAAGACCAGAACACAGCCTGGATGTCTGAACTTCTCACATTTTAGGCTGCAGTTTTATTTTATTGTGGAATTATTCTAATAATTTATATCTATTGAGTGAATAATACATACTAAGGAACATAATTTTTGTCTACCTGGAGTTTATTTCTAATAACTAGGCTAGTTTTAATGTAGTTCATGTTACCATTTTTGTTAATGGTCCTCAACTCCAATCATCCAAATCTAGTCACATAAAATTAAACTCATGAATCCACACATACATCAATTGAAAAGACCTTCTTTGTCTTCAAGTCATGGGCTACAACTCTCTACCTAAAATAATTCACTAATGCTTAAGACTCTAATGTTTATAGCATATCATTGTTCACTAAATTTATAGTCTTACTGGGAAAGAAATTCATCCTGAAGAAAATGGAAAAAGAAGACAACTTTTATCATAGAAAAGAGCAACCTGGCGATTCTCAATTTTAGCAACACATGAGAATTACCTGTGGGGTTTTTAATAATTACAATTGCCAAAGCTTATTCCAGACTTATGAATAAAGGAAGATGGATTTTATCCCACAAGATATCACTGTAGGATGTATCTAGCACATAGCCACCTCAAACTTAGACAACTCAAAATAAATGAAGTCTCTGGGTTTGATCAGATTCTACTGGAAATAAACAAACTTGACCAAAGTCAACTGCTGGTTGCCAGCATTACATTTCTTGGCATTATTATTCATATATAGTAGGACTATCATAATACTTATATTTATTGATAGCTCTAAAATCTACAACTGCCCCCAACACAAAGGTCAGTAATTAAAGTTTACCATTTTTTCCTTCTTTACGACATTCTGCAATATTAGCCTGAGTTTAGTTTCTTTTTGTAATGAGACATACAGTCTGGAGCCAAAGCAGGTTTGTAGTTGTTCAAATGAAAAATAATACAATCTTACCTAATAAAAGAGAAACATGTAAATTAACCATCACTCCTCTACTCCCACAGCCAATCAGAGTGAGTATGCAAATTAACTCAAAAATGGAGGTTAATTTGCATATGCAGGCACAGAGCAGTGTGAAGCCTGCTATGAGGGGAAGGGGGGCCACGGAGGGAGCTACTGGAGTGGTACTCCAGACAGAAGTGAGGACTTGCCAGCTCACAGGCAGCTGGGGAGTGGGGATGTGCTGGCTCCCGGGTGGCTGGGGTGGGAAGCAGGAATTTGTTGTCTCCCGGGGGCTGAGAATGAAACCAGGGTCCTATTCTTGCACGAATATCATGCAACAGGCCTCTAGTAGTTAATAAACAATAATACAATAATAAACATTGTGTTCTGCATAGTCACAATTATAAACCCACTTTTGCCCCACCCTGTACAATATTTTACTTGCAATAAGTTGGATATAGACCCAACAAAACAGAAGGAAAATGTATGTACTTGTTATTTTTTTAGATTTAGGAAATAGGGGTAAAAACAACTTGTATCCATTTTACTATGTACATAATATGGGTATTGTGAAATTAAAGCAAACCGCAAAATGAGTAAAAGGATACATGGATATACTCCACAAGTATGTTCAAATGGTGGCAGGAAAAACAAGTGCAAGATTCTTTCTAAAGTATACTGTGACTTCCTGGGATGGATTACATGTTTGTTTGTTTTTCTTAAGTAAACATTAATTACAATATAACTATCCTTCTTGTCAAAGGAGATTATTTTTCAGTAATTTTCTAATCTATTTTCTTTTTTTTTAATTAATTTTTATTAATTTTTTATACATATCTCCCCATTGCCCCCCCTCCCTCCCAGGCGTACCCCGACCCCCCAGTGTCTGTGATCATTGGTTATGTTTATAAGCATGCATACAAGTCCTTTGATTGATCACTTATTTACCTCACCTAACTTTAATCTTTCTGCTATAATTTCACAGTCTGTTTGATGCTTTATGATTTTTGTCCTCCTGAGAATTATCAGTCTACTCCCTTTCTGTGCTCCTGATTCTATTATATTCACCAGTTTATTCTGTTGATCAGATTTTTAATTCACTTAATTTTTAGATTCACTTGTTGACAGATGTGTATTTGTTGTTCATAATTTTTTGTCTTTTACCTTTTTCTTCTTCCTCTTCTAAAAGGGTACCTTTCAGCATTTCATATAATACTGGTTTGGAGTTGATGAACTCCTTTAGCTTTTTCTTCTCTGTGAAGGTCTTTATCTGCCCTTCAATTCTGAATGATAGCTTTGCTGGATAGATTATTCTTGGTTGTAGGTTCTTGTTGTTCATCACGTTGAATATTTCTTGCCACTCCCGTCTGGCCTGCATCGTTTCTGTTGAGAAATCAGCTGACAGTCGTATGGGTGCTCCCTTGTAGGTAATAAACTGTTTTTCTCTTGCTGCTTTTAATATTCTCTCTTTCTCTTTTGCTCTTGGCATTTTAATTATGATGTGTCTTGGTGTAGTCCTCTTTGGGTTCCTTTTCTTTGGGGTTCTGTGTGCTTCCTGGACTTGTAAGTCTATTTCTTTTACCAGATGTGGGAAGTTTTCAGTCATTATTTCTTTAAACAGGTTTTCAGTATCTTGCTCTCTCTCTTCTTCTGGCACCCCCACAATTCTGATGTTGGTACGCTTGAAGCTGTCCCAGAGGCTCCTTACATTATCTTCACATTTTTGGATTCTTTTCTCTTCTTGCTTTTCCAGTTGAATGTTTTCTGCTTCTTTATATTTCAAATTTTTGACTTGATCCTTGCCTTTCTCTAGTCTGCTGTTAGTACTCTGCATAATAGTTTTCATTTCAGTCAGTGTATTTATTATCTTCTCTTGGGTCTCACTAAATTTATCCATCTTTTCTAGCATATTCTTGCAAAACCTTATAAGCGTGGTTTTGAACTCTATATCCAGTCGTTTTTTATCCTCCATTTCTTTTGCTTGTAATCCCTTCCCTTGTCTCGGCATTTTCACTGTGCCGGGGAAACTTCTGTGCTGGATTCAGCCGAAGAAGCCTCTGCTGAGCTTGGGAGGGTGGAGTCTCAGGGCTTAAGGGACTGCCTTGCCTGCCAGTCGGCCCCGCCCTCCACGGCCCCTGAGTCTCACGTGACTGGGTACTGGCTGGCGCGCACCCGCAGCGCCTCCAACCGCTGCCTTTCCGGCTCCCCTGCGAACCAGGACCACACGAGTCTAGGTCCCCAGGGTTTCGCCCAAAACAGGGGCCCAGTGGACTCAGAAGTGGCGCAGTTGGGAGGGTCTGTCTCCCGCCCACTCGCGAAAGCCAGCGGCACAATCAGCAATCCGTCCTCTGCGTGGTGCCGTGCGCGACCGGACCTCCGATCCTTTGCAACTCCCCTAAATTTCCGTGCACTTCTCCCTTTTCACAGTCCAAACTCCCCCCGTATGAGTTTCGGCTGGATCTGGGGTTTAGTGTCGTAAGAGAAGGGGTTCAATGCCGTTGGGAGTCTCCGTTTCCCTCCCGCCAGAGAAAGCCAGCCAGGTACTCCGGCACCGCTCTCTCAGCGCGCGTCTCCGTACCTCAGCTTTTTGCAGCTCCTCTGGGTCTCCGTGAGCCCCTCTCTTTCCCTCTAGTTGTAGAACTTCCACTCAGCCAGCTTTCCTGTGGCTCTGGATGATGTCCGTTCTGTCTTTTAGTTGTAGTTTTGAAATTGTTGTGCGAGGCAGCAGTATAGGTGTTTACCTATGCCGCCATCTTGGATTCCTCCTAATCTATTTTCTTTAATGCCTCATGAAGACCATACTAAGTAGACATTCCATAAATAATTATAAAGAGTATATTTTAAAAGACTTTCAAGTTCCATCAACAGAAGAATTTTATTTTTCTAATAAGAAAATATTTTCCCAACTTTGTTGTACAACAATGAGCATCTTATATCTAGGAAGATAATATATAAGGATACATTACTTTGGGGGAGAAGTCAGTAAAAAACATAACAGTGAAAGCAGATTATATTAAAATGTAATTTATGAAGTGAGGTCATATATAATCTTTATTACACATATTGTCCAATATAATTATTTGCTCATTATGATTCAGGCTGAATTCTTCCATAAATATGTATCTAAATTCTTATTAAACTTAAAAATGAGAACTTTGGAGTTTTTTAATGCAGCTATTCTGGGAAGAATTAAAATCTATATCATCAATCAACTATTGATGAGCATCTACTAGAGGCAAAGTCCAATGTCAGGTGATCTGAATGAAAGACTACAAGAAGTATAAGACATGAATTCTATCCTCTGCAGCTCTCTGTAATGATAATATGTAATTTGTAGTGAATACTTACTGTTACTAAAAATTCTTCTAAGTTGTTTATATATGTTAACTCTAATATATTTAATAATATTATTAAGTGTGTACTATTAATTGTATTATAATTTTAAAGAGCACAAAATGGCTCAAGAGACATAAGTGGCTTTCCAAAGTCATACAGTTATTACTTTTTTGGGGGTGGTGCAGGGGATGAGATTAGAGCCCAGGCAATGCAAATCTAGGTCCAGCACATGGAATTACTATGCTAGGCTAGGTCCAGAATCACAGAATCTAAGGAATCCTAGGAAGTTAAAGTTGTAAAGAACCTTAGAGTGCAGATAATGCAAATTTTCCCTGTACACATAGGGTAACTAAAGCCCAAAGAGGTGAAGTGGCTTGCTTATTTATGATCACACAATTGGTTGGAGAGAGACCATGACTGAAATCAATGTTTATTGATTTCTAACTACAGCTCATTCCATAATGATCATGATCCATTTTAAACAATTCTCCTTTGTTTCATTTTTCCAATATAAACTATTGAAAATTATGTTGAATTTTTTTGTGTACAAGCAAAAGTAAATGAAGACTCTGAGGTATAAGGTGTGTTATATAAGGTGTAATAGATGACAGAGAGACGGATAGAGATACAGGTAAGATATATGTACATATAACATATATAATACCCACAAAATGCTGTAATATTATTCTTGTCAATATACAAATAGTAATATGAGGTTCATGAAGATTAGATAAGTAGCCTAAAGTCACACAGCTAGCAACAAAATTCAAAATCATGTCTGCTAGGCTCTAAGGTTACAATTTAAAAATATTTTATAACTTTTACTTCAAGAAAAAATATTTTTGTGCTTTTTTAACAAAGATAATAATTTAATTTTTAAATTTGTGTGTGGTTGGTGATAAATGTTATAGTTAATAATTAATTTATCATTGAACATTTAATTATTTTTCAAAAGTATTTTTTTTACTTAAATGTAGTTCTGATACAAGAGACAAACTGTTAAACCTAAACTCTCATCGAGTATTTTACAATATAGGTCTGTTAATTTATTAAAATATTAGCTTCCCCCAGGCTCAATAACCACACAAGAACAACCTAGCCTGACTCAGCAACCCCAGGCTCCTAGACCACGTCTGAACAGCCAAGCCTTATGCAGGAACCCCAGTAGTGGTGTCCCTACGCGAACAGCCAAGCCTTACACAGCAACCCTGGGCTACATGCCTGCATTCAAATAGTCAACCCTTGGAAGCAACCCCAGGCACCCTGTCTACACATGAACAGCCAGAAATCCACGCTAGATGCCACCAAGCATGACGCAGCAACCCCAGGTGCATCACAAAGTAACCCCAGAAGCTAGCAGCCACCAAGCCCAACACAGCAACTACAGACCTGCAACCGAGCATGAGCAGCCAACCACTATACAGCAACACCATTGCCTCATGAAGCAAATCTGGGTGCCATGACCATGAAAATCACCAAACCTGATGCATCAACCCCAGGCCTGCAGTCATAGGTCCAGTGCAACTTGATGCCTAGATCTAACTGTAAAAATGTGCCACTCTTGTGGGAGATGTTGATAATGGAGGTTATGCATATGTGGGGGCAACAGGTATATAAGATATCTCTGTACTTTTCTTTCAATTTTTCTGTGAACCTGAAGCTGCACTAAAAATAGTGTTAATTAAAAATAAATAATAAATAAATTAATTAATTAATTAAAAAACAATGTCTGGTACTAGCACAAGAACAGACATATAGACCAATGGAACAGAATGGAGAACCTAGAAATCTATCCAAGCCATTATGCTTAATTAATATTTGACAAAGGAGGCAAGAGCATACAATGGAGTCAAGATAGTCTCTTCACTAAATGGTTTTGGGAAAATTGGACACATACATGAAAAAAAAAATGAAACTAGGCCACCAATTTAAACCATACCCAAAAATAAAGTCAAAATGGATAAAGGACTTAAAGGTAAGGTGAGAAAAACCATAAAAATCTTAGAAGCCATTGGCAACAAAATAGCAGACATTTGTTGTAGCAATATCTTCACTGATACAGCTCCTAGGACAATAGAAACAAAGGAGAAAGTAAACAAATGGGACTACATCAAAATAAAAACCTGCACAACAAAAGAAACCATCAACAAAACAACAAAAAGGCCACTGCATGGGAGAACATATTTCCCAATGTTATCTCCAATAAGGGTTTGATCTCCAAAATGTATAGGAAACTCATACACTCATACAAGTTAACAAAAGTAAGATAAACAATTCAAACAAAAAAATGGGCAAAAGACCTAAATAGACACATTTTGAAATAGGACATACTAAGGGCCAAGAGACATTTAAAAACATGCTCAAAGTCACTAATCATGGGAGAGATGCAAACTAAAACAACAATGAAGTACGATCTCATACCTGTCAGAATGGCTATTATCAAAAAATCAACAAGTAACAAGTGCTAATTAGGATGCACAGAAAAAGGAACCCTCTTACACTGCTGGTGAGAATGCAGACTGGTGCAGCCATTGTGGAAAACAATATGGTGTTTCCTCAAAAAATTAAAAATAGAACTGCCATTTGACCCAGTAATCCCACTTCTAGGAATATATCCAAAGAAACTGGAAACACCAATAAGAAAGGATATATGCACACTATGTTCATAAAGCACAATTTACAATATCTAAGATTTAGAAACAGCCTCAGTGTCCATCAGCAGATGAGTAGATTAAAAAACTATGGTATCTTTCTTACTAATAAAAGAGAAATATGTAAATTGGCCATCACTTCACAACACCCACAGCCAATCAGGAGTGAATATACAAATTAACCTGACAAAGATGGTGGCAGCTCCACCCCTGGCCAGGCCAGGCCGAGCCTCTAGGCATCAAGCCTTTTCAGGGTCTCCCTACTGTGCTCCACACCTGTCAATGGTCCTTGTAGCCTCCCTGTGGCCCAGCCCCATGCCTCATAGGCAACCCTCTGGTGCCTGAGGTCTTAGCTCCTGGTGTCTGGCGACTCCTTCTACCCCACCCCTGCCCCACTGCTCTGGTAAACAAAATCCTAGTAGCTTTGGAGGAGCCCCTAGGTGCAGACATGCACAGGGGCTCACTCAGTGCACAATTAGCATACCTAGGAGCCCTGGGCCAGCCAAAGGGTGATAGTGGTGGCCATTGTGGTAGTGGCAGGCGACTCAGCTTTGTTTTGAATAGATGAAAGAGGCCACCTATACAGTAATCCAATTTATCAGACCTCCCTCCTCCCTATCTCACCAAATGAAGAGGGGAGGGGTGATCGGTGTGGCGGGAGGGCGGGTGGGCAGGAGGCAGAGGGAGGAGGATGAAGAGGATGAGGATGAGGGCCAGTTGCATCCCACTTTCACAATGGGAAAGTGAAATGCACTAGCACACCCAACCTCTCCAGTCCTCCCTGCCTGCCTTTCTCCCTCTACCTCTTCCTCTCCATGCATCACAGGGAGCACTAGTGCTGCACAGAGGAACTTTCAGGAGAAGGAGGGCAAGGATGAAGAGGTGCCAGAGCATGTAGGGTGCCAGAGCGAGCCTGTTGCGAGCTGGCAAAGGGGGGAAGGAAAGCCTATTCTTGCACAAATCTTCATGCCTCGGGCTTCTAGTATCTACATAATGCAATACTAAGCTGCTATTTAAAAAAAAAAGAAGGAATTGTTACTGTTTGCAACAGCATGGATGGAACTGGAAAGATTATGCTAAGCAAAATAAGCCAGTCAGAGAGATAAATATAACATGATCTCAAGCATTTGTGGAATATAATAAACAACATAAACTGGTGAACAAAGCTAGAAACAGAGTTACAGAAGCATTAAACAGACTGTCCTACCTATGAGGGAACACGGGGGGTGAGGAGGTCATAGATCAACCAAAGGATTTGTATGCCTTCATATAAGCTTAACCAATGGACACAGAAAGTAGGGGGGGGGAGCTGGAGGAGAAGGGCATGTGCTGCGGTTAGGGGCTGCTGGGAGTGGTCAATGGGGGGGGGGAAAGAATTCTGTAATACTTTAAACAATAAAGAATTTTAAAAAGTTTAGCTTGAAAAATGAATGCAAATAGTGTTACATGTATGCTCTCTGAAAGAGCTGTATTCTCTAGGAATTAAAAAATCAAATTAAATAGATGTTTAGTGAGAAACTAGCTGTGCAAAGTGCTCTGCAAGATCTCTTTACCACATTAGGCCCATATGGCCCATTCTGGGTGGGACTTACCAAATTCATCCTTGAGCTCACCACAGTTCCTGACATAGCCCTTCATATCAAATGTAGGTTGAATTAGTTTATAGAAAAAGTTAGACCCAGTTCACAAAGTCAAACAGGAAAGTGTATATAATATGCCATTGCTAGAGTTTTTTGGTGTTGAAATAGCTATAGTTAGAAAAAATACATTTAAAGTGAGTCAAAAACCAATGAGCCCACAGTGAAACAGTTTGTCTTCTATGAAAGCTTCAAAACCTTAAGTGTTTAAGCTTAGCTGATTCCATATTATGATTGAAAAACAAAACAAAAACAGATATATCCTGATCCCAGTCCTTTTCATTTCTTTTAAAACATACAAGTTTGCATTGAAATTAGGTATCTATCTATACATTCTGAGCTCTGCAGAAAAGAAATTAGAAAATTTAGCCCCATACATCTTGTTCCTGGACAAACTCTTCTGTTTCAGAGCTCAGTTAAGGAAGGCCTTTGATTCCACTATATAGCACATTATTATGAGTTTATTACTGTTTTGGATGATGAAAAGCAAAGTAAGTATTGTCAAATTAGTACCTATTATATGTTGAGCATTACACTAAAGTTCACATCAACTTTATTTAATTCTCTAAATAATTTTACGAGTGGATACTATTAACCCTATGTTAAAATGAAAAACTAAGTCTGAGAGGTTAACTAGCTGAAAACCCACCAGCAGATCCGGATGGTAACCCTCTTCTTTCTGATTCAAAATCCACTACACCTTATGCATTTATTTATTAACCTAGTGTAAGACAAACCACTTTTCTTTATTTACTTTCTAATAAATAGAAGAGCACCTCCTTAGATTGGAATAAACAAACTCAACCATAACAGAACAGAATAAGCAGGGAGCTGAAGGAGGGAATTGTGCATGGGAATCTCAATCTTGGGGTTTGAAAAATCTTATGTCTCCATGATTCACCAAACTTGGATAAAAGCAAATCAGTTAAAGGAAGCTACTACTTCACATTAGGAGTAAATTTTAAGCTACATGGTAGAAAGCAAATAAGTGAACTGTGAGTTTCACAATAGTAAGCCTGGTGTAAACAAAAGAAATAAGGAATGATTGAACACATGGCTTAAAGGTTGTAATAGAAAAAAGATAGGGAAAAATAGAACTGGTTTATAGGAAAGAGTTAGTGAAGACTTTATGGAGGAAAAGAGCCAAGTTGCAAGGTTGGCTGGTACCTGGGTAAGAAGAATATGCATGATAGACACATTCCAGACTAAATCATGGATATGGGAATGTAGCTGTCTTGGGGCCAAGAGAGGAGACTTATCTATCAGGTAAATATGAGGGAATGATGGCAACAGTATAAATAAGTAATGACAATGAATTGCATAGGGTTTATCAAGCGCTGAGCACACTTCCAAGTGCTTTTATATTGTCACCTAATTTTGGCAAAAGCTCTAAAACTTAGGCATAGTAAATTATCTGCCCAAGGTCACACAAGTAGAGACAAAGCTGGGATTTAGAACCTATGAAGTACCATTCCAGGGTTTGAGCAATTAACAACTACAATGTTACATTAGAGGAAAAACATATTCAAGTGAAGAGGTAATAAAAAATTAAGCTTTACAATAAAAATTAAAAGAAAGCAAATATGTAGATTAAAAAAACACATAAAAACTAGGAATAACCTCTAACAGGTCAAAATTTAAAAAATATTTATTATGGAGACTCTGATTTACTATAAACTATAAATAAATTGAATATATTTTAAAAGAATCAATAGCATTTACAACACACTTTAAGTGGATCTATTAAATGTATATCCTTTTAATTTCTAATGAAATCTCATAGATAGATAAATGGAAAAAGTGTTCATAAAGTTCTAAGATTTTAATTAGCCTTTACTTAATCTTAATCTGCACATTACATAAATTCAAAATACTATTATCAAGAAGTTAAAACTATACAGTGGGGAAAGATTATAGAGTAAAGGGTAAAGGGGGTCAAATATATGGTGAAGGAAGGAGATTTGATTTGGGGTGGTAAACACACAATGCAATATATACAAATAATATATTATAGAGCTATATATTTGAAACCTATATAATTGTATTAACCAATTTTACCACAATAAATTTAATTTAAAAAACTAAACACACAGGTATATCTGTGTACACTACATATTTAAGAGCAAAAGGGAGTATACTCCTCTATCTCCATCAACTGCTTATTTTTGCAATGTTAAATATAATAATATATAGAAACTAATGTCTAGTATTAATATTCCAGCAAACTATGCTTAGAAATGCCATCTGCATTTACCATTGGTCAATTGGGCATACTAAAATATATAGTAGAATCTGAAATATGTTCCAAAATTATGTTTGAAGTTTAAGATATTAACTTCAAACCACATATGTATTTCCTATATCTATCTGTTATATATGACAAACTTTACCCAATGTAATATGACAGTGTTTTTATAACTAAAGATATATGCCATTCTTTTTTAAATACCTTGAATTTTTTATGAAACAATGACCACTTAGTAGAAAAATGCAGATACTATGGGTAAATTATTATTTAAACCTTCCCCTACTTCCATCTAAAGATAGCAGCCGAAAAAACTGAATAAGTCAGGGTGCCTTTGAAAATGTTTAATTAAAATCTAATCCCACATTCTTAAAAGCTCACATAAATTAAGCTGTCATTCAGGAGATTTATGCATTCACATTTGCATATTACATACAATTCATCAATTACTCATGTTTGAAAGCAATGCCTTTCCCAAGGTACTGAACTTCCAGCAGTGCCAACAGGCACATGCAACCCATAAAACCAGACCAACTGGTACCTTGGAGAAAGCCGCTTCCATATGGTCCTTCATTTGTACTACCGCAGAGCTCTAAGCACGCTTATTTAGAAAACTATAACAATAGTTTGGTGGATTTTACTCAGATGAGTTAGTTTGACAGAAATGAACATTTTACTGTATCTTGGTGCAAATGTATAGTAGGGGCAATTTAACACCCCTTCTTCTATCCTTGGCAAGTTTTAAAATTATAGTAAAGATACAGAATCACTGCTGAGCTTCAGCATAGCCAGACAAAGCAGTTAAGTAAAAAAATTTCTTCAAGTTGACAGAAGTCAACCATTTGTTTATTATGGCATTTTTGAATAAGGTAAAAAAGAAAAAGAAAAATGTACCTATATATATTTAAATAATACATGTGCACAAATACATATAAATATATACACATATGCAAAATACATATACAAAGGAAAACAGAGGGGTAAAAATATGAAAGTGTTCAGTGGCTCATTTTGAACATTTGGAAAGCTTTAGATGTGGCAAATATAAGATGCCCATAACTTTTTCAGACTACATTTTTACTGTTTTTGTTGTTAATCCTTATAATATAATTGTATTAACGAATTTCACCACAATAAATTTAATTTAAAAAACTTTACACACACAGGTATATCTGTGTACACTATATATTTAAGAGCAAAAAGGAGTATACTGCTCTATCTCCATTAACTGCTTATTTTTGCAATTTTAAAGATAATAATATATAGAAACTAATATGTAGTATTAATATTCCAGCAACCTATGCTTAGAAATGCCATCTGCATTTACCATTGGTCAATTGGACATACTAAAATATATGGTAGAATCTGAAATATGTTCCAAATATTTCTCCATTGATATTTATTTATTTATTTATTTATTTATTTATTTATTTATTCCATTGCTATTTTTTGCATTGACATTTATTTATTTATTTTATTTATTTATTTTAAGTTTTACATATGTCTCCTTTTTCCCCAATTGATCCCCCTCCACCCCTCAGCCATTCCCACCTTGGGCAAGCCTCCGCCACCGCAGTGTGTCCATTGGTTATGCTAATATGCATTGGTTTTTAGAGAGAGTGGGAGGGGAAAACAGAAGGAGGGTGGGAAGAAGATAGAGAAGCATAGATGTAAAAGAGACACATTGATTGGTTGTCTCCCATATGTATTTTTTTCTGCAGATTATATTTGGGGGAAAGGCAAATTTTTAATAGCAGCATGTGTACAAGCAAGCAGATGCAAAGACACATTTTCTACATGAGCCATTATAATATTTAATCTTTTATACACACTGAGAAGACAGGTCATTGCAGTCAACCCAAAGCACCACATATAACAAAAAGAAGCGATCCACATGACATAATGGGGTAAGCTATTTCCAACACATATCAACAACTGGCACAATATTTTTCATTAGTCTCTATATTAATGTTCAATATATTTGTTTTAGAATTAAAAACAACTTCTGGCTATAAAAAGTGATACTTGAAATGGGAACTTTTCTCCTCACATATACTTTCCTCTATCTTTCTAAACTTTGTCACCAATTCTTTTATCATTTGGACATCCAGAAAACACACACACAAAAAAAAAAACGTAAATCAACTGGAAAATTTAAATTATATTCTCTCATTTATTTTACATAAGTTACATGCCTGTGTATTTTTGTGAGTGTATTCTGCAGCTAATGTTCAGCAATGACTCAGAAATACAACTCCATGTGGAAATTTTCATTGCCCACTATGTACAAGACATTGTGTTCAGTGTTGTAGGGAAGATAAATATATATTATACAGGGTCAGAGATCACAATCTAATGAGAAATATGTAAATGTATACTAATGACTAAAATACTGTCATAAACAATACATGTGGGGCACAAAAGAAATATTCAGCTTGAGAAGATCAAAGGAGGTGGCATTTGATCTAGTTTTTAAGGATGAGTAGAATAAATATTAAAAAAAACTGTTTCATAAATATACAGGCCTTGTAGAGGGGCCATGCTAATTTTTCTCTGTATCATTCCAATGTGTTGCTGTTAAAAACACATAGAAACAATGTAAGAACTGATCCAAAGGAGAAAAAAAAACCTATAAGAACATGTGAGATAAGCATTATATTTTCTAGATACCTATTGTTTCCCATGGTAAATATAGATGATTTAGCATAAACAGTGCTTTGACATATCCTATCTAATAAAAGAGTAATATACAAATTTAACCATTACTCTGCTACAACCAAAAACCACACCCACTAGCCACGCCCACCAGTCCATCAGAAGTAGGTATGCAAATTAACTTAACCAAGAGTGCTGCGGCCTTGGAGAGAGCAGGAGGAAGGCTTGGGTTTCCTTGGCGATGGAGGAAGCCAAGCTTTCCACACACCCTGGCCAGCCCAGAACTCCACTTCAGGTTACAAAGTTTCAATTATAGAAGATAAATAAATCCCAAGAGAAATGGCAACAGCCACAGAGCTGGAGAGAGTAGGAGGCTAGGGTTGCTCCCAGCAAGGGAGGAAGCCAAGCTTTCCACACACCCTGGCCTGCCTTGGCCTCCACTTAAGGCTACAAAGTTTCAATTATAGAAGATAAATAAATCCCAACAGAAATGACTGCCTCCACAGAGTGAGCAGGAGGCTTGGCTCTGCTCCAGGCTATAAAGTTTTAACTGTAAAAGATAAATAAATCCCAGATACCAGGGCCTCTGCTTGGGTCACCAGGGAGTGTAGCCAGACTGCAAACCACCACAGGCCCCTCACCCATGCCTCTCCATGCCTCAAGGGAACCCCCACCTTGATCCAAGATACCCTTCACAAAAACCTGCTGGCCCCCACCCATTCACCAGGCCTCTATTGTACCTAATAAAATAGAATATGCAGATTGACCATCACTCCAACACATGTAGTCAAAGATCCTGCCCCCATGTGGACACAAGATAGCCACCACAAGATGGCCAGCAGAGGAGGGCAGTTGGAAAGGACCAGGCCTGCAAGGGAGGGCAGTCGGGGGTGATCTAGCCTGTAGGAAAGGGCAGTTAGGGGTGACCAGTACTGGAGCGGGGGCAGTTAGGGGTGACCAGGCCTGTAGGGGAGGGCAATTAGGGGCAAACAGGCTGGCAGGGGAGCAGTTAGGCACTAATCAGGATGGTAGGGGAGTGTTTAGTGGATGATCGGGCTGGCAGGCAGAAGTGGTTAGGGCAATCAGGAAGTCAGGAAGGTGAATAGTTGGGAGCCAGCAGTCCTGGATTGTGAGAGGGATGTCCACTGGGATTGGGACCACTGAAATACTGCCTAAATGGGCAGTCAGATATCCCTCAAGGGGTTCCAGATTGGAGAGGGTGCAGGCTTGGCTGAAGGACACCCCCCCCTTGCACAAATTTTATGCACTGGGCCTCTAGTATCAAATATTGACCATTAGCTGATCTTAAAGTCTACTGCCATTAGGTCATTGCTTTTTTTAAATATTAGCTGGAATATAAAAATAGCAATAATAGTGGATTTATTCTATCAGGAAAAAATATGTCCCTTTCATTCCTACCATGCTCTTCAATTTTTGAAATTCTGATTTCTCTCCAAAAGACAATAGTAAGATGCATGTATTACTTTTGTTATTAAATGTAATGTAAAACATTCTTATAAGAAGCAGTATTTTTACTATCTAGAATGGGGATGAATGGCAGTGTAGAACAAAATACAAGTATATGTATATATTATCATTCTCCTTTGCTATAATTTAACCGTAGGGGAAAATGTTTGAGTTTGTTTGTGAACAAAAAAATCTCTCGCAGGATATCAGGTTCAGTTAACAAAGGTAACAATTAATAATCAATGTATCCTATGCTCCAGCATTCAGCATTAGTTTTGAAGCTTCCTTCAAATCCTACACCTCTAAAGCCTATTTAACCTACATGGGTTTTAATTATGATCAAGAAGCTAATTGTAGTTGTATTGCAGTCAGAAAAATATCGATATGGACAGATTTTTAGAGTAATTATTCATTGTAACAATTCAACTAATTAAATAATATCTGAAGTAGTTTATTTTACATACCATGGATATGTATGTACAATGTAAGTTTGTTATATCTGAACAGTCAGTGATCATATATCACTATAATGTTTTTGTCTTATAGGAAACAGGTTTTTATTTAAATCATAATTGCTATTTATAATTAAACATTGTTTTATTACAATATTTCCCTCCAAAAAGAAGAGTAACATATCATACCTGCCAACTGTCTCTTCAAGAAAGACATTTCTCCCTCTTTCAGGTAAACGAAGTTAAAAAGTTAAACACTATACCCCTTCCATTACTTTTTTTCCCCTGGAAGCACACGCCCCTAATATTGAAAAATGAATGATTAGAAAACAGATCTTCGTTTTCTATGCTTACTGTGGTAAATTCATAATTTCATAGAGGAAGGGGAATGTTTCCTAGGTGAAAAATTATAGCAGAATACAAACCAAAGGGAACTTAAGTTCTAATAAGACTGCTGTAAATCCAAATAAGAAGACTGACATTTTACCAGATATAGACCAATTTATTCTAAGTTACTCACTATCTTAAACACTAATTAAAATTAACTAATGAATTAAAAAGCTTATGTAAGCCAGAAGTAAAAAGGGAAAAAAAGTCTTTTAAACATTTACTATAAATAAAATACAAGGTGGGCAAGAGTAGGCTTACAGTTATGAATACATGAGACAGTTTATTCTTATATTATTATTTATTAATTATTGCTTTATTTTCCATATGAACAACTGTAAACCTACTTTCTCCCACCCTTGTATTAAGGTGATAAAATTCACAACATTGTTACAAGTTTATTTTTAAACATATCTTAAGGATAGGGATTGTATAAAAGTAGTTGGCTGCTAGAAATCTGTGAACTGAACTGTTTAGAGAATATTTTGATCTACCGATTTTATTCTAGTGCAATACGTATGGAAAAATTTATAAATTAAACTCCATTTCTAACTGCATCATTGGATTAAATATCTTTAAACTTAAGCTTGTGGCTTAGTAAAAATAATAATGGTAATAATTTGGAAAGTTGGATTCTACAAATTAGACTTACCGAGTTTTTAGAAGGGATTAAGAAAAAAAAAAATCTCACATACACAAACAACTGTATAGTGATTGCCAGAGAGAAAAGGGGGTTGGGGCAGGTGGAAGAGGACAAATGGGGGCATAAATGGTAACCGAAGGAGACTAGACTTTGGATGGTGAGGGCACAATGAGATGTGCAGATGATGTATCATATAATGTGTACCTGAAACCTATATAATTTTATTGACCAATGTAACCACAACCAATTCAATAAAAAAATAATTTGGTTTAGTTCAAATCCTTATTATAGATGAGAGCAAAGAATTACACCAAGCTATGACAGGCATTGCAGCCAGCCAACCAACCTGACTGGGGGCAGGGCTGGCCGGCCAACCTCCCATGGCCCCTCCCCCCAGGCAACCCAGCCCTGATCTGTCCAAATCGGGGTGGGCCAGCTGGACCCCATCTGTGCACAAATTCATGCACCAGGCCTCTAGTGACTAAATAATAGAACTGTGCAAAATATCTTTTGATCTATAATGTGTATTTTAAATTAAACATAACATGATCCTTCCACACTGTATTAATTTTCATTTTGTTCCTCTTTAGATGTTATGTCTAACAAAACTTCCTTAAAATTAACACATGCAATAATTATGTTTCATGATATATTTGTCTTCAAGAATCTGATGACATTATTACTAGTATATGGCATACAAATGACTGTACAACTTAGGTGTTGAAAAAGGCTACACTGGGAAACTGGATGAAAAAGATGAAAAGATTAAGCCAAACAACCACACCAGCAACAACTCATAGACATAGACAACAGTATGGTGTTTACCCTAGGAAAAAGGGTGTGGAGAGAGTTAGAAAAGGGTAAAGTTAGGGATGAATGTGACAGAAGGAGACTCGTCTTTGGGTGGAGAACAAACAGTACAACATACAGATGATGTCTTGTAGAAATGTGCACCTGAAATCTATGTAATATTACTTATTAACCAATGTCACCCCAATAAATTCAATAAAAAGGTAACATCTAACAAAAAAGATAAATGCTCTGTCCATTGTGAAATTCTATTCTGTGTACTTAAGGCAAGAAAATCATTGAAAATGACAAGAGATATGTCAATCAAAATACAGATATTAAATGTGCTTAAATGCATAGATTAATAATCTATAGTGTTCTAAAAAAACACAGTAAGCCAAGTATTTTCTTAAATATAACTTTAAAGAAAGTTATAATTCTTGCCTCAGACATACCAAATATGAAGCCTTTTTAACCACCTTTTGCAACAGTCTCACAACAGTCTTAACATAAAAATATATCAATTTTGCTCTCCAGAATGCTGTTTCAATCAAAATAAGATTAACATTCCCATGTAGAATATAAATTAAAACTCTAACTTACTGAGAGCATCTGTCAGGAAAGAAAGAGACAGAGTTTAGGAAGGAAACATTAAGTTCCCATTCTTGTGTTGGATATTAAGGCAAGAATAATCTCAATTCATTCAGTTTGATTTGGCAAATAAGTATTGCATTATTAACATCTCCTGTTGATTAGCATTAATTATAGATCTAGTAAATTTAGAAGCTTTACACACACATTCAATACATGCAAATAATATGTATGCATGTCACATGGTACACTCTTAATGACTGTTTTTTGAATGATTTAATGATTTGTTCCACTTTAATTTTCCATAAGTAATGCCTTAAAATTTATTATCATATCCTTTCTACCAATAATGTTATCTTTGTGAGGCTTATCAGGGACTGGGGTTAAAATGAAGTACAGTAAAATATGTCTTCTTCCAACTGCTGGTCCTTGTCATTCTGTTCCCACCCTTTTCTTCTTAAATCACATATGCTAAATAAAGTCAAGTCTTTAATTTCTAACATATTAAGCAGCATCACATTATAACTGCTTTTGGGGTTTTGTTAAATTTTCAAAATATAAAATTTTCACATGCTGAGAATATACTGTCCCTTACTTTGCTTGGTGGGTGCATTAATTTTCTGAGAGCAACAAGCTTTGGATTGGTATGTACTAGTAGAATGATATTTTACAGATGTTTTCACTAGAAATGAGATGAATTATATCTTTAGCAAAAATCTAAAAAAATAATTGAGAATATGCCCACTAGCTTTCAACTGACATAAAGATGAACAGAGTCCTTAACATCTTAAAATAGTTAAATTTAGCCTTGACCAGTGTGGCTCAATTGGATGAAGTGTGGTCCCATACACCAATGGGTCACAGGTTCCATTCCCACATACATGGGTTGCAGTTTCCTTGGATCCCTGGTTGAAACATGTAACAGTAG
>JAAGEH010000029.1:14923575-15037409 GCA_011751065.1 Lasiurus cinereus
TCTCTCTCTCTCTCTCTCTCTCTCTCTCTCTCTCTCTCTCTCTCTCCCCCCTCTCTAAAGATATCCTTGGGTGAGGATTTTTTTAAAAAGTTTAAGCTAAATAAGTAGAAACATGCTCAGTTAAAAATGGAATAAGGACAAATGGTAGATGATACACCAAGAAATAATAACAATAAAAGAATAAAGTGATTTAATTAACAGTTACAAAGTCACAATTATAGCCAAATAAAGTGGAGATCTCCCTAAGTGATTAATGTAGTCAGTAATAGTCTAATGCCAAAATTTAAATCAGTGTCTTTATTTCATGGCATTTTGCTTATACATAATCCAAACATTAATGAATTTGAACCATAACCATTTGACAGTTACTATGCATTTCTACATTGAAGATATTGTCCATTGAAGAATGCAGTAACCAAGGGTGGCTCTTGTAATTTTTTCACATTTTTCATTCTTAAGCAGAATTTGTATTTTCTAATCACTTCTACTTGCTGATAATATGGAACAATAAGATGCTTAGAAAAAAAGAAAAGAGAGCAGTGCATCATTTCACTGTCAATGTGATTTTACCCTTAAACCATTTTCTAAATTACAAAATTAAATGTTTGAAGCCAGTTTCCCCAACCTAACAGCTATATGAACTTGAAGAAGGCTCAAAAACCATATTCTATCATTGTAAAGTACCTATCCACTTCTACCATCCAACAATTCATCTATGTAGCCTACTATTGTCATCTGCAATGTTAGATTTGCATTTAGATTGTGCAGCTTTGGGGAACTATATAGCATAATATTGCACTCTTCCAAACTTCCTGCCCAAAATTGGCAAAATAAAATGAGTCTCTCAGATTTTTATGGCTACTTACAAAGGCCATGATATAAGAAATCAATGTTATATAGGCAAAGTTAATACATTATTCCATATTTGTATTTTACTACACAGAGAGCCTGAACTGCAAAGCTCTTCAGGTCATCCATTGTGAAAATGCATTGAAAAAGAATATTTTAATGTACCCTTCCCATTCTAATTCTAGAATTAGTGGAGTGATCACATTGCAAAGAATATAAATATTGAAACACTATATCATACACCTGAAACTAATATCCTAATATATAAAAGCCCAGGGTTGTAATGACCAACTGAAGCTGACTAACCCAGAAGTCCTTCATTCAGTGCTGGGTTGTTGTAGTGACCCAGCACTGACTGTCCCACTGCAGCCTAGTGACCCAGGGGGCTGAGACCCAGAGAGAAAGGCAAGGTGTAATCTGCAGCCTCAGCGGAAGCTGTTGTTCAGTACTTGTCTCTCTCTTTTTATCCCTCTTTCTTTCCAGGCTTTGCCAGCAGCCAGGCCTTTATTTCTCTCCCAGCCTCTGCAGGGGCTGCTGTTCAGCCCCACCTCTCTAATCAGCCTGGAGATGCTGACTGTCATATCAACCGACCAATCAGAACCAAATGTGGGTGCTGTGAAGAGCCAATGGCTGTCTAGGAGGAGGAGTTTTTTATGCTGACTGGCATAGGAACCAACCAATCAAAATCAAATGTGGGTGCTATGAAGAACCAATGGATATCTAAGAAGCAGAGCTCTTGACATTGATTGGCATTGGAACTGACCAATCAGAACCAAATGTGGGTGCTGTGAAGAACCAATGGCTACCTGGGAGGCAGAGACTATGACACTGACTGGCATATACATCAATCAATCAGAACCAAATATGGGTGCTGTGGGGAGCCAATGGCTGCCTCGCAGGTGGAGCTTTTGATGCTGACTGGCATAGAAACAAATCAATCAGAATAAAATTGTCCATCAGAGGAGGGCAGTTGGGGGGCAAGATCAGGCCTGCAGGGGAGGGCAGTTGGGGGTGACCAGGCTGAGAGGGGAGGGCATTGGGGGCAATATCAGGATGGCAGGAGAGGGCTATTGATGGTGAGATCAGACTGGCAGAGGAAGGCAGTTAGGGACGATCAGGTTGGCAGGCAAATGCAGTTAAGGGTGACCAGGCAGGCAGGCAGGTGAGAAGTTAGGAGCCACCAGTCCCAGATTTCAAGAAGGATTGGGTCTAAGCTGGCAGTTGGACATCTCCCAAGGGGCCACCAATTGGAGGCAGTGCAGGATGAGCTGAGGGAACCTTTCCTCTGTGCATAAATTTTGTGCTACAGGCCTCTAGAAACCAATAAAAGATTGTATACCAACTACACTTAAATAAAATATACATTTTAAAAAGCATACTTCTATTGAGATTAAAAATGGGAAACTAGCCCAGCTGGCATGGCTCAGTGGTTGAACATTGACCTGTGAAACAGTGAGCCTTGATTTGATTTCCAGGCAGGGCACATGCCCAGGTTGTGGGCTGGATCACCAGTGTATGGTGTGCAAGAGACAGCTGATCAATGATTTTCTGTCATTGTTGATGGTTCTCTCTCTCTCTCTCTCTCTCTCTCTCTCTCTCTCTTTCTCTCATCTCTCTCCCCCCCTCCATCGATCCCTTCCTCTCTGAAATAAATAAAAATAGGAAACTTTTTTTGAGATAACAACTAATACAAACCATCTTTAAAAGCTAGTAGAAGTCAGGAGAGAAAAAATGGCGGCGGAATACACAGACATGTCTGGAGCCATGTTGCTGAACAGACAGAGAGAATAGATGAGGGTCTCACTGGGAGTGTTTGTTGGTGATTTAAGGGACAGTTATCCTCCAGGAGAAGGTGGGGGACTGCTGGACAGGGCTCCCCCTGACCAGGCAGCCCCACTGCTGCAGGCCTTTTTCTCCTGGAGACACCAGTACAGGCGCAAAGATCACACCATCTTGAAAGGGGAAAGTGGATGTTTACAGAATCCTGAAAGCTACAGCTATGCCACCCACTGAACAGCTATGAGTCCCAGAACACCGCACCCCAATTGGCACTAACACTCACATTCAGAGGAACTCTACACTCTGCACAGAAAGGTCAAATTTTGCCTGGGATAAGGTGATGTCTCTGGTCCCATAGAACTGAAAGGTGCATACTGTGTGAGGTGGACTGGAGGAAATACACACCTAGAGAAATCCATGGTGTTGGTGCTGGCATGATACCTGAATGTGGAAGGGGGTCTTCAGAGCTGCTCACATTGGGAATCTCTAGAAAGCAACCCATTTTGATCTGCGGCAGAAGGACAGTCTGGGAGTTATTAAAATGTGTCGGCTGCTTGGACAGCAGCAGGGTAGGGGGATGCGCAGAATAGAGCTCTTTCCTCTTTAGATCCTTGCTTCTGATTGCTAAGCCCAATACATAGTATCACCCAATTGGGGACATCCTAAAAGACTGCAGGGGAAAGTTGTTTTTCTGGAACCTGGGGATCAGAGCATGAATAACCATCAGAGAACCAGCTCTGGGGCTACCCACTCCAACAAACGAGTATTGAGTGCTACAGGGAAAGCAGGATCTAATCAGAGGCTAAACAGCACCTATACTCTTGGAGGTCAATCCAGAAATACTGCCACCCAGGGGCTGATTCACAAAATGATTCTTGTGTAATCACAAAAGAATAAATAAATTAAGATACACTGCCTGCTTAAAAATCAGGACTGACTTACAATACTGAGCAGCAGTGGAACACAGGGAACAGCAATACTGTCCCAACTGGAGTATAGGCATGCCAAACAGAACTATAGAGGAAGTGAATGACCTTCACTACTGCACATTTTATTCCTTTATTTTTTTAAATTTTTATTTTTATTCTCTTCATCTTTTATTTAAAAAACTGTTTTTTCTTTATTCCTCAATTGATTTTACCTTTTTAATTAATACATTTTTATTTTCAATCAGTATTATTACTACTACTATTTTACATTTTTTTTAAAGTGTCATTTTATTTTCTCTTTATTTTACTTTGGGATTAGAGTTCTACCTTCTAATTTCATCTATTAGCATCATTTTGCTCTATCTCAACTCTCCTGTTATGCCATCACTCTCTTCCTAACTATTCCCATTTTGTTGTCCTGTTCCTCTTACCCTTTTCCTACATTAGATTTTCCCTATTCTTTGTTTTTATTTGGCTAAAATTTCACCCCACTTATTTATCTAATTTTGGATCCCCTTCTCAAAGTCCATACACACCTCTGTCTTCTCTGTATTCACTATTCAAAATACTGTTTTTCTCTATGTCCTTTTGTGTTTGTTTGCTTCAATGTTGATTACATTGATTTTTTATACATTTTTGTGACATTGTTTTGCTTATTCTTCTTGTTTTATTTTGATTTTTGTTTGCTTTGTTTTTGTTTATTTTTTATCTATGTTTTCTCTTGCCTCCCTTGGTATTAGTTGTTATTTGTAGTTTGCATTAATCTCTAGGTACTGGTTGCTGGCATTTGTTGGGATTAGTGGCTGTTCTATTAGAGTTTTCTCTTCATATATATAATTTGTTCAGATTTTCTTCCTTATTCTCTTTCTTTTCTCTCTCACTTTTTTTACTTCTTTTTTCTTTTTTTCTTTTTTCTCCCTTCTTCCAATTTCATTTTGGCACTCCTTTCTTTTCTATTTTCCTATTTTCTCTCCTCTTCCTCATAAATTGTCTCTCTGGTGGTAACCTTATTTGTGGTTATTAATATCATGAATATATTTCTGTTCAGTGCCTTGGGCATTATATTTGGTTGTATTGTATTTTATGCTTTAAATCAACACAGAAGAGAGAGAACTACATAACCAGACAATCAGAGAAGAGAGACCATGGGCAGAAGAAGAAACAGCCTGCATATAAAAGAAAAGCAGGCATCACCAGAAAAGGAAGTAAACAAAATGGAGGCAAGCAACCTGCCAGAGAAACAATTCAGAGAAATAGTTATAAAGTGTCTTGAAAGAAAGGAAGAAAAATTCGACAATATGAGTTAGAATGAGGAGGAAATGAAGAAGAATCAAGAAGAAATGAAAAATGACATTGCTGCTGAACAAACTCAATGTAAAACATCAAAAGTAGACTAGGAGAAGCAGAGGACCATATCTGTGAGCTAGAAGACAATGTAGGAAAAAATACTCAAGTACAGCAGATTCTAGAAAAATAATTAAAAAGCAGGATGAGAACCTAAGGGAATTTTGAAATAATACAAAACAAAACAACATCCTCATAATAGGGTTCCAGAAAGAGAGGAAACTGAGAAAGGAATAGAAAACCTGTTTGAAGAAATATTGACAGAAAACTTCCCTAATAAAGGGAAGAAAAAGCCAGACACAAATCCAAGAAGCCAAGCAAAATGCACCTCAAAATTTCAACAACAAGGCAAATTATAATTAAATTGGCAAATACCAAAGACCAAATAGGAATCTTAAAAGTGGCCAGAGAGAAACAGAATGTTACCTACAAAGGAACCCCCTTCATACTAGCCACTGATTTCTGAACCGAAACTCATCATACCAAAATGGAATAGAATGAAATATACAAAGTCATGCAAAGAAAGGGTCTGAATACAAGAACACTGTACCCAGCAAGGCTTTCAATCAAAATTGAAGGTGAAACCAGGAGCTTCACAGACAAAAAAAGGACTAAAGGAATATATTGCCACCAAAGCAGCACTGAAAGAAAAGCTAAAGGATCTGCTGTAACAAAAAAGAAATAGGAAGTGAAGAAGGAACACAAAGGTATAAAATAAAAATGGAGACAAATAAGTACCTATCAATAATAACTTTAAATGGATTAAATGCTCCAATCAAAAACCATAGGGCAACGGATTGGATGAGAAAAAAGACCCATATATCTTCTGTCTACAAAAAACCCACTTCAGAAAAGAAAGATGCACACAGACTGAGAGTGTTGAGATAGAAGACAGTTTTTAGCCAAATGGAAATGAAAAAAAAAAAAGCTGAGGTAACAATACTGATATCTGAAAAATTAGATCTCAAAGTGAAGTACATAACAAGAGATGAGGAATGCCACTTCATAATATTAAAGGGAGCAATCGAACAAGAAGAAAAAACTCTGGTAAACATATATGCACCCAATAATGGAGCACCTAAATTAAAAAAAAAACTCCTGGGGAATTCAAGGGAGAGATTGACAGTGATACAATCATAGTAGGAGACTTTAATACCCCACGATAACCACTGGACAAATCTTCAAAAGAAAAAAATCCAAAAAGAAACATCAATCCTAAATGACTCACTAGACCAGATGGAATTAATTCACATATTCAGAACATTTCATCCAAAAGTCACAGAATATACATTCCTCTCAATTGCACATGGGTCAGTTTCAAAGATAGAACATATGTTAGGTCACAAGCAAAGTCTCTTCAAATTCAAAAAGATAGAAATCATATCAAGCATTTTCTCAGACCACAGTGGCAGAAAACTGGAAATCAAATACCATAAAGAAAATCCAAAGAAATCAAACACATGGAGACTAAACAGCATGCTATTAAACAATGATAGGGTAACCAGAGGGATCAAGGAAGAAATAAGAAACATCATGGCAACAAATGACATTGAAAATACAACAATCCAAATTCTATGGGAGACAGTGAAAGCAGTCTTGAGAGGGAAGTTCAGAGCTCTACAAGCCTACGGCGGGGGCGGGGGGGGGGGAGGACAAAAACAAGAAACAATGGGAATAAATTACCTAACCCTACAACTCAAAAAACTAGAAAGAGAGCAAAAAGAAAAGCTCAGTGTAAGCAGAAGGAAAGAAATAGTAAAGATCAGAGCAGAGATAAATGAAAGAAACACTTCAAAAGGTCAAAAAAACCAAGAGCTGTTTCTTTGAAAGGATAAAGAAGATTAATAAACCTCTAGCCAGGATGACCAAGAAGCATAGACAGAGGATAAAAATAAACAAAATCAGAAATGAAAAAGGAGAAATAACAATAGACCCCACCGAAATACAAAGTTTGTTAAAAAAATACTATGAACAATTCTATGTCAACAAACTGGACCACCTGGAGGAAATGGATATATTCCTAGAAAAATATCACCTTCCAAAACTCAATCGGGAAGAATCTACACATTTCAATAGGCCAATAACTATGGAAGAAATTGAAGCAGTCATAAAAAAGGTTCCAGCAAACAAAAGCCTGGGACCAGATGGCTACACAGGAAAGTTTTACCAAACATTCAAGGAAGAATTAAAACCTACCCTCCTCAGACTTTTCAAAAATATTCAAGAGGAAGGAACACTTCCAAGAACTTTCTATTAAGTCAGCATCACTGTAATACCAAAACCAGATAAAGACAACACAATGAAAGAGAATTACAGGCCAATATCTCTCATGAACATAGATGCCAAAATCCTCAATAAAATTCTAGCAAATCAGATCCAGCAGTATATCAGAAAGATCATATACCATGACCAAGTATGACTTATCCCAGGAATGTAAGGATTGTACAATATCTGCAAATCAATAAACGTGATACATCACATAAACAAATTGAGAGATAAAAATCACATAGTCATATCAATTGATGCAGAAAAAGCATTTGACAAAATCCAACACCCTTTCTTGATAAAAACTCTCAGCAAAGTGGGAATAGAAGAATCATGCCTCAACATCATAAAAGCCATATATGATAAAACCACAGGTAACATCATACTCAATGGGCAAAAACTAAAACTATTTCCCCTAAGAACAGGAACAAGACAGGGATGCCCACTCTTACCTTTCCTGTTTGACATAGTACTAGAGGTATTAGCCATTACAATTAGACAAGAAGAAGAAATAAAAGGCATCCAAATTGGAAAGGAAGAAGTAAAACTGTCTTTATTTTCAGATGGCATGATATTGTACATAAAAAACCTGAAAATCTCCATTAAAACATAAGGAACTTAATACACGAATTCAGCAATGTAGCAGGACACAAAATTAATGCCAAGAAACCTATGGAATTTCTATACGCTAATAGTGAACTTATGGAAGAGAGACTAAAAAAGCAATCTTATTTACCATTGAACAAAAAAATTAAGATGCCTAGGAATAAACTTAACTAAGGAGGTAAAAGACATATATGCAGAAAACTGCATGACACTGAAAAAAAGAGATAGAGGAAAATGTAAACAGATGGAAGAACATACCATGCTTATGGATTGGAATGATCAACATCATTAAAATGTCCATACTACCCAAAGCAATCTATAGATTCAATGCACTCCCCATTAAAATACCAGCAGCTTATTTCACAGACCTAGAAAGAACTCTCCAAAGATTCATCTGGAATTAAAAAAAAAGACCCTGAATAGCCACAACAATGCTGAGAAAGAAGAATAAAGAAGGTGGGATCTCAATACCAGATTTCAAACTGTATTACAAAGTCACTGTTTTCAAAACTGCCTGGTACTGGCAAAAGAACATACATACAGAACAATGGAATAAAATAGAAAATCCAGATATCAACTCAAACCACTATGCTCAATTAATATTTGACAAAGGAGGCATGAACATATAATGGAGTTAGACTGTCTTTTCCATAAATGGTATTGGAAAAAATGGACAGAAACATGCAAAAAAATAAAACTAGACCACCAACTTACACCATCCACAAAAATAAACTCCAAATGAATACAGGATTTAAACATAAGACTTAAAACCATAAAAATACTAGAGGAATCCACAGGCAGCACAATCTCAGATACATGCTGAAGGAACTTCTTCACTGATACTTCTGCAAGGGCAATGGAAACTGAAGAGAAAATTAACAAATGGAACTACATAAGGATAAAAAGCTTTTGCACAGCAAAAGAAACCATCAACAAAACAACAAGAAAGACCACTGTATGGGTGAACATATTTGCAAATATTATCAGTGATAAAGGTTTAATCTCCAACATCTACAGGCAACTTATACAACTTAATAAAAGGAAGATAAATGACCCAATGAAAAAATGGGCAACAGACCTAAATGGAATATTTTCTAAAAAAGACAGAAGCAATGCCGAGAGGCACATGAAAACATGCTCAAAGTCACTCATTATCCAAGAGATGCAAATCAAAAAGATAATTCGATACCATGTCACACCTATCAGGTTGGCAATTATCAACAAATGACAAGTGTTGGCGGGGATGCGGGAAAAAAAGAATCCTCATGCACTGCTAGTGGAAATGCAGCCTGGTGCAGCCACTGTGGAGAACAGTATGGAGTTTCCTCAAAAAAACTAAAAATGGAACTCCCATTTGACCGAGTAATCTCACCCTTGGGAATATATCCTAAGAGCCTAGAAACACCAATCAGAAAGGACTTAATGCACCTCTATGTTCATAACAGCACAATTCATAATAGCTATTATTTGGAACCTGCCTAGGTGCTCATCAGCAGATGAGTAAATCAGAAAACTATGGTACATCTACAAATGGAATACTATGCTGCCATAAAAAATAAGGAATTCTTACCATTTGCAGCATCTTGGATGGAACTGGAGAGCTTTATGCTAAGTGAAATAAGCCAGTCAATGAAAGACAAATACCACATGATCTCACTCATTTATGGATAATAAATAACATTATAAACTAATAAAAGAAAGATACAGAGGCAGTAAAGCATCAAACAGACTTTCAAATCACAGTGGGAAGGTTAAGGAGAGGTGGGATAGATAAGAGATCAACCAAAGGACTTGTATACATGCATACAAACATAACCAATGGGCCCAAGACACGGGGTGTTAGGGTATGCATGAAAGTGGCGGTCAATGGGAAGATATGTATATATGTAATACATTAATAAAAAATTAAAAACTTTAAAAAAACTAGTAGAAATCAAATTAGGGCATGAAAATCTGAGACATCAACTTGATATTCCACAGTATTGTGTACACAACTCTCTCAGGTTGTCAAAATTTTGGCCATTTTCATTGAAACTGGTATCCTTTACTTCATAGGGCCTATAGTTATCTGTCATAAACTATGATATATGGATGTAAACTGTCAGAAGTTCAAACTATACTTTGGTTGCTTTGAGTATCTAAACATGATATGATGGACATCTGGGCTCCTTTCAATACTGAGCTTCTGGGAACCTGCAAGTATTCCGGACAGTATTAAGACAATGTCTGAAAAGTCAACAAATGCACCTCACCTCTGTTTTGAAACATGAACACCCATACAAATGTCTGTCCCTACTTTTTTTATTGGAAGGATAGAATAGTTTCAAGTATACCAAAAATACCCATTTGTGAATTCTGATTTAGTGGAACACTATTTCTTTATCAATAATTTTGTTATTTATATCTTGCTCTGAATTTAAAATGAAACTATATTTCAAGTTTTATATTTTCATTACAGTAAAAAATTAAAATATTTTCATGGAAAACCCCTGAGAAAACTATCCATATTTTTTTTTCTTGCAGAAAAACAACAGCAGTAAATTTATAAACATTATTTAATTTTAAATTACAATTTGTAGAAGTTTAGTAGTCTAGGGAAAAAAAAGTATCTGATATCCCTGATCTTTTTCTATACTTGTCTCAAGGCATTTATACTTCTTAACTTTTATTTAAATAATTAATGCAAATAAAACCTGAATTATATCTCCACGTAGATTCATTGAAGGGTAGGCAGGTACTAATTCTATAACTATATATACCCCTATAATTTCAGTACAGTTTTTATATTATAATATAACAGTATTGCTCAGGGAATAGATATTATGGTTAGGGTCTATCATAGAACTTTACATCAGTATGTACTAAAGAATTACAATTCAAATTATGTTCATAGTGTTGCTATAGTTTAGGATCATTACTATGAGCATAATTAAACATTATGATATACTAGAGATGTAGAGATCAAATAACTTTAAATTGAAATGTTTACAGGTATCCAGATATTGCTTGAATTGTCGTATTTTCCATGTCTCCCTCAAAGCTAAGTACAATTCCCCAGAGAAATTTGCTTAATTGATAATTTAAAGTAGTTGCGCTCTGGCCAGTATATCTCAGTTGGCGGCATCATCCCATGCCCTGAAAAGTTGCTGGTTTGATTACAAGTCAGAGCACATGCCTGGGTTCTGGGTTCAATCCCCAGTAGGGGGTGTGCAGAAGGCAGTTGATGGATGTTTCATTTTCACATCATTTTTCTCTCTCCCTCTACCTTCCTCTCTCTCTAAAAATCAATTTTTAAAACCTTTAAAACATAAAAAATAGTCATTTGTTTTAGTTAATCTTGATTTGGCTATACCATAACCAAGCATTTCCTATAAGCTCTACAGAAGGAGGAAGACACATACCATGTCTACTGCGATCAGAAACAGCTTATAATGATGAATGAGCACTCTACAATTCATGGTAATTATGACTTGTGCATTTATTTGCAAAATTGAATAAAGAACGTATTAGTTAGGTGAATGATCCTGAGTAATCCCCCTCCTTCAAAAATGTTATTTCAATGGGAAAATCTCACAATTGCAACTGATTTTCAAGTTTCAGTTTTGTATTCTCTATTAGATTTTCCATTCATCGTGTGCATTGGTTTTACTCTATTTGTTCTGCTTTTGTGTCAATGCAATGCAAAAATGTAACAACCAAAACATCATTCCCAAGGAAGAGGTTGCTCTATTCTAAGGATAATATTTGTTTTATACACGAATACATCAAAGAGAAAAATAAACTAGTGAGCTACTGAGGTACTTTTATTGTATGTTTATAGTTTAATCTGTTATTATTTCCTCCTCTTTATTTTAAAATGACATTTCTATGTTTATTGATTCTTATAATTTGTACATAATACTTTGTTCAAGTTTCTGCTAATACTCTCCAAAAACAATTATCTTTTTACCAAGAAGATATGCTTCTATATTATTTTTTCATAGGTGAAAGAAAAAAATATCCAATAAATAAGAGACCAAATCTTTGAAAGGGTAAGTGTCAAAAGCAAATTAGACCTCTGATGACAGGAACTCCAACAAAAAATCAAATATAATACTTCTTCTATGAATCTGTAATTGCATGCCAGAAAGCAAAGTATAAGGTAAACATTTTTCTGTTTGTTTTTCACTTTTACAGAAATTCCATCCTTATATACTTTTAGATGGTCACATTTTGCTGACATTTACAAACATTTCATGTTGGTCTTACATGGGTCACATCAATCATCTATACAGTTTCAATGACACTTTGTTAAATAAACTGTCATGAAAGATTTATAGAGAATTTGATAAAAGTAAAGAAGATGTAGTTTAGCTTTTAAAGATGCATTACCTTATTTCTCAAGTGTAATATCACTTCTAAAACACCATTAAGTTTTACTAGCAATAAGTAAAGGAGGAAAAATCCCTTCCTGCCACACTTGTATTTGCATAACATTCTCCTCCTACAAACATAGGAGGTAAGCAATGAAAGGAGAACTCCCTGTGCCACTCCCACCACGAATTCAATGCTCCTTGGATTTAATGGTTGTGCATTGATCCCATTTTAAGAATAATTACATATAAGTCAACAGCATTCAGAGTTTATTCACTAGAATAATTAATGAGTCCTTAATCCATTCATGCAAACAAGTGCTTCCCACAAACACTTGAGTCTTTGTGTTCTGAATAGGGTAGTATATGATGACAAAGATGACACAATTATTCCTCACACATAGTTGAGGCATTCCAGTGGAAGAAAGTTACTAAAAAGCTACAATGAAATTCAAATATTTTTTTAAAACGTGAGTAATTATGATATTAGACTATTTAAATTCAATCTTAAACTAGCACCTTCCATAAGCACCTGGGTAATTATTTATGTTGTTTGTTTTTCCATGAAGTTAAAAATAGGTGTTACTTTGAACAAGATTTGTAAAGAATCACTAAGTCTCCGCAATTTGGGCAAGGCAAGCAATAACAAGGTCATATTACAATCATGTTCACAATTATATATCTTGTTGTGGGAGAGTATGCGATAGGATTTTTATAATATCATGGGTCTCATTTTGTTTTCAGTTTACATGTGGCTTTGTTGAAAAGTACTAAATTTGAATATAATTTTCCTAATTGTGGCACCATTATAGTCCCTCTAGTAAAGTTTCCTTGCTTAATGCTCTACTTGCTGAAAGATCTAGGCTATTTCTTTTGCTATGAGTTTTCAAGAAAAGTTTTAAATCTTTCAAATCAGTGAGTTACATTCCCTGTTATAAAAAGATACATCCTGGTAGTTAATACTTCATTATCAAAAAATTATAACTCTTATATTTAAAAGAGCAAACTATATATGCTAGAACCTAAGAATAAAAGTACAGTATCTTACATAAGTTAAGTATATATTATTTATTCAATATAAATGAAATCATTGGTTATATTTCTAAAGATGAAATTTGGCCAAATACATGTTTTAAAAATGAGATCTGTTAAACCAAAACTTAACTCCACAAATGGATAGAGTATACAAAGCATCATAATATATATAAAAACCCTGGGTCATAGTGACTAGAAATGACCAAGGCTCAACCATCCAGAAGTCAGTCCAGCTCAGGAGCTGGGAATCAGGGCCAGAGAGAGGGCTGAAGAGAAAAGCAGGGGCTGATCCTTTGCCTCTGTGGCAGCCTTTGATCAGCACTTGCTTCTCTCTTTCTCCCCAGTCTGGCCAGCAGCGAAGCCTCCATTTCTCTCCAGGCCTCCATCAGGGCTTCTGATCAGCCCCACCTTTCTGATCAGGCCTTGTTGATAGGAACAGGGACACTGACTGGCATAGGAACTGACCAATTAGAACCAAATGTGGGTGCTGTGAAGAACCAATGGCTGCCTAGGAAGTGGAGCGTCTGATGCTGACTGACATAGAAACTGACCAATCTGAACCAAATTGGCCAGCAAGAAAGGGCCATTGGGGGCAAGATTAGGCTGGCAGGGGAGGGCAGTCAGGGGCAACCAGGACAGCAGGGGAGGGCAGTTAGGGGCAATCAGGCAGGCAGGCATGTGAGCAGTTAGGAGCCAGAGGTCACAGATTGCGAGAGGGATGTCTAACTGTTAGTTTAGGTCCTATCCCACAGGGATGGAGCCTAAAGCAGCAGTCAGATATCCCCCAAGGGGTTCCCAATTGAAGATGGTGCAGGCTGTGCTGAGGGAACCCCCTCTCCATGCACTAATTTTGTGCATTAGGCCTCTAGTTCTTTATAAAAGAAATCCCAGAGAAAACTTATATTGTAAACCTAGCATTCATAATTCATTCACACATAATAGTTTGAAAGGTAGTACTCTTATAGTGATAAAATCATATTCTATATAGAGATAATTGTGGAAATATTTTTCTATTTCAAAGGCCAAATTTCTCCTTTGATAATATTTATAAAATATTCTTACATGTTTTAATATGAAAATATATTTATCTTACATTTCATGAAGAAACCCCAGTGATCTCTTTCAAGTAATAGTAAGCTGAGATTTTAAACTTATTATGCTATTATTTTTAAATGACCAACTTTTCATGTCTTATGAAATCATAGTGCTTGTGTAAAGGCTGTTTTTAAATAACAGAAAGGCCCAAACCAGTTTGGCTCAGTGGATAGAGTTTTGGCCTGCAGATTGAAGGGTCCCAGGTTCAATTCTGGTTAAGGGCATGTACCTTGGTTGCGGGCACATCCCCAGTAGGAGGCGTGCTGGAGGCAGCTGATCAATGTTTCTCTCTCATTAATGTTTCTAACTCTCTATCCTTCTCCCTTCCTCTCTAAAAAAAATCAATAAAATAAGTTAAAAAAATAAAATAAATAACAGAAAGGATTCTCTCAGAAAGTATTTTAAAGAAACAGTTAAATTCTTGCAAAAGTATAAGTAACTCTTTTATAAATTGTATTCAAAAAGCATACAAATACATTTTAATGATCTTTAAAAGCTTGTAAATCTTCTATAAAAATCTCTTCCAATCTGCAAATGTACTTTCATATAGAAACCAGTTTTAGATAGATAAAACATGTGTTAGAAAACAATTGGAAGAACAAAATTGCATGTTATTTTCCTTTTTTGAGTGGAAAATATTTTTCTTTGGAACATTTACCTGATTTGAAACCAATTGTTTATGATTAAAATCATCCCTCTTGGGGGGAGGAAAAATAGCAGCAGAATAGACAGACGCATCTGGAGCTTTGTCGCCTGGCAGAGGGAGAGAGAGCAGCTGAGAGTCGCACTGGGAGTGTTTGTTGGCAAGTTAAGAGTCAGTTATCCTCGAGGAGAAGGTGGGGGACTGCTGGACAGGGCTCTCCTAGCCAGGCAGCCCCACTGCCACGGGGTTTTTCTCTGCCGGAGCCACCAGCGCAAAGGCAGAGATCGCACCATCTTGCACAGGGAGGTGGATGTCTGCGGCGGTCTGAAAGCTGCAGCTGTCACACTCGCCCAACAGCCAGGGGACCCAGAACACCACTCTCCAATCTACGCAGACACAAGGACTCAGAGGAGATCCACACGGCACATGGAAAGGTCAGATTTCACCTGGGATAAGGTGAGGTCTCCTGTCTCACAGAGCAGAGACACGTACACTGTGGGAACCGGGCTGTGGGAAAGCTGCTTCTGGAGAGGTCCATGGATGTGGGGCAGGGCGTGATCCCTAAGTGTGGAAGCAATTCGTCGGAGCTGTTGACAGAGGGGAGATCTAGAAAGGAACTGATTTTGATCTGAGGCAGAAGGACAGCCTGGGAGTTATTACAGTGTACTGGCTGCAAAATCCCCACAAACCAGATTTGAGAACCACAGAGTAGCAGGATCTGAGCACAGCCTAGAGAGGTCCGGTGCTTAATCTCAGAGGTCATTTCTGAAACACTGCCCCCCAGTGGATGATGCACAAATTGACTCTCACGTAACCACAAAAGAATAAAGAGATAAGACACACCTCTCCAGTGGAACACAGGAAACTACAATACCCTACCTACTGAAAAACAGTAGTGCCAAGCAAAAAAAATAGTGGAAGTTAATGACCTTTTTTATTTTTTTTTCGTTTTGTTAAAATTTTTATTTTATTTTATTTTTGATTTTTGCATATTTTAATTAAAAACTATTTTTTTCTTTACTTCTCAATTGATTTTACCTTTTTAATTATTACATTTTTGTTTTCAAGTAGTATTATTACTAATACTATTTTACCTTTCTGGAAAAAAACAAGTGTCATTTTGTTTTCCCTTTATTTTACTAGTGGATTAGAGTTCTACATTCTATTTTCATCTTTCCTTTAGCATAATTTTACTCCAACTCAACTCTACCTATATGCCAACACTTTCCTCCTAATTTTCCCTATTTTGTTGTCTTGTTTCTCTTTCCCTTTTCCAACTTTAGATTCTCTCTATTCTTTCTTTTTACCTGGTTAAAATTTCACCCCACTTATATATGTTTTCAAATCCCCTACTCCAAGTCCATACATAACTCTCTCTTTTTGTCTTCACTATCCAAAAAGTTGTTTTTCTCTATGTTCTTTTGTTGTTGTTTGCCTGAATGGTGATTATATCATTTTTTTAATGTTTTTGTGAGATTGTTTGAGCTTATTCTACTGGCTTTATTTTGCTTTTGTTTGATTTGTTTTGGTTTGTTTTTTTACCACACTTTTCCCTCACCTCCCTTGATATTAGTTGTTATTTGAAGTTTGTATTAATCTCCAGGTACTGGTTGCTGGCATTTGTTGGGATTAGTGGCTGTTCTATTGGAGTTTTCTCCTGACATCTATATTTTGTTCCCCTTTTCTCTCTTACCCTCTTTCTTTTCACTCTGAGTTTTTTCTCTTTTTCTTTTCTTCTCCTTCTTCTCCTTTTTATTTTATTTTAATTTTTTGTTCATTTATATATTTCTTTTTTTTCTCCCTCTCCCAATTTGATTTTGGAAATTCTTTATTTTCTTTTTTTCCTCACTTTCCTCTTCTTCTTTCTCTACTTGCCCCTAATTTGTCTTTCATTGATGGTCACCTTATTTGTGATTATTAATATTGTGAATACATTTATATTCAGTGCCTTGTGTGTTGTACCTGATCGTGTTGTAGTTTGTGCCTTTGAATCAACATAGGAGAGAGAACTACATAACCGGAACCCAAAGAAGAAAGACCTTGGGCAGAAGAAGAAACAGCCCGCAAACGACAGATAGGCAGGTTTCGCCAGAAAAGGAAGTAAATGAAATGGAAGCAGAAATAAGCCTGCCAGAGAAAGAGTTCAGAGAAATGATCATAAGGCGGATGAAAAGAATGGAAGACAAAATTAACAATGTGAGTAACAGCCAAGAGGAAATGAAGAAGACCCAAGAGGAAATGAAGAAGAAGCAAGAAAATACGCAGAAGAACCTAGAAGAAATGCAGAATAATCAAGAAGAAATGAAAAATGGCATCACTGCTATAAACACTCAATAGAAAGCATCAAAAGATGACTAGAAGAAGCAGAGGACCACATCAGTGAGCTAGAAGACACGATATGAAAAAATACCCAAGTACAGAAGCTTCAAAAAACAAATTAAAAAGCAAGAGGAGAGCCTAAGGGAACATTGGGATAACACGAAACCAAACAACATCCGCCTAATTGGATTTCCAGAAAGAGTGGAAACTGAACAAGGATTACAGAACCTGTAGAAGAAATAATGACAGAAAATTTTCCCAATATAGGAAAGAAAAACCCCACAAAAATCCAAGAAGCTCACAACGTCCCAAGCAAAATGAATCATAAAAAATAGACACCAAGGCACATTATAATTAAATTGGCAAACACCAATGAAAAAGTAAGAATCTTAAAAGTGGCCAGAGAGAATCAGAAAATTGCCAAAAAGGATCCCCCATAAGACTAGCTACTGACTTCTCAACAGAAACTCATCAGGCCAGAAGGGAATGGAATGAAATATACAAAGTCATGCAAAGGAATGGTCTGAATCCAAGAATACTGTACCATGAAAGGCTTTCAATCAAAATTGAAGGTGATATCAGAAGCTTCACAGACAAAAAAGGACTAAGGGAATATATTACCACCAAACCAGCAATGCAAGAAATGATAAAGGGTCTGCTGTAATAAAAAAAAAAAAGGAAGTGAATAATGAATTCTGGGGCAAAGACTAAAAATGGCGACCGATAAGTACCTAATAATAGTAATTTAAATGTAAACGGATTAAATGCTCCAATCAAGAGATATAGGGTAACCGATTGGATAAGAAAACATAATCCATATATCTGCTGTCTACAAGAAACCCACCTCAGGAAAAGAGATGCACACAGATTGCGGGTGAAGGGATGGAAGATGGTACTTCAGGGAAAAGGAAATGAAAAAAAGCTGGGATTGCAATACTTATATATGACAAATTAGATCTCAAAGTAAAGGACATAACAAGAGATAATGAAGGCCACTTAATAATACTAAAGGGAATAATCTAACAAGAGGAAATAACTCTGGTAAACATATATACACCCAATATAGGAGCACCTAAATACATAAAAAAACTCCTGGAGGATATTAAGGGAGAGATTGGCAGCAATACAATCATAGTAGGAGACTTTAATACCCCACTGTCACCACTGGACAAATCCTCTAAACAAAAAATCAGCAAAGAAACATCATTCCTAAATGAGTCACTAGACCAGATGGAATTAATTACATCTTCAGAACATTTCACCCCAAAGCCACAGAATATACATTCTTCTCCAGTGCACATGGGTCATTTTAAAAGACAGATCATATGTAGGGTCATAAGAAAAGTCCCTACAAATTCAAGAAGATAGAAATCATATCTCAGACCACAGTGGCATAAAACTGGAAATCAACTATAATAAAAACAATGGAAAGAAATCAAACACATGGAGACTAAACAGCATGCTATTAAACAATGACTGGGTAACCAGAGAGATCAAGGAAGAAATAAAAAACATCATGGCAACAAATGACAATGACAACACAACAATACAAAATTTATGGGACACAGTGAAAGCAGTCTTGAGGGGGAAGTTCATAGTCCTACAAGACTACTGCAAAAAAACAAACAAACAACAAACAATAGTAATAAATTACCTAACCCTACAACTGAAAGAGCTCAAAAGGGAGCAACAAGAAAAGCCCAGTGTAAGCAGAAGGAAGGAAAGAGTGAAGATCAGAGCAGAGATAACAACATGGAGAACAAAGAAAAAATTTAAAAAGTCAACAAAACCAAGAGCTGATTCTATGAAAGGATAAACAGGATTGATGGACCTCTAGCCAGGCTCACCAAGAAGCAAAGAGAGAAGACGCAAATAAACAAAATCAGAAATGAAAGAGGAGAAATAACAACAGACTCCGCTGAAATACAAAGTATTGTAAAAAATACTATGAACAACCTATTCCAACAAATTTGACAACCTTCAAGAAATGGACATATTCCTAGAAAAATATTACCTTCCAAAACTCAATGAGAAGGAAGCCAAACATCTCAATAGTCCAATAACTATGGAAGAAAGTGAAACAGTCATCAAAAAGCTTCCAGAAAATAAAAGCCCTGGACCAGATGGCTACACAGGAGAGGTTAACCAAACATTCATGGAAGAAATAAAGCCTATACTTCCCAGACTATTGAAAAATATGCAAGAAGTAGGAACACTTCCAAACACCTTCTATGAAGCCAGCATCACCCTAATACCAAAACCAGATAAAGACAACACAATGAAAGAAATTATAGGCCAATATCTCTCATAAACATAGATGTCAAAATCCTCAACAAAATTCTAGCAAATCAGATCCATCAGTACATCAGAAAGATCATATACCATGACCAAGTATGATTCATCCCAGGAATGCAGTGATGGTACAATATCCACAAATCAATAAACGTGATACATCACATAAACAAATTGAGAGATAAAAATCACATAGTCATATCAATTGATGCAGAAAAAGCATTTGCAAAATCCATAACACTTTTTTGTTAAAAACTCTCAGCAAAGTGGGAATAGAAGGATCATACCTCAACATAATAAAAGCCATATATGATAAACTCACAGCTAACATCATACTCAATGAGCAAAACTAAAACCATTTCCCCTAAGAACAGGAACAAGACAGGGATGCCCACTCTCACCTCTCCTGTTCGACATAGTACTGGAAGTATTGCCATTGCAATTAGAAAAGAAGAAGAAATAAAAGGCATCCAAATTGGAAAAGAAGTAGTAAAGCTGTCCTTATTTGCAGATGACATGATAGTGCACATAAAAAACCCAAAGGACTCGATCCCAAAACTAATTGACTTAATAAATGAATTCGGCAATGTAGCAGGATACAAAATTAATGCCAAGAAATCTGTGCAATTTGTATACACTAATAGTGAAATTACAGAAAAGATACTAAAAAAGTAATCCCATTTAACATTGCACCAAAAAAATTAAGATACCTAGGAATAAACCTAACTAAAGAGGTAAAAGACCTATATGTAGAAAACTACAGGACACTGAAAAAAGAGATAGAGGAAGATGTTAACAGATGGAAGAGCATATCATGCTCGGAGAATCAACATTATTAAAATGTCCATACTACCCAAAGCAATCTAAACATTCAATGCACTACCCATTAAAATACCAAGGACGTATTTCACAGACGTAGAACGAATTCTTCATACATTCATCTGGAACAAAAAAAGACCACGAATAGAAACAGCAATTCTGAGAAAGAAGAATAAAGTAGATGGGATCTCAATACCAGATTTCAAGCTATATTACAAAGCAACTGTTCTCAAAACAGCCTGGTACTGGCACAAGAACAGACACTTAGACCAATGGAATAGAATAAAGAACCCAGATATACACCCAAACCACTATGCTCAACTTATATTTGACAATGCAGGCATGAACATACAATGGAGCTAAGATAGCCTCTTCAACAAATGGCGTTGGGAAAATGGGACAGATACATGAAAAAAAATGAAACTAGACCACCAACTTAAACTGTATACAAAAAAAAACTACAAATGATTACAGGACTTAAACATAAAATGGGAAACCATAAAAATACTAGAGGAATCTACAGACAACACAATCTCAGACATATGCCATAAGAACTTCTTCACTGATACTGCTCCAAAGGCAATGGAAGCTAAAGAAAAAATAAACAGGAGGAGAAAATGGTGGAGGAGTAGACGATGCATCTGGAGCTTTTTCGCTGGGCAGAGGGAGAGAGAGCGTCTGAGAGTCGCATTGGGACTGTTTGTTGGCAAGCTAAGAGTCAGTTATCCTCCAGGAGAAGGCGGAGAACTGCAGAAGGGGCTCTCCTGGCCAGGCAGCCCCACTGCCACGGGGCATTTGTTGGCCAGAGCCACCAGCGCGAACGCGGAGCCCAAACCATCTTGCAGTGGGAGGTGGATGTCTGTGGCAGTCTGAAGCCTTCAGCTAGGCACCCATCGAGCAGCCAGGAACCGGGGACCCAGGACTCTGTGCTCCAATGGGCACAGACACGCGGTGGAACCAGAGAACCACAGAGCACACGGACAGGAGAGAGAACTACATAACCAGACACCCGGAGAAGAAAGACCATGGGCAGAAAAAGGAACAGCCCACATAAGACAGAAAGGCAGGTTTCACCAGAAAAGGAAGTAAACGAAATAGAACCAGAAATAAGCCTACCAGAGAAAGAGTTCAGAGAATTATCATAATGTGGTTGAAAAGAATGGAAGACAAATTTGACAATATGAGTAAGAGCGAAGAGGAAATGAAGAAGACGCAAGAGGAGATGAAGAAGCAGCAAGAAGAAATGCAGAAGAACCTAGAGGTGGTGCAGAATAAACAAGAAGAAATGAAAAATGACATCACTGCTATAAAGAACTCAATAGAAAGCATCAAAAGTAGACTAGAAGAAGCAGAGGACCGCATCAGTGAGCTAGAAGACACTGTAGGAAAAAATACCCAAGTGCAGCAGCTTCTAGAAGAAAAAGTTAAAAAGCAAGAGGAGAGTCTAAGGGAACTTTGGGATAACATGAAACAAAACAACATCCGCATAATTAGGGTTCCAGAAAGAGTGGAAACTGAACAAGTATTAGAGACCGTGTTTGAAGAAATAATGATAGAAACTTTGCCCAATGTAGAAAAGAAAAAAAACCACACAAATCCAAGAAGCTCACAGAGTCCCAAGCAAAATGAACCCCAACAAACCAACACCGAGGCACATTATAATTAAATTGGCAAACACTGAGGACAAAGTAAGAATCTTAAAAGCAGCCAGAGAGAAACAGAAAGTTACCTACAAAGGAACCCCCATAAGACTAGCTACTGACTTCTCAAAAGAAACTCGTCAGGCCAGAAGGGAATGGAATGAAATTTGCAAAGTCATGCAAAGGAAGGGTCTGAATCCAAGAATACTGTACCCTGCAAGACTCTCAATCAAAATTGAAGGTGAAATCAAAAGCTTCACAGACAAAAAAGGACTAAGGGAATATATTACCACCAAACCAGCAATGCAGGAAATGTTAAAAGGTCTGCTGTAATAAAAAGAAAGAGGAAGCGAAGAAGGAACTCTGGGGTAAGGACTAAAAATGGCAACAGATAAGTACTTATCAATAATAACTTGAAATGTAAACGGATTAAATGCTCCAATGAAAAGACATAGGGTAACGGATTGGATAAGAAAACATGATCCGTATATCTGCTGTCTGCAAGAAACCCACCTTAGGAAAAGAGATGCACACAGATTGAGGGTGAAGGTATGGAACATGGTATTTCAGGCAAATGGAAATGAAAAAAAAGCTGGGGTTGCAATACTCTTATCTGACAAATTAGATCTCAAAGTGAAGGACATAACAAGAGATAAAGAAGGACACTTCATAATACTAAAGGGAACAATCCAACAAGAAGAAATAACTCTGGTAAACATATATGCACCCAATATAGGAGGAGGTAAATACATAAAAAAACTCTTGGGGGATATTAAGGGAGAGATTGACAGCAATACAATCATAGTAGGAGGCTTTAATACCCCACTATCACCACTGGACAAATCCTCTAAACTAAAAATCAGCAAAGAAACATCATTCCTAAATGTCTCACTAGAACAGATAGAATTAATTGACATCTTCAGAACATTTCACCCCAAAGCCACAGAATATACATTCTTCTCCAGTGCACCTGGGTCATTTTCAAACATAGATCACATGTTGGGTCATAAGATAAGTCTCTTCAAATTCAAGAAGATAGAAATCATATCAAGCATTTTCTCAGACGAGAGTGGCATAAAACTGGTAATCAAGTATAATAAAAACAATAGAAAGAAATCAAACACATGGAGACTAAACAGCATGCTATTAAACAACAACTGGGTAACCAGAGAGATCAAGGAAGAAATAAAAAACATCATGGCAACAAATGACAATGACAACACAATACAAAATTTATGGGACACAGTGAAAGCAGTCTTGAGAGGGAAGTTCATAGCCCTACAAGCCTACTGCAAAAAACAGGAAACAATCGTAATAAATTACTTAAACCTACAACTCAAATAGCTGGAAGCGTGCAACAAGAAAAGCCCAGTGAACTCAGAAGGAAGGAAATAGTGAAGATCAGAGTAGAGATAAACAACTTGGAGACCAAAGAAACAATTCAAAAGATCAACAAAACAAAGAGCTGGTTCTTTGAAAGGATAAACAAGATTGATGGACCCCTAGCCAGGCTCACCAAGAAGCAAAGAGAGAAGACCCAAATAAACAAAATCAGAAATGAAAGAGGAGAAATAACAACAGGCCCTGTGGAAATACAAAGGATTGTCAAAAAATACTATGAACAACTCTATTCCAACAAATTGGACAACCTGCAAGAAATGGACATTTTCCTAGAAAAATATAACCTCCCAAACTCAATAGGAGGAAACCAAACATTTCAATAGTCCAATAACTATGGAAGAAATTGAAGCAGTAATCAAAAGCTCCCAGCAAATAAAAGCCCGTGTCCACATGGCTACACAGGAGAGTTTTACCAAACATTCAAGGAAGAATTAAAACCTATCCTCCTCAGACAATTCAAAAACATTCAAGAAGAAGGAACACTTCCAAACACCTTCTATGAAGCCAGCATCATCCTAATACCAAAACCAGATAAAGACAACACAATGAAAGAGAATTATAGGCCAATATCTCTCATGAACATAGATGCCAAAATCCTCAACAAAATTCTAACAAACCGGATCCAGAAGTACATCAGAATGATCATACACCATGACCAAGCAGGATTCATCCCAAGAATGCAGGGATGGTACAATATCCGCAAATCAATAAATGTGATACATCACATAAACAAATTGAGAGATAAAAATCACATAGTCATATCAATTGATGCAGAAAAAGCATTTGACAAAATCCAACATCCTTTCTTGATAAAAACTCTCAGCAAAGTGGGAATAGAAGGAGCATACTTCAACATCATAAAAGCCATATATGATAAACCCACAGCTAACATCATACTTAATGGGCAAAAATTAAACCATTTCCCATAAGAACAGGAACAAGAGAGGGAGGCCCACTCTCACCTATCCTGTTCGACATAGTACTGGAAGAGTTATCCATTGCAATTAGACAAGAAGAAGAAATAAAAGGCATCCAAATTGGAAAAGAAGAAGTAAAGTTGTCCTTATTTACAGGTGACATGATATTGTACATAAAAAACCCAAAGGACTCCATTACAAAACTAATTGACTTAATTAATGAATTCGGCAATGTACAGGATACAAAATTAATGCTAAGAAGTCTGTGGCATTTCTATACAGTAATAGTGAAATTATAGAAAGAGAAACTAAAAAAGCAATCCCATTTACCATCACACCAAAAAAATTAAGATAACTAGGAATAAACCTAACTTAAGACGTCAAAGTCCTTTATGCAGAAAACTACAGGACACTGAAAAAAGAGATAGAGGAAGATGTTAACAGATGGAAGAGCATACCATGCTCATGGATTGGGAGAATCAACATCATTAAAATGTCCATACTACCCAAAGCAATCTACAGATTCAACGCACTACTCATTAAAATACCAACAACATATTTCACAGACCTACAAAGAATACTTCATAGATTCATCTGGAACCAAAAAAGACCACGGATAGCTACAGCAATTCTGAGAAGGAAGAATAAAGTAGGTGGGATCTCAATACCAGACTTCAAGCTATACTACAAAGCAACTGTTCTCAAAACAGCCTGGTACTGGCACAAGAACAGACATATAGACCAATGGAATAGAATAGAGAACCCAGATATCCACCCAAACCACTATGCTCAATTAATATTTGACAAAGGAGGCATGAACATTCAATGGAACCAAGATAGCCTCTTCAATAAATGGTGTTGGGATAATTGGACAGATACATGCAAAAAATTGAAACTGAACCACCAACTTACACCAAATACAAAAATAAACTCAAAATGGATACAGGACTTAAACATTAGAAAGGAAACCATAACAATACTAGAGGAATCCACAGGCAGCACAATCTCAGATATATGCCGAAAGAACTTCTTCACTGATACTGCTCCAAAGGCAATGGAAGCTAAAGAAAAAATAAACAAATGGGACTACATCAAAATAAAAAGCTTTTGCACAGCAAAAGAAACCATCAACAAAACAACAAGAAAGGTCACTCTATGGGAGAACCTATTTGCAAATGTTATCACTGATAAAGTTTTAATCTCCAAAATCTACAGCCAACTTATACAAATACAACTTAATAAAAGGAAGATGAGGGATCCAATAAAAAAATGGGCAACGGACCTAAATAGAACCTTTTCAAAAGACAACAGAAGGAAGGCCAAGAGACATATGAAAACATGCTCACAGTCATTAATCATCCGAGAGATGCAAATCAAAACGACAATGCGATACCATCTTACACCTGTCAGACTGGCAATCATCAACAAATCAACAAACAACAAGTGTTGGCGAGGATGCGGAGAAAAAGGAACCCTTGTACACTGTTGGTGGGAATGCAGACTGGTGCAGCCACTGTGGAGAACAGTATGGAGTTCCCTAAAAAAACTAAAAATTAATCTCCCATTTGACCCTGTAATTCCACTCTTAGGAATTCATCCTATGAAATTACAAACACCAATCAGAAAGGATTTATGCACCCCTATGTTCAGAGCAGCACAATTTATAATAGCTACAATTTGGAAACAGCCTAGGTGCCCAACAGCAGATGAGTGGATCAGAAAACTGTGGGACATCTACAGAATGGAATTCTATGATGCCATTAAAAAAAAAGGAATTCTTACCATTTGCAGCAACCTCGTTGGAACTGGAGAGCCTTATGCTTAGTGAAATAAGCCAGTCAATGAAGGAGAAGCATCACATGATCGCACTCATTGGGGGATAATAAAGGACATTATAAACTGATGAACAAAAGTATAGATACAGAGACAGTAAAGCTTCAAACAGACTGTGAAATTACAGCGGGAAGATTAAAGTTAGATGAGGTAGATAAGAGATCAATCAAAGGACTTGTATGCATGCATATAAGCATAACCAATGAACATAGACACTGGGGGTTGGGGTATGCCTGAGAGGGAGGGAGGGCAATGGGGAGATATGTATAAATATTAATAAAAAATAAATAAAAATAAACAAATGGACTACACCAAAATAAAAAGCTTTTGCACAGCAAAAGAAACCATCAACAAAACAAAAAGAAAGACCACTGTATGGGAGAACATATTTGCAAATGTTATCACTGATAAAGGTTTAATCTCCAACATCTACAGCCAACTTATACAACTTAATAAAAGGAAGATAAACAATCTAATAAAAAAATGGGCAACGGACCTAAATAGAACCTTTTTGAAAGATGATAGAAGGAAGGCCAAGAGGCACATAAAAACATGTTCAAAGTCACTAATTATCAGAGAGATGCAAATCAAAACGACAATGTGATACCATCTTACACCTGTCAGAATGGCAATCATCAACAAATCAATTAACTACAAGTGTTGGCGAGGATGCGGAGAAAAAGGAACCCTTGTGCACTGTTGGTGGAAATGCAGACTGGTGCAGCCACTGTGGAGAACAATATGGAGTTTCCTCAAAAAACTAAAAATGGATCTCCCATTTGACCCAGCAATCCCACTCTTAGGAATTTATCCTAAGAAATTACAAACACCTATCAGAAAGGATTTATTCACCCCTATGTTCATAGCAACACGATTTGCAATAGCTACAATTTGGAAACAGCCTAGGTGCCCATCAGCAGATGATTGGATCAGAAAACTGTGGTACATCTACACAGTGGATTCTATGCTGCCATTAAAAAGAAGGAACTCTTACCATTTGCAGCAACCTGGATGGAACTGGGGAGCCTTATGCTTAGTGAAATAAGCCAGTCAATGAAGGATAAGCACCACATGATCTCACTCATTTGTGGATAATAAAGAACATTGTAAACTGATGAACAAAAGGATAGATACAGAGGCCGTAAAGCATCAAACAGACTGTCAAATTATAGCAGGAAGATTATGGCGAGGTGGGGTAGATAAGACATCAATCAAAGGATTTGTATCCTTTCATATAATCATAACCAATGAACATAGACACTGGGGGGATGGGGTATGCCTGGGAGGGAGGGGTGCAAAAATATAAAATAAAATAATATAAAATAAAATAAATAAAATCATACCTTTTGTTCCTTCTATTTTAAAATAGTTTAAGCCATGGGAAAGTGGGGTGGGTTGGTGGGAAGAGACTAACCATAGAATTTATATGCATATGTGCATAACCTATGGATATACATACACAGTAGTGTGGTGAAGGCCTGGTGTGTGGCATGGGTGTAGGCTAAAAGAGGTAAATTTGGGGGGTGATAATTTTTTTAAAAATCTGGCAAAAATATGTAAAATAAAATAGTTCAAACCCTTACATCATAAGTAATGCCTCTATAATGTAAAATTTGTCTTACATGCTTAAGCCTTTTTCTTTGAAGAAATCTGCATAATTTTTCCAATTATACATAAAGTGAATATTTATTGAAAACAAAAATGCTATATTATTTCATGACCACAATTTTCACTGTCACACGTCCTAAGATAACTTACTATTAGTTTCCTCTTAGGAATACAACTGTATTATTTAGCATGCATTCAAAAAATGTCACAAGTGAGACAAGTGAAATCTGTTGCTAGTTTTCTCCAGTCTAGTATCTCCTTCATTAATCATATTCTATTAGGTGCTGACACTGGGTGAGCAGCTTTATTTCCAGATTGTGTGTTATCATTTCTCATTTCTCACAGGGTCTTAATCTAGTCTATTGAAAGACCTAAATGTTCTATCATGAATGTCAAATTGGAAAATATTTTTTGAGTTGGAACTTTGTCCAATATTTAGCATTTGAATGAATATTTTATTATGTAAAATATGATGCAAAAAGAGCACAAACTATAAAATATGCCTCAAAGTAAGAAGAGATTGGATGGTTCAATTATAAATTTAGACACAGAGATGGTGAAAAAAGCAATGAGCAAGAAAGAGGTTCAAAAGCAAACTTTGTCTTAACATGTAATTTTCTATTAAAATTTTCAAGAGCAATCTAAAAACTGTAGTGCTACATTAAGTGAAGTGTTTCATTTAAATTTTACCAATGTGCTGTTTAATTTTTCATAAATATTTTAGTAAGTATTGTCAGAGGCAATTTAATTTGGGGATATGCCAACCCCAGAACAATAGCAATGTGTAGAAAACTTCCACACTTCTCTCTCCAGACTAGTTCTTAAAGTGTAGAATCTTTGCACTTTCTGCTCTCTTTGCCGAAGATATTCCTACCCAATATTTATGTTTTATACCTGTCATTTCACATAGGCTCCAACACCACCTTACCATAAAAAACTTCCCTGACTACCCTAACTAAAAGAACATTCCAAAGTCATTTTCATTTGTTTCTCTACCTTATAATTCCAAATCCTATTTAAATTATAATGTTTGTTTACTTATTTATAATCTATCTCCTGCAATTATAATTGTTATTTTGTTTTGTTCATTGTCATTTGTTGTATTCACATGTGATCAATTCATATTGTAGTTGATAAGCAAACTTGAATTTAGTCGGTTGTACTTAGGTATCTACTGAATTTAAATTCATACAACAATATCAGCTACATTGATTAGTAAGATTGTTGCATGTGGGTGACCTTGACCCTGTATGTCTAGCTGCTATTAGTCAGTTGTAACTAAGCACACTTAGTACTATAGAATCTGTGCCTCATGATCCTTTCTCCCTGTCTTGCCATTCTAGTACTCTGGTCCATGACATTGCTGTTACTCACAGAATTGTAATATGTCCTCCCGATCCAGAATTCCCTGAGTACCACAGGCTGCTGAGATGACCCACTCATCTTATTCCTTCCTATTTTTTGCCATAAACTTAAGGCTGAATTTTTATGTAAGTATTGAGACAACTCTTAAGTCCTAACCCTGATATTGTATTCTTTAAGTGTTGGGAATCAGAAGACAGTGGTATTATAACTACATTTGACTATAACTATACATATCACATTTTACCTGCAGAAAAAAAAATCTTGATAAAAGTGACATTTTAAAAACTTAGCCTAATATATGGAGACAGAATAAATTTTGACTTTGGGTTGTGGGCACTTTGTGCAATATACAGATCTTGTATCATCTGAAACCTATTTGATCCTATTAACCAATGTCACCCCAATAAATTTATTTTAAAAAAAACTTAGCCTATAGAGGAGCAAAGATAAGAGTTACATTGGATTTTTAATCAAAAATCATGTAAGAAAGAATAGAGTTGCATGAAATATTTGAAGTGTTGTGAGAAAAATCCCACACCATCCTAGAATTCTGTATTCTATGAAATTATCCTTCAAAAGTGAAAGAGAATTAAGCTTTCTCAGATAAGCATATATTAAGGGAATTGGTTGTCAGTAGACCTGCCTTGCAAAAAAAATTAAAATAAGTTATTAAGAGAGAAGGGAAATTATGTAAGTCAGAAAATCAATCTACATCAAGAAGGATGAGCATTACAAAAGGAATAAGTGGAGGTAAATAAAAAACTTAATGTTTCTTATTCTTAATTTATCTAACAGATATTTTATAAATAATCACAGTGTATTTAATGATAATAGCTTATGTATAATGAAATGAATGGCATCAATGATATAAGGGGGGAAAGGGAAAATTGAAAATATTTTGTTTATCATATGGTAGCGGTCCTACCCGACCAGTATAATGTTACTTAATAGTGGACTTGCACTAGTTTTAAATGTATTTGGCATACACTAAGGTAACCACTAAAATTTTTTTAGGTATAAATGATATGTAAAGAAAGAGAAAATAGAATGATACAAAAATTCAATTAAAACCAAAGAAGATAAAAGGGTAGAAAAAAATAGGAACAAAAAACAAAAACATTATACAGAAAATAGTAACAAGTATTATAGATATATATGCAACTATATTAATAATCACTTAATGTTTATGGCCTAAAATGAAGCAAGTAAAAGGGAGGTAAGCGATCAACCGAAGGACTTTTATGCATGCATATAAGCATAACCAATGGAAGCAAGACACTGGGGGTTGAGGGCATGTATGAGAGTGGGGTGGAGGGCAATGGGGGAATATGGACACATGTAATACCTTAATCAATAAAAAGTTAAATTACAAAAAAGAGATTGTCAGAGTGGATCAAATAACAAGACCCAACTATATGTTGTCTATAAGAAATCCATATTATAGAGAAACATTGATCAGACCATCAAACCCGAGGGAAGGTAGGACAAGGTAGGGGTAAGGGGAAGAGATCAACCAAAGGAATTGTATGCATGCATATAAACCTAACCAAGAGACACGGACAACAGAGGTGTGAAGGCATGAGTAGGGAAGGGGGTTGGGAGGTAATAGGAGTATAAGGACACATATGTAATACCTTAATCAATAAATAAATTAAAAAATAAAAATAAATAACATAAAATAAAAAAGAAAACCATGTTAAATATAAAGCCACATGTAGATTAAAAGTAAATGATCAGAGAAAAGATACTCTGCTAACACTAATCAAAAGAAATCTGAAGTTGCTATATTAATTTAAGACAAAACAGACATGAAAACAATGAGCATTATTAGCTAAAAAAGGGCCATTACTAAAAGTGTAAATTATCCAAGAAGACATAACAATTATTTTTAATATATTTTATTGATTTTTCATAGAGAGGAAGAGAGAGCCAGAAACATGGATGAGAAACATTGATCAGTTGTCTCTTGTACACCCCCTACTGGGGATGTGCCCACAACCAAGGTACATGCCCTTGATCAGAATCGAACCTGGGACCCTTCAGTCCATAAGCTGACCCTCTATCCACTGAGCAAAACCAGATAGGGTGGCATAAGAATTCTTAATGTGTATGCTCTTAACAACAGAGCATCAATAATATGTGAGGCTAAAACTGATAGAACTACAGAGGGAAATAAATATATCCACTATTATAATCATGGACAAATCTAGCAGACAGAAAATTAATAAGGAAGGAGTTGAACTCAACAACACCATCAATCAACTGGATATAATTGACATCTATAGACTTATTTCATCCAACAATAGCAGAACATACATTCTTCTCAAGCTCATATGGAATGTTCACCAAAATAGATCATGTTTGGGGCCATAAAAAACACCTTAACAGCCGAGACCGGTTTGGCTCAGTGGATAGAGCGTTGGCCTGCGGACTGAAGGGTCCCAGATTCTATTCCGGTCAAGGGCATGTATCCTGGTTGCGGGCATATCCACAGTAGTGGGTGTGCAGGAGGCGGCTGATTGATGTATCTCTCTCTCATCCATGTTTCTAACTCTCTATCCCTCTCCCTTCCTCTCTGTAAAAAATCAATAAAATATATTAAAAACAAACAAAACAAAACAAACAAAAAAAAACCTTAACAAATTTAAAAGAAGAAAAATCATCCAATGTCGTCTGTCAGGCCATAATAAATTTAAGTAATAATCAATAGTAGGAAGATAGATGGAAAATTCCAAAATACTTGAAGATAAACAATTTATTATAAATGATACATGTGTCTAAGAAGAACTCTTCAGAGAAATTAAATACATTTTTAACTAAATGAAAATGAAATATCAAAATTTTGGAGATGTGAATTTAGTGTTTAGAAGAAAATTTAGAACAAAGAATGCATATATTTAAAAAAATAAAGATCTAAAATCAATAATCTAAGCTGCCAATTATTTAAATTTGAAAAAGTGAGCAAATTACATTTAAAGTAAGCAGAACAAAATAAATAATATGTGAAATTGAAAGCAGGAAATCAATAGGAAAAAGATCAACAAAATCAAAAAGTTGTGCTTTGAAAAGTTCAATAAAATTGACAAATTTTTAACTAGGCAAACAAAGAAAAAGGAGAGAAGGCACAAATTACTGGAATTGAAAGAGGGTATGGATATCATTACAGATCCCATGGACATTGAAGGGATAATGAAAGGACAATAAAGGAATATTATGAACAACTCTATGCCCACAAATTTGATCATCTGTATAAAAATAACCAATTACTTATAAAACATGATATGCTAAAGCTCTTACAAGAAAAAAATAGAATATTTAAAATAGAAGACCTGAATTCAGAAAAATACAGAACATTGGAAAAAAAAAGATAGAGGAAGATATAAACAAGTGGAAGAATATACCGTGAACATCATTAAAATGTCCATACTATCCAAAGCAATCTATAGATCCAATGCAATCCCCATTAAAATACCAAAGGCATATTTTACAGACCTAGAACAAATTCTCCAAAAGTTTATATAGAAGAAAAAAGACCCCAAATAGTTGCAGCAATCCTAAGAAAGAAGAACAAATTTGGAGGAATCACAATACCAGATATCAAGCTATATTACAATGTCACTGTTCTCAATACTGCCTGGTACTGACACAAGAACAGACATATAGACCAATGGAACCAAACAGAGAACCCAAAATAGATCCAAGCCATTATGGTCAATTAATATTTGACAAAGGAGGCAAAAACATACAATGGAGTCAAGACAGTCTCTTCAATAAATGATGTTGGGAAAATTATACAGATACATGCAAAAAAATGAAACTAGACCACCAACTTACACCATACACAAAAATAAACTCAAAATAGATAAAAGACCTAAATGTAAGATGTCAAACTATAAAAAACTTAGAAGAATCTATAGGCACCAAAATCTCAGGCATGCCTTGTACCAATGTGTGTATGGATACATCTCATAGGACAATGGAAACTATGAAGAAAATAAACAAATGGCACTACATCAAAATAAAAAGCTCCTACACAACAAAAGGAACAAAAAAAAAAAAGAGAGAGAGAGAGCCCACTGCACAGGAGAATACATTTGCCAACTTTACATCCTATAAGGGTTTGATTTCCAAAATTTATAGGAAACACAACTTAACAAAAGGAAGACACACAATCCAATAAAAAAAATGGGCAAAGAAGCTAAATAGACACTTCTAGAAACTGGACATACAGACCAAGGGACATATCAAAAATGCTCAAGAACACTAATATCTGAGATGTGCAATCAAAACAATAATAAGGTATCATCTCACACCTGTCAGAATGGCTAACCTCAACAAATCAACAAAGGACATGTGCTGGCTAGGATGTGGAGAAAAGGGAACTGCATACACACTTGGTGGGAATGCAGACTGGTACAGCCAGTATGGAGTATGGAGTCTCCTCAAAAAATAAAAATGGAACTTCCATTTAACCCAGTGATCCCACTTTTAGAAAGATATCCCAAGAAATCAGAAACAACAATCAGAAAGAATATATGCAACCCTATGTTCATAGCAACACAATTTACAGTAGTTAAGATTTGGAAACAGCTTAAGTGCCCATCAGCAAATGAGAAGATTAAAAAAACTGTGGTATAGCTACACAATGGAATACTATGCTGCTGTGAAAAAGACAGCAGTTTTTTTTCAAACTTTCTAACCATTTGCGACAGTGTGGATGGACCCGGAGATTATTATGCTAAATGAAATAAACCAGCCAGAGAAAGATAAATATCACATGATCTCACTCATTTGTGGAATATAATGAACAACATAAACTGATGAATAAAAATAGATCCAGATATATAGAATCATTGAAACAGTCAAACCTCAGATGGAAGGCAAGGAAGGGTGGAATTGGAAGTTAGAGATCAACCAAAGGACTTGTATGCCTGCATATAAGCATAACCAATGGACACAGACAATAGGGAAGTGAGGGTCTGTGCTGGGAAGAGGGAGCAAGCTGGAAGAGCTCAATGGGGGAAAAGGGAGGCATATATAATACTTTCATCAATAGTTTTCTGAAAAGAGAAAAATGAATTAATATTTTCAAAAAATGAATTAATATTTTCAAACAACCAGGTTTATACAACGGTATAAAACTTTACATCATTGAAAAAAAAGATAGAGGAAGATGTAAACAAGTGTACATATCTAAGGGGCCCTTTATGTGATTTCTAGTGAAATCACACTGGTGATTTCTAGCAAGCATTGAGGGAAGAAATTTTTGCAATTCTCTAGTAGCTCTTTCAGAGGATAGAAGCAGAGGAAATACTAGCTAACTCAGTCTAAAGGGTCAACATCACCTTAACATCAAAACCAGACAAAACATAAAATATACACTAAATCTCTCATATTCATAGATGCAAATATCCTCAAAATATTAAATCTAACAATGTATAAAAATAATTTTACACAACAACCAAGTGAGATTTATTCCAGGTATGCAAGGCTGGCTCAGCTTTTAAAGCAATTAATGTACTACATCACATCAATAGGATAAAGAAGCAATCTAAGAAAGTCAGAGAATATTATACACATGTGACCCCTCTTAAAGAATAAAATAAGAGGAAGATCTTTACACAACCAATAGAGTAGTAGGGAAACATCAGCAAAAGCATTGTGGTGAACATTTATCATTCTTAGTTGTAGAACTAAAACAAAGAGTGGGGACATTGGTTACAAAAACACACCTGGTGAACACTGTTATTCTAATTAAGTAAAATGACTGCAACTAAATAATGGGAGGATAAAGAATAAAAAAGTAAAGTTAAATAAAGTCATTATAGAGGGTAATGGGGTAATAAGGACACCTTAATTAATTAAAAAATTAAAAAAATAAACTATATCCCTTGTAAAAATAAATAAATAAATAAATAAATAAATAAAGTCATTATACAGTTAATAAGTGAGAGCGAAAGGTACCATTTTAAATTGGCAAGTGAGACTGTAAATGTTTAAGAAGAGAATTGTATGAACTATAAAAAGCACAAAAACAAAACTTACAAATTTTAAAATTACAAATTTTCTTAAAATGTCAAAAGAAGCTTTTGAAAAAGTAGCACACATACAAATTAGCAAAAGAAATATAGTAAATGTTATATAATATACAAAATTATGTTTGTCATATAGTATAAAATAATATGACACAGCAGAAACATATGTCATATCAATAAACTAGTAGCCTGGTGCACAAAATTCATGCACGGGTGCCAGCTCTAGGTCTGGCCAGCACTAGTAGCCCAGTGCACAAAATTTATGCACTGGTGCCAGCGATCAAAGAGTGAATGTCTGGTATGGAAGGGCAGGTCCCAGCTGGCCTCTGCTCCCTGGACAGCACCTGGGCCTCTGGCCCTCATGCATCCCCCTCCACCTGAGTCATGGCGTCTGAGTCTCCATGTAGAGATGTGGTGAGCATGGCTAGATGCTGCAGGCCGGGCCTCAGCATGGGAATCTGGGCCACCCAGTGGTGCTGCACAGGGGCCAGGTGGGCAGCACACTCTCTCCTGGGTGGCCTCACAGACAGGCTCCTGTGCTAAGCCATAGGAAGCCCAAAGGGCCCCTGAGGTCTGAGCAGTGGCTCTGGCCCAGCTCACCTGGAAGAGGCTGCGTGGGGGCTTCCCCAGCATGTGAGCCATGGAGTATGGGGGCAGAGGGAGTGAGAGTGAGCTCAGTGGACATCCTGCATTCGCACAGCACCTCCATCCTCATCATCCCTGCCCCCAGATAGCCAGCAAGAGGTCACAGCATGTTGCCAACACCTGCCATGTTCCAAGCTGCCCCCTGGTGCTCAGCTTACATCATAGCAATTTGTTGAACTCCAGATCTCCCCGGTCAAACTCCCAGTCGAATGACTGCCCAAGGGGACAATTTTCATATTAGGCTTTTATTATCTAGGATTTGAATTACCTTAGCTTGTCCATTAAAAGAAAATATTTTCAAATTGGTACATAAAGCAAAACCTAACTGTTGTATACAAGAGAAAAATCTAAAGCAGTGGTATTAAAAGGCTAAACATAAAGATATGAGCATATATGCAAAAAAGCAAATGGAAACAATAACAAACCAGGGTTTGTAATGCTAATATAAATTAGAATTTGGGTCAAAAAGCAATAGTTAATGTAAATAAAAAACAATTTGTAATGCTAAAAGCCAGAATTTACATGGAAGATAAAATAGCTATGAATACCTATGCCCCAAATAAGACAGAAATTTTGAAAAATGAAATAAATAAAACTGTATGTGTTCTATTTGTACCTATGTTGCTCATTTTAGAAATTCCCCCAGGTACCTGGGGAAAAAGCCTTTGGTCTCAGTTCCACTTTACCACAGGGATTAATTTTGAACAAAATGAAAACAAAAGAGTTAACTGATTTTGGCAAAATGGAGAACACTACTGAAAGGTTCCAACAATGTCCTTGAATCAAAATAGTAGTTCATATAAGTTTTCCGATGAGCATTACCTCTAAATTTTTATTGGTACATTAACAGATTTCAGGAGTAGGGAATATAGCCCAGTAGAAAGGCTACATTACAAAGGTCAACTAGTATTTTTTAATACATTGTAAACTAATAAAGGATTGATTAATTAAATACAGGTCTTCCTCAGACCAATTAGATATATGTACATATTAAGATATTCTGAAGTATATGTACTATTATATCAAATTCATTTAAATTAATCAATTATCTTATAAATTATCATGGAACAAAGACGTTCATAAATGCAAAAATACCACAAATTCAGTGGAAACCCAGATTTCACTTCTTTGAATCATTATCCCTTATTAAAACATGGAGGGCGGGGGCAGACTGGGAAAGGTCAATGGGAGGAAATGGGAACCTATGTAATGCTTTCAACAATAAAGAATGAAAACAACAACAAATAAACATAACCCCCTTAATGTTATTTTACACATTCAGAGGGTTATTTATTTGTTATAGGAGAGCTGAACTTCTTTAAGAATAAAGGTATAACCCTGGCCAGTGTTGCTCAGTTGGTTGAGCGTCCTCCTAAGCACCAAGAGTTCGCTGTTTGGATTCCTGGTCAGGGCACATGCCCATGTTGCAGCTAGATCCCCAGTAGGAGAGTGTGCAGGAGGCAGCTGATAGATGTTTTGTTCTCTCTTCCTCTCTCTCTCTCTTCTCTCTCTCCCCCTTTCTCTCTCTCTCCTTCTCTCTTCCTCTCTCTTTAAATATGTTTTAAAAACATGTTTTAAAAAATAAAATGAATGTATAATCTCAACCTTCCTTTGCTAATTGGTTTTTAGAAAGTACAGAAGGAAAAGCAACATTCTACTATATGTATACTCATTACATACACTGCTACAAGATCCTAGGTCTTTAGAAACAATATACATTACTTTTTAGAAGTAATACAAAATAGTTCTTTTTGGGGGGATGCCAAAGCAAAAATAAAAAAAATAAAAAAAATCAGTTGGGAATTTTGTTTGAAGTCATGCTTCATGTTTTTCTGAACTTATTATTGAATAAATCATAATATTTGTTATCCACATTTGCACTGAATCAAATAAAATTTAATTTTTTAATATTTTATTTAAATATTTGCTGATAAACAGAAGTTAAATTTTCAAATGAATATGACCTTGGAAATATATAGGTTTTCATTAAAAGCTGCGGACCATTTCTGAAAGAACTTTATATTTAGTCAAAATTTGAAAACCTTGTGCTGGAAGCCCTTGAGAGGTACACTGAGTGGCCAGATTATTATGATCTCTGAACACAAAATAATCTGGCCACTCAGTGTGTGTGTGTGTGTGTGTGTGTGTGTGTGTGTGTGTGTGTGTATATATATATATATATATATATATTAAATTAGAGGAGGCCCGGTGCATGAATTCAGGCATGGATGGGGGATCTGACCAACCTGGCCAGGGGGGAAGGAAATGGGAGGTTGGCTGGCCTGCCTGCTGGTCGAATTCCTGGTTGAGGTGACAATTTACATATTGGCCTTTTATTATATAGTATATACACCAAGTGGCCATATTATTATGAGTTCAGAGATCATAATAATCTGCCCATTCAGTGTATATAAAGTAAATGCCACAACAGTGGCTAAAATTAATAAATTAGATGTTTTTCAGAGATGTATACCATTCATCAGATTATGAGCCATAACTCTGTTACCTACATAGAACTTCTTTAATTTATCCCTCACTGACAAATGATATTTTTTTTCACCAAATACCATTCAAAGTGAACTCAAGAAAAATAAAAAGTAGTGGGAAAAGAAAGGGACTTTTATGGATACACATGACAAAGACAAAATAGAACTTGGTCATTTATAATGTAGATAATTTAGGTGTGTGTGCAAATGTATTTCAATCTTGTCAAATTGCATAAAAGAGTAAACATTAATAAAATATGTTTATGTGCTTTAACTTAAATCACAGAGCTAAAAGTATATAACACAATGGATAAATAAACTATTAAGATAAATACAATTTTTTGAGAAATTGACAAATGTTATATAGTAACCAATCAGGTTGTCATAGTGAAGAAATTAGCTTAAAGTTTGAAAGGTAGTATTTTAAAAATAGTCATTACATTGCATGCATATACATAAAAATGCAAAAAGTATAAAATAGCTTTCATATACAAGAAAGCATTAATAGCCCAAGTGCCTATCACTAGATGAGTGGATAAAAAAGTTGTGGTGTGGGAAAGCATGAGACTTCGTTGGAAAGTTTGCAAGTAGGACACTCTGAGAAAAGGGAAGTATGCAGAAAGCCACCTGACCTGTTTATCAAAATTCCAACTTAGGGGAGTGTTAAAGATGGCACCCCTAATCATTCCTTGACCTTTGCAAACAAGTGTGTGCACATGCAGACCCATGGGTGTTTACTGAAATCCCTATACTTAATCTTTAGGTGTCTTTGCTTACAGGACATGTAACACACATGTGTCCTCCCAAAATTACTTACCCTACTGATTGTACTAAAAGATAAACTTTATCTCAAACTGCTATAATAAAAGCCTAATGAGACAGGGAATCAAGGCTGTCTGGTTCCTTTATCCAGGCAGTCCCTTAGCCTTCTCTTTCAATGCAAATGTTGTGTCAGAGTAATCCATTCATCCATTGCTCAGGGTCTGTTGGTCAATCCTGGCATTGTGGTACATTTACACAATGGAATACTATGCAGCTGTAAAAAAGAGGGATCTCTTACCCTTTGAGACAGCATGGAGGGACTTAGAGAGTATTATTGCTAAGTGAAATAATTCAGTCAGAGAAAGACAAGAATCACATGTTCTCACTTATATGTGGAATCTAATGAAGAAAATAAACTGACAAACAAAATAGATCCAGAGACATGGAAGCATGCAACAGACTTGAGGATTCTCAGAGAAAATGGGAAGGAAAGTGATAAACCAAAGGGCTTATATGCATATATGTGTAGCCTATGGACACAGACAATAGTGTGGTGAAGACCTGAGGAAGGGATGAGAGTGGGGGAGAATGATCAATGGAGGAAAAAAAGACATCTATAATGAAAGGTAAATAACAAACAAAAATATAATCAAATTCTGCATGCAAAAAGGTAGAATTTTTCCCTTTCATTCAGCTAACTATAGACCCGGTGACTGAAAAATCATGCATTGGAGGGGTTCCCTCAGCCCAGCCTGCCCCCTCTCACTGTCTGGGAGCCATCAGGGGCCAGAGGCGACCTAATAATCAGGGAAAGGAGACCCCCACACATACCCCGATCACACCTCTGCTGCTGCCAGCCCTGGTTACGTGATTCTCAGGCGGCCCTGGGTGGCTGAGCAGCCACAATCCAAGGCTTGCTTGTGCCTCAGGCTGGCCCTGGGCAGCTGGGCAGCTGACATCCAAGGCTTTCCTGAACCTCAGGCTGGCCCTGGATGGCTAGGGGTTTGAAGAGACTGGGGAACTTAAGGCAGGCACACAGAATGGCCAGACCCGCTTGGCTGTGCCACATGCCTGCCATCCCAGCAGAGCTGAGGGGATTGGGCGCTGCCATATTTGAGGGCATGACAGTCAGTTAGCATATTCCCTCTTTATTAGATAGGATATGTTCACTACAACACAAAATGCAATAGAATCAACATGGATGGACCTAGAAATTATTATGCTAAGTGAAATAAACCAGTCAGAGAAAGACAAATATCATATGATCTCATTCATATGTGGAATCTAATAAACAAAAGAAACTGACCAACAAAATAAATCCTGAGGCATGGAGGCATGGGACAGACTGACATATCTTTGGGTGGGGGAATGAGAAGAGATAACACAAATAACATATGCATATATGCATAACCCATAGACACAGAAAATAGTGTGGGGATTAGGGACTGGGTGGAGAGGGACACAGAGGGAGAGAAAATGACATCTGTGAAACTGACAAGAATAAAATAAATATATTTTTTGAAAATAGAATTACACCCTTCACAGCAGAGTGACAGTTAATACATGTTTAATGATGCAGATTACCTTCCATGAGCACTACATCATTCACACACCTATTGTTGCAAAGACCTGATCCAAAAATATAAGATATTTTTTCTGCATTGCTTAGACCACCTTTGTAAATACAGTAAATCCATGATATTTTTTTCTTCATTCCTTCTCTCTTTTTTTCCTCTTTTTTATTTAATTTATAGTGTGATATTGGTTAATAAAACCATACAAGTTTTAGGTGTACAACTTTATCACATATCATCTTCCTGGAGCACAGTGCACTCACCACCCAAAGTCAAATCTCTTTCATCCACCATTATCCCTGCTCCCAGCTTTGCTCTCTCCCACCTCCCCCAACCTCTTACAATCTGGTTATTACCATATTATTGTCTGTGTCCTTTTGTTTCTTAGTCCTTTCATCTTTTTCATCCAGCCCCTAATCATCCTCCCCTCTGACAGCTATCAGTCTATTCTTAGTATCTATGAGTCTGTTTATATTTTGTTTGGTAGTTAATTTTCTTCATTAGATTCCATATATAAGTGAAATAATATGGTACTTGACTTTCTCTGACTGGCTTGTTTCACTTAGCATAATGTTTGTTAGATCCATCCAGGCTGCCACAAAATGTAAGATTTCCTTGTTTGTTTGTTTTTATGACCAAGTAGTATTCCACTGTGTAAAGGTACCACTGCTTTTTTTATCCACTAACCTACTGATGGTCACTTATGCTGCTGCTACCAAATCTTGGCTATTGTAAATAACACTGTATTGAACATAGGAGTGCATATATTCTTTCAACTTAGTGTTTCAGGATTCTAAGATGTATTCCCAGAAGTGGAATCTCTTGGACAAAGGCAGTACCATTTTAATTTTTCAGAAATCTTCATACTGATTTCAACAGTGACTGCACCAATCTGTAATCCCAACAACAGTGCACAAGGGATCCCTTTTTGTCAGCACTTGTTTGTTGATTTATTGATGGTAGCCATTCTAGCACGTGTGAAAAGATATCTCATTATCATTTTAATTTGTATGTCTCTGATGAGCATATTTTCATATGTCAATTGGACATCTGTAAGTCCTCTGTGTAGGGGTGTTGATTCATGTCCTTTGCCCATATTTTAATTTGATTTTTTTTTTGGTGTTCATTTGTATGCTCTTTATATATTTTTGGATAATAACCCCTTGTCAGATTTATCATTGGCAAATATATATTTCCACTTAGAATGTTGCCTTTTTATTTTCATGATGATTTCCTTTGCTGTGAAAATGGCTCTGAGTTTGATGTAGTCCCATTTATTTAATTATTATTTTGTTTCCCTTACCTGAACAGATATTATCATAAAGATACTGCTATGAGACCTTGTTCTTCATTCTTAGTACAGTAAATCTTGGTTATCTGCCACCACTGAAAAATTAAATAGTTAATTTACTACCCTAATTTTACAGAACTGTTTAACTATCTAGCTACAGAATTCCAAAATAAAGACATAAAAAGTGAAATTAAGTCATGCATTTGTTACCAAATTGGAACCTAAATGTTTGCTCCAGCCAAATAATGAACCAGAACTACCAATAATTTGTAAAATGGAGCTCCATCTCCTTTTATTTTCTCTAGCCATTCTATAATGAAACTTCTAAATACATAGCACACTACTTGGTATACAGAAGGGTAATATTTGTTTTTAAATTAAATCTTTATTATTCAGATTATTTCATTTGATTCTTTATTCCCCTCCATAGCTCCCATCCACCTGGCTCCCAACCTCCCTCCCATTGACTTCATCCATAGGTGTATGATTTTTGTCCAGTATCTACTTGTACACCCCTCACCCCTTTGCTCCTGAGAATTATCAGTCTACTCCCTTTCTGTGCTCCTGATTCTATTATATTCACCAGTTTATTCTGTTGATCAAATTTTTAATTCACTTAATTTTTAGCTTCACTTGTTGATAGATATGTATTTGTTGTTCATAATTTTTTATCTTTTACTTTTTTCTTCTTCCTCTTCTAAAAGAGTACCTTTCAGCATTTCATATAATACTGGTTTGGAGATGATGAACTCTTTTAGCTTTTTCTTATCTGTGAAGCTCTTTATCTGCCCTTCAATTCTGAATGATAGCTTTGCTGGATAGAGTATTCTTGGTTGTAGGTTCTTGCTATTCATCACGTTGAATATTTCTTGCCATTCCTGTCTGGCTTGCATTGTTTCTGTTGAGAAATCAGTTGACACTCGTATGGGTGCTCCCTTGTAGGTAATGAACTGTTTTTCTCTTGCTGCTTTTAATATTCTCTCTTTGTCTTTTGCTCTTGGTATTTTAATTATGATGTGTCTTGGTGTGGTCCTCTTTGGATTCCTTTATATGGGGTTCTTTGTGCTTCCTGGACCTGTAGGTCTATTTCTTTTACCAGATGTGGGAAGTTTTCAGTCATTATTTCTTTCAGTAGGTTTTCAGTACGTTGCTCTCTCTCTTCTTCTGGCACCCCCACAATTCTGATGTTGGTATGCTTGAAACTGTCCCAGAGGCTCCTTACATTATCTTCACATTTTTGGATTCTTTTTTTCTTCTTGCTTTTCCAATTGAATGTTTTCTGATTCTTTATATTTCAAATTTTTGACTTGATTCTTGCCTTCCTTTAGTCTGTTGTTAGGTCTCTGTATAATATTTTTATTTCAGTCAGTGTATGTTTAATTTCTAGTTGGACCTTTTCCATCTCTAGTTGGTTCTTTTTCATCTCCAGTTGGTTCCTTTTCATCTCCTCCTGGGTCTCACTAACTTTATCCATCTTTTCTAGGATATTATAGAAAAACCTTATAACCGTGGTTTTGAACTCTATATCTTGTCATTTGTTTTCCTTCATTTCTTTTGTTTGTGATCTTTTCTCTTGTCTTGGCATTTTCACTATGCTGGAAGAACTTCTGTGTTGGATTCAGCCTTATGATACAAGACTTGCAAAACTGCAAAAGCCTCTTTGTGGAGCTTGGGATGGGTGGAGTCTCAGGGCTTAATGCGCCGCCTTGCCTTCCAGTTAACCCCACCCTCCATAGCCTCCAAGTCTCATGTGACTGGGTAATCGCTGAAGTGGCTCCTGTGCATGCTCGTGCTCTCTTGCAGTGCCTCGAGACTGCTGCCTTTCAGGCTCCCCTACGCTCTGGGACCATATGAGTCTGGGTCTCCAGGGTTTCACCCAAAACTGGGGTTTAGTGGGGTTAGAAGAGGCCCAGTTGGGAGTTTCTGTCTCCCGCCCACTTGTGAAAGCCAGCGGCACAATCAGCAGTCTGTCTTCTGTGCGCAGTGCTGTGCCATCATACTTCTGATCTTTTGTGACTCCCCTAAATTTCCGTGCCCTTCTCCCTTTTCACAGTCCAAACTCCCCCTATATTAGTTTTGGCTGGATCTGGGGTTTAGTGTTGTAGGATAAGGGGTTCAATGCCATTGAGAGTCTCCATCTCCCTCCCGCCAGAAAAAGCCAGCCAGGTATTCCAGCACCCACTCTCTCCATGTGCGCGTCTCCGTACCTCAGCTTTTTGCAGTTCCTCTGGGTCTTCATGAGCTCCTCTCTTTCCTTCTAGTTGTAGAATTTCCACTCAACCAGCTTTCCTGTGGTTCTGGATGATGTCCATTCTGTCTTTTAGTTGTAGTTTTGAAATTGTTGTGCGAGGCAGCAGTGTAGGTGTTTACCTATACCACCATCTTGGATTCTCCTCCAGAAGGGTAATTAAAAAGAAATATTATAAGCATCCCCTAAATTATTTAAAATTACCCTTTATTTTTCATAACAATGAAAAATATTTTAGTTGCATATACTGTAAGACTTGCCCTGGATAAAATTGAAGCATTCAGAAAATTTATTAATCATAATACTATATGTGAGTTTTATATATTTAACTATATGGACCTAATCAGACAAGGCTTTTCTAGATACCACTACAGGAAAGAATAACATATAACCTCATGAATAAGGGCTGAAATTATTTATTTCCCCAATTTTATGTATGTATTTAATAGATACATATACTCTTCTTGTGTACTAGGCACTGTTATAAGAAATTTAAAAATAACTCATTTAATTTTTAAAACTGCCTTAGTAATACCAAACATTTTTCATATGTTTACTGGCCATCTATATGTCTTCTTTGGAGAAGTGTCTATTAACATCCTTTGCCCATTTCTTAATAGGGGTTGTTTGTTTTCTTGGTCTTAAGCTGTATAAGTACTTCATATATTTTTAAAATTAACTCCTTATCAGATGCATCATTGTCAAATATGTTCTCCCATTCAGTAGGTTTCCTTTTCATTTTTAATGGCTTTTTTTTGCAATGTGAAGTTTTCTTAGTTTGATATAGTCCTACTTCTTTATTCTTTCCTTTGTTTCCCTTGCCTGAGAGGATATAACTTCAAAGATATTATTATAAAAATGTCTGAAGTATGCCTGCCTATGTTTTCTTCTAGGAATTTTTGTGAGTTTGCAGCTTACATTTAGTTCTAAAATCTTGTCTGTGGTGTAAGTTGGTGGTCTAGTTTTATTTTATTGCATGCATATGTTCAATTTTCCCCAGCACCGTTTATTGAAAAGACAATCTTTACCCCATTGTTCTTGCTTCCTTTGTGAAATATTAACTAACCATAAAGATGTGGGCTTATTTCTGTGCTATTTGTTTTGTTTCTTTGATCCACATGTCTGTTCTTGTGACAATACCATTCTGTGTTGATTACTATGGTCTTGTAATATAGTTTGATATCAGGTAGTGTGATTCCTCCAACTTTGTTTTTGTTTCTCAAGATTGCTGAAGTTATTTTGGGGAGATTTCATATACATTTTTTGGGATATCTGTTCTACACCTATAACATACTCCATTAATATTTTAATAGTATTGCATTGAATCTGTAGATTACTTTGCACAATATAGACATTTTAATGATATTAAGTTTACCTATCCATAAACACAGTTTATGCTTTCACTTGGTTGTATCTTCCTCAATTTTTTCTTCAGTATCTTATAAAGTTCTGAGTACAGCTCTTTTACATCCTTGTTTAAATTTATTCCTAGCTACTTTTTTGTTGTAATAGTAAATGGGATTGTTTTCTTAATTTCTCTTTCTGACAGTTCATTATTATGTATAAAAATGCCACCAATTTCTGAATATTAATTTTGTATTATGCTACTTTGCAGAATCCACTTACTAGATACAGTAGTTTTTTGGAGGAGTCTTTAGTGTTTTCTACTTATAGTGTCATGTGAGCTATAAATAATAACAGTTTTACTTCTTGCTTTTCAATTTCATGTCTTTTACTTTTGCTTATAATCTGATTGCTATGGTGGAGGATTTTCAGCACTATGTTGAATGAGAGTGGTAAAAGCTAACATCCCTGTTTTATACTGTTTTTAGAAGAAATGCCTTTAGTTTTGCCCATTGCCTGTAATCTACACTAATAAAAGAGCAACATGCTAATTGACCATACCTTCACGATGACCATCAGCCAATCAGGAGTGAGTGTGCAAATTAACCCAACAAAGATAGCTGGTTAATTTGCATACATAGGCACCAAGCAGCTGGGGGCGAGGCGGGATGCTTCAATCATTGCCATGGCAACAATGAAAGTGTTCTACACCACCCCAGCTACTGTGGGCCTCTGAGCAGCATGGGAAGGTGGAAGGGTGGCTCCGGGCCAGAGCAAAGGTAATGCCGGCAGACAGGATAAGGAAGGCCTATTTTTAAAAATATATTTTATTGACTTTTTACAGAGAGGAGGGAAGAGGGATAGAGAGTTAGAAACATCGATGAGAGAGAGACATTGATCAGCTGCCTCCTGCATGCCCCCTACTGGAGATGTGCCCCACAACCAAGGTACATGCGCTTGAGGGGAATCAAACCTGGGACCTTTCAGTCCACAGGCTGATGCTCTATCCACTGAGCCAAACCGGTTTCTGCAGGAAGACCCATTCTTGCAGGAATCTTTGTGCACCAGGCCTCAAGTGTTATCATATATGGCCTTTATTATGTTGAAGTATGAGCCCTCCATTCCCACTTTGTAAGAGTTTTTATCATAAACAGGTGCTGGGTTTTATCTAATGTTTTTTATGCATCTATTGATATGATCATTTGATTCTTATCCTCCCTTTTTTATATGGAATATTATGTTTACATGATTATTGATTTGAGAATATTAGCAATGTTGCATCCCCAGAATAAATTCCATTTGATCATGATGTATTATCTTTTTTAACGTGTTGCTGAATCCAGCTTATTAATATTTTCTTGATGATTTTAACATCTATTTTCATTCTTTGTATTGTCTTTATCTTGTTTTGGAATTACTATATTGCTCACCGTGTAAAAACAGCTTGGCAGCCTTCACTCTTCTTGAATTTTGATAAGGTAAGATGCTAGTTCCTCCTTATATGTTTGGAAAAATTTGCCTGAGAAGATCTAGTTCAGGACTATAGTTTAGTAAAAGCTTTTTTTAAAAAAAAAATTACACCTTGATTTCATTAGTTATAATTAGTTTATTCAGATTTTCTAATTCTTTCTAATTCTGTTTTGGAAAATTGTGTGTTTCTAGCTATTTATCCATTTCACCCAGGTTGTCCAATTTCTTGGCATATATTTGTTCACCAGGGGCCCAGTGCACGAATTTGTGCACTTTGAAAGAAACTGTGAGTGTGAGGTTGCGGTGGGCACAAGGGCCCAGGTCCCATGTCTGCCGACAGTCCCGCTACCTTCACTGCTGCTCCCACATGCTGATGGCGCCAGCCCAGCTGGCACCCAATGATGGTACAGAGCGATTGTGGCCGGTTCCAGCAGTGGCCGGTTCCAAGTCTGTACAGGCATCAGGTGACAGTGCCTGGCAGAACCCTAGCATGTAGGAGCAAAAAATTTTCAGTAACCACCAGAGGTTTGCCCAGATGACAGCGACCGGTGCCCCACTTTGGTCTAGAGCCCCCATTCACCTTATCCACCATCTCTCCACAGCCAATGCCCACCAAGTTCTGCATTCTGTCACCTGCTGCTGTCCACCATGCTTTGCATGCCCCTTCACTGATCAACACATCATAGGGACTGGTTGTTCGGTTTTTCCACCATTTGGTCTATTCAGATATTAAAGTTTTATATATATATATAGAGAGAAACTAGTGGCCCAGTGCATTAAATTCATGCATGGTGGGGGGAGATTCCCCACAGCCCAGTCTGTACCCTCTCCACTTGGGTATTCCTTGGGGAATATCCAACCACCAGTTGAGGCCCAATCCCAGGGGTTGGACATCCCCCTCACAATCTGTGACTGCTGGCTCCTAACCACTCATCTACTTGCTTACATGATCATACCTAACTGCCTCTGCCTGCCTTCCTGATTGCCCCTAATCCCCCTGTTTGCCTGCCTGATCACCCCTAACCTCTCTGAGTGCCTGGCTGCCTGATCTCCCCCAACTTCCCTCCCCTACCAGCCTAATCTCACCCCCAATTGCCCTCCCTGCTGGCCTAATCTCACCCCAACTTCCCTTCCTTGCAGACCTGATCACCTGTAATGGCCTCTGCATTGGCCCCCACCACCACAGCTTTGTCTGGAAGGAAGTCAGATGTCCAGAAGATAGATGGTTGACCCTGTTTAATTAGCAGTATATTACCCTTTTAGTTGTATAGATAGATTATATAGGACAGGATTGCTTAAATGGAGGGGGAAGCCAGGAGGAAATGCTCTTGGCAGACAAAAATACATAATCCCTCTATCTAGACTGATAACCAGCCATATGCACTATATTGCCAAACCAGTCATTAAAAAATGAACTGCTTTCTGACACCTTACACCAAATGACTGTTTCCCTTAAAACTACTCCTCAGCCCCCACCTTAGGTTCTGCCTTCCCAGTTCACCCAGATTTGGTTCTGATTGGTTGGTTTCTATGCCAGTCAGAGTCTCTGGGCATATCAACGGGCCTGATCAAAGAGGCAGGGCTAATCAGCAGCCCCAGCAGATGCCCAAGAGAAAGAGAGGTGCAGCAGCTGGCCAGGCCCAGAGCGAAAGGGATAGGCAAGTGCTTTGATATCCCCTGGCTTCTCTTTGGGCCTGATCTGCAGCCCCCTTGGCAGTCAATGCTGGGTCAGGGCACCGGCATTGGTGGCAGTCAGTGCTGGGTCACCACAGCAACCCAGCACTGACTTCTAGTTAGTTGAGCCTTCTGTCATTTTGTAAGTTACGGACCCTGGGATTTTATATATTAAGAAAATATGTTCTTACATCCTTTTGTAATTCTGTGGTGTAAATTGTTACTTCTCTCCTTCATTTATGATTTTATTTATTTAGGGCTTCCCTCTGTATTTCTTGATGAATCTACATAAATAGTTTTCAATCTTGGTTATCTTCTCAAAGAACCAGCTTTTGTATTTGTTGTTGTTGTTGTGTTTGTTTGTTTGTTTGGTCTTTTGTATTGTTAAATCACTCTACGTCATTTAATTTTGCTATAATCTTTATTATATATATTTGGCTGAACACCTTCACATTTTTCACCCAACCCCAAAAACCCATTCCTTCTGACAGCTGTCAGTCTGTTCTATGTGTTTATTTTTCTGTTTCTATTTTTGTTCATTCAATTCCATATGTAAGTAGGATCATATGGCACTTGTCTTTCTCTGACTAACTTATTTCACTTAGCATTATAATATCCAGGTCCACCCATGATTTTGGAAATGGTAAGATTTCCTTCTTTTTTATGGATGAGTAGTATTTTGTTGTGTAAATATACCACAGCTTTTATTATCCACTTATCCACTAATTGACACTTGGTATGTTTCCAGATTCGCTATTTTAAACAATGCTGCAATGAACATAGGGGTACATATATTCTTTCAACTTAGAGTTCTGATATTCTTAGGATATTATCTCAGAAGTGGGATCACTGGGTCAAAAAACAATTTCACTTGTAAATTTTGAGGAAACTTCACAGTAGCTGCACCAGTCTGCATTCCCACCAATGACGCATGAGGGCTCTCTTTTCTCCATGTCTTAACCAGCACTTGTTTGTTGACAGCCATTCTGACAGGAGTGAGGTGATATTGTGGTTTTTAATTTGCATCTCTCTGATGACCAGTGATACTGAGCATCTTTTCATATGTCTATTGGCAACCTGTATGTCCTCTTTGGATAAGGGTCTAATATACTTTGCTTCTATTTTAATTGTTGATTCTAGGTGTTGAGTTATTTACATATTTTAGAATTTAACCCCTTATCAGATGTTATCATTGGCGAATGTTTTCCCATGCAGTGGGTTTCCTTTTTATTTTGTTGATGATCTCTTTTGCTGTGCAAAAGTTTTTAGTTTTAGGTAGTCCCTATTTATTATTCTTTTTATGTCCTTGCCCCAGGAAATCTATATATATAAAAGCCTAAGTGACTGACCGTTCAAAGGGAAGCTATGATGAGTACTGACCACCAAAGGGCAGATGCTCCATCTGGTAGGTTATGTTGCTGGCCATGGGTTAGCTCGCTGCTGAGGCCCCTGTCAGCGAATCTGGTTCACCCACACCCTGGACCCAGAGAGGAGGAAGCCCGATTGCTAGCAAAATCAGCCATGAGTTAGCTTGATGAAATATTAAAATATTTCTTCTAATTAATTTACTTTCAATGTGCATGAATCCATGCACTGGGCCACTAGTATATCATAAAAAATATATTGCTAGAAGAGATGTCTGAGATTTTTTCCACCTATGTTTTCTTCTATGAATTTTATGGTTTTGTGACTTACATTTCAGTCTTTTAAGCATTTTGAGTTTGTTCTTATCTATGGTGTAAGTTGGTGGTCTATTTTCATTTTTTTGCATGTACCTTTCCAATTTTTCTAATATAATTTATTGAAGAGATCACCTTTAATCCATTGTATGTTCTTGCCTCCTTTTTCACATATTAATTGACCATAATGTAATGGGTTTATTTTGGGGCTCTCTATTCCATTTCATTGATCTATGTGTCTGTTTTTTTTTTTTTTTTGCCAGTACCAGGCTGTTTTGATTATAATGTTCTTGCAGTATTGTTTGATATCAGGTAGTGTGATACCTCCAACATTTTTCTTCTTTTTCAAGATTACAGTGGCTACTAAGGGTTTTTTGTAATTCCATATAAATTGTTCTAGATCTATAAAATATGTCATTATTATTTTAATAGAAATCACATTGAATCTATAGATTGCTTTGGGTGGTATGGATCTTTAATTATGTGAATTCTTCCTATCCATGACCATGGTACATGCTTCCACTTATTTGTATGTTTCTCAATTTCTTTCTTTAGTATCCTATAATTTCCCAAGTTTCAATATGATTTTAGAAAATTTATCCCAAATAGAATAATTAATGATACCATTACAAATTTAACTTTATGAGCTGTTTAAACAAGAGTGTAAAGTCAAATGAATGACTAGTCCAAAATTCAAAACAGCCACTTTCTCCTGGTAGAAAAAATTATACAAGCAGTCTTGAACAAATAATCTAATGATTTGGAGTCTTAAATTTGGAAAGAATGTACAAATGATCACTGATATTTTTCTCATTGCACTATTATTATATTGTTTTGTTTTTATTATTGTTGTTTTGAATCAATTGTAATGTAATTGTATTATAACAGAAGAAATGAGTCATTTTGTATTGCATTCACAGTGACTTAATGCATTTAAATAATGCTATCATTTCTATCACTATACTGCTTATGCCAATCATCATATTCACATTCTATGTCTGATATTACATATTCTCAGATTCATTATTCTTCTATATAATTGCCAACTATGTATTATTAAAAATGTTGTTATTAAATCAATTTGAACAAAATATTATACATGAGACATTTGTTTCATTTTTATTCTTCAATTTGTTTTAAAAATATTCTGAACATTACATAACGCATTACTTCATCCTTAAATAATTTGACAAAACCAATTTGGCTAAAAAATAATGACCCCAATTCTCCCAGGCAAACCAAATTCATATAAAGCTGGCAACATAATTGTAACTCATAAAAACCATCATGAAAAGATGGTTTGTTTTATACAGCATCAGGTCTCTCCTTGGAAAAACTATGAACCCATAAAAATCATTATGGCTATGCTTACATTATCATTCTCAAGCCTAAAGAACACGGGATGTTTTCTAAACTAAATTAATAGAAAAATTTAAACAAATTCAAGGCAGAAAATAATAGGGTTTACTCACAACAGATTTAACACAGAGAATGGGATAGGCACACTGGCATCTATTTTAAGAAGGATCACAAGCTAAGGTTTCTAGTTAACATAAAGCATTGCATATTTTCACCAATTTTATGAGAGTTCAGCCTCACATAAAGTTACTCTTACTTTGTCTATTATCACTTTATTCCTTAAAACAGTGGTTCTCAACCTGTGGGTCGTGACCCCTTTGGGGGTCGAATGACCCTTTCATAGGGGTCGCCTAAGACTATTGGAAAGTACTTATTTCCCATGGTCTTAGGAAGCAACACACCGCTCCTCGGTATAGCAAAATGGAGCAATGTAGTTTACTGTTTTTATATGAAGACTGTTGCCCATGCTACACCACGATTCAAGACAAATTTCATTTATTTGTAATTAGAAATAAATATTTCACAATATATAATTACTTATTGTTTTTGTGATTAATCACTATGCTTGAATTATGTTCAATTTTTAACAATGAAAATACATCCTGCATATCAGATATTTACGTTACAGTTCATAACAGTAGCAAAATTACAGTTATGAAGTAGCAACGGAAATCATTTTATGGTTGGGGGTCACCACCACATGAGGAGCTGTCTTAAAGGGTCGCGGCATTAGGAAGGTTGAGAACCACTACCTTAAAACATAAAGGTTTTGAGTTACACAGATATGTTGTATACTGGGTGGAAGTGGGGCTGAAAGATCAGCAGTACAAAGGGAAGAATGCTTCCTCCCACCCCCATCTTTTGGTACTTGGCCTTCCATGTTTCATTGTCAGGGAATATAAATCAGGAAACATTAATCTCTCAACCAAATATTACCAATACAATAATAGATATTTTCGGTTGGCTATAAGAAATGCACTATGAAATAGAACTTATGCTCAGTTGTCTTCTAAAAAGCTAGTTCTTAACTACTAATCATAGGGCAATTGCCAGATTCATAAATAATTGAAGTAAGAGTTTGAAAATTCACTGTAAAATAAAGAAAATGTTAAATTTTCTAGTACCCTCATTTTAAAAAGAACAAATAAATAAATAAAATTAATTTTGGTAATCATTAATTAACTCAGTATTTAAAAAAATACTATGATTGGCCACACTTCAAGTACTCAAGAGCCAGATGGGGATAGTTACTATCTACCATATGTGACAGTGCAGGTTTAGAGCTTCATAATATAAAACTATCATAAACGCTATAAAATATAAACTACAGAAAATATAATGGAAACTATAAAAAGAATTTTCAGTACACCAGGTAAGTTAACCTATACTTACTCAAACTTTGCCAGAATTTTGCATAAATTGAAAGTAATGTGTCACTAGAATTCATTGAAATGAGATGGATGTTTGAAAATGTTTTGTATTCTGTTGCAGTGCTGACACAACGAAAATTCATATTTTAATCTCTAAGGATTATTTTTGTATGATTTATTCTTATGAAATTCTAAAATTTCTATATTTCAGAAAAGAAGTAGCAGCAATTTAAAAATCTAGTTCAAAACAGTCATTTTATCCTAACTGGTTTGGTTCAGTGAAAAGAGCGTCAGCTTCTGGACTGAGAGGTCCAGGGTTCAATTCCAGTCAATAGCATGTACCTTGGTTGCAGGCACATCCCCAGTGTGGGGTGTGCAGGAGGCAGCTGATCAATGTTTCTCTCTCATCGATGTTTCTAACTCTTTATCCCTCTCCCTTCCTCTCTGTAAAAAAATCAATAAAATATATTTTAAAAAATTTAAAAATAGTCATTTTATTTACAACAATGAGAAGAACATGGAGGAGCATTGTCTTTTCCTTTCAATTTTATTATTAAAAAATAGAACTTCAATCCTCCAAAATGCCTGTAGGTTACATTTGAGATCATTCTTTATTACAACTACCCAAGTGTTTTTCTTTTCCCAAATCAAGGTAAGATTTTGAATACTTGAACTTTAGTGGACATAATTTATAGAAAGTATGGGGGAAATATAATGGGTATAAGAAAAAATCATAGAACCAGTGAAAATGAATTTTGAGAGAGAGGTTCTCCACTCTATTTATATAGCTTTGTTAGTATCTCAATTTTTGTATTCATCATAAACTAGTGTAAATGTCTTCTCTACATTTTTCCAAATCCACATTTACAACTTTATAAGGAACAGATTTAGAGAACATCTAAGCTGACCTTTATTTATATAGTCAATATATTTTATGTTAAATGTACTATGCCAGGTGCTAAAATATTATTAAAAGCAAAGTAGATCTGGCCCTGAATTAATGAAGCTGTAGCTACATACTTGTCTTTTAAGTCTCCAACCTGCCCTTCATTTTGATAAAAGGTGAGTATTAGTATTAGGACTCAATATTATCTGAAAAGTATGCTATATACTAAAAGCTTAATATGCTATATGTCTGGTTATCCAGTCATCTGCTCAATCAATCAAAATGTAATATGCTAATGATATGTTAAGGCAGTTCAACTGATCGATATGACATGCAATGACCACCAGGGGGCAGACACTTCAACTGGTAGATTAGCTTGCTGCTGGGGTCTAGCCAATAGGGCCTGAGTGAGACAGGCCAGACATGCCCTGGAGCCCTCCTGTTGTCCTTCCCCAGCTGGCCAACCTCCCGTGTCTCCCGCCCTGTCCTGCCCCAATTGTGCACAAATAGGTTTCCTCAGCTGGCCTGGTGTGCACACTTTCTCAATCCGGAACCCCTCAGGGAATGTCAGAGAGATGATTTTGGCTCCATTCCACAGGCTAGGCCTAGGGACCCTACTGGTGCATGAATTCGTGCACTGGGCCTCTAATAAAATACATTAAAAAAATAACACTTTTAGGGGCCAGCTCCCATAATATTGATACATGAATGTCTCGGGTTATTAAAGATTTTGATAGATTTTTTCAAAAAAGTAAATAAGCAAGTTAAAAATAAAAATTAAAAGAATATGTTGTATATTCTTGTCTGGTATGACAATTCTATATTAACTAAATTAAATGTTTTTTAAGAAGGTTTTCAAATAGCTAGACATAATAGTGCTAAAATAGTCTTTCACTGTAGGCCACTCATTTGACTATTTTCCAGTCTAATAATAGACATTTTCAGTTGGCTGCAGAAATTATATTTGTAGAATTAGAACATCTTACAGAATCATAACATCATCAATAACAGTCATTCATCTCAAGCAGGCCAACCATCAAATAAGCATTAGTGGTGGTAGCATTTGTAAAAATAAAAAACAAACAAAACACCTGAATTCAGTAACATTATTAAAATATGCAATTAAATGATCATAAACATAATAATATGTATTTGGGTTCATTCTTTTATTTGAATTTTTTACAGATATTTTTTGAAGTAACTATGCATGACATCAACTTCAGTGGCAATTACACTGAGTGGCCAGATTATTATGATCTCTGAACGCATAATAATCTGGCGAGTCAGTGTATATCCTATATAATAAAAAGCTAATATACAAATTGTCCAGGAGTTCGACCACCAGGCAGGCCGATCATGCACCTATGTCCCCTCCGCCCATGCACAAATTCATGCACCAGGCCTCTAATATATATATTTACTAACTTGGTTCATGAAATGAAACACACACACACACACACACACACACACACACACACTGAGTGGCCAGATATCATAATAATATTGACACTCAGTGTATTTAATGCTAAATTTTCTACAATTATTTGGGATTTTATACGGTATGTCTACATTATATTTAAGCTACTATCATATTAACTTGTAACTGGTATAATATATGATCTAACAGTTCTATTTTATTTCTCTTGTTAAATCTTTGGAATCTTCTGATCTTAAAAATCTCTAAATTCGATGCAATAGAGTTATCAAGCTTTCAGATTAATTTAAGTTGGCGAATTGAAATAAGTGAACACCCAAGAAAATTTAAGTGTACTGGACAAAAAGCTGTTTCTAAAGTATTAATTAAAATTTATATTGATGGCTCATCTCATGGTAAAATTGCTTAACATGCAATGAACATTTAAATTTTTTTATTATTTTTAAAACAGGCATATTTGTGTGCAAAAAAATAAAATTTAAAGTTATCAAGATTGCATTAAAATTTTTACCAAATTCTCCATTAATCAAAAAAAGGAGGGGAGAGTAGGATAATACTATGTAAGGAAACTATCTGGTAAGTAAATTACATCTAGAAAATTTTCACTTTAGAAAATTAATTTTCATTTGTAATACTAACAGCAAGATACCCATGAAAAACACTCATGGCATCGAATTAAGCCAAAGGAAAAGCGGGTAGGTAAAAATAAAAAGGACCCCAACTCAATTTTATAAAAAAGACTCCTTCATTAACTTTTGGAAGAGAATATGTTTATATACTTTCAGAAAACAACTCCAAGACCAAGTGGGCTCCTGCAACAGAGAGGAACTAACAGGTCTGCGCCAACCACGAAGGCAAGAGGAGGAACAGTCCAGAGATGGAAGACGCGGACGACGCCTTGCCATGCTAGCAGTCAGCAGCTGTGCATTGCTACAGGATGCCTAGGACCAAACCAGAGAGGGTCGGACCGGCATTGCCACCATTTGTCCACTATCCAGTTACCATTGATGACATGTGCACATAAGGAACTGTTTGACATTGAAACTGGGACACAAAGCTATTGGACATTGAAATTTGAACTCAAATATTTTCTTGCTTTTGTGGGTTTATTTGTAGCCTACAGGGGCAAGATGTTTTTAAAGACAAGAATTAGGGGGTAGAGGGGAAGCAGATGCAGAGGCAAAGAAGAAATGAACAGACTGTTGTGCTACAGTGGGAAGGCAGGGGAGGTATTGGGGAGGCCTGTAGGAGATCAACAGAAGGACTTGTATGCATGTGTGTAGGCATAACCAGTGGATACAGGACATTGAGGGGAAAGGGGGAGGTCATGTACTGGATGGTGGGGAAGGCTGGGGAGGGCAATAGGGGAAAAATAAACAAATAAAATAAAAAATAATAAAAAAATTAAATCCAGCATTGTTTTTAATAAATCTTTATTATTCAGATCATTTAAAAAAATCTCTCACTGCAGTAGGTATACATTTCATCACAGTTTTGAAATAAAAACGTAGTTTTTTAAAATTTTAAATAATGTACAAACTTATATTTAGGTAAATTAGAATTTGAAGAACCCTCCAAATCTTTTCATCAGTTAACCTAAAAAGCTTTCAAGGTCAGCTTTGAAATTAAAGTAACACTTCAACCTTCTGCTTTCTAACATAAACCTCCAACCATTATCTTTACTAGCAGTACTATGAGAAAACTTATTCTAAACATGTACATAAAAACGTCCTTATAAAAATGTCCTTTATAATGTCAACTAGGTAATTTTACTTGGATTTTTCTAGGCTTTATTGTGTGTGTGTGTGTGTGTGTGTGTGTGTGTGTGTGTGTTATTTCATGAACCAAGTTAGTAAATATTTAATGGTACTTACTTTTTACAAATTATATATTGAAGACTTTTCATTTATTTGAAAGATTTCCGGTTACTTTGTGACAACCATGGTTAGAACATTTCTTTTTATAAACAAATTGTCCTTAGGCACTTAGGATCAGTTTTAGTTTCTGCAAAGAAAAACCTAAAGCTTAGAGCATTTCCAAGTAAAAAGCCAGCCAGTTACAGAACCTGTGAAAGTAACTTTCAAGACACTGCAGAACAACTAATGTTGCTAGCATTTCAAGTCCCACAGACAAACCATCACATAAGGAAACCAAATTTACTTCACATAAATAAATTACTGATAAAAAAATAACAAAAACCTTTCCCTAGAGTAGGAAAACTAATCCTCAACTTTTTATTTTTTTAATGATCAGAACTGCAAGTCCTAAATTTACAAAAAAATTTGGCCAATTTCTAGCATTATTTCTGGAAAAAATCTGAAACCTACATCTCGCCCTCAAACATAAGAAAATACTTTGGGAACCAAATAAAAGGTGTGATTCATGTCCAATATATAACCAAGCATAGATTTCAATCTGCAGTACAGCCTATCTTTGAAGATAAAGGGCAGACTCATTAAGATAAGAGCAAATTACTCTTGTAAGTTATTAAATGTAACAAAGCTCCTATTATGTGGATTGAATTCATTTGACTGATACAAGTGGAATTATCAGGATAAAGAAATAAAAGAAAACTGACAAAAAGAAATGTAGTCTAAATATTTTAATGTTGCTTCTGCATTTTGGTTGATGGGTATTTTGTAAATTAATTCTATAAAAAATAAAATACATCAGCTCTTCTAGAGAGTCTAAATTGGATTTAATTTATGTTAAAAATTTTTCTAGTTTCTTATTTGTATATTCCTGTTTATTTTTCAGTTGTTTTTATCCCATCTTATCTAATAAGAGAGTAATATGCAAATTGACCATACCTCTGCTATACGACAGGTCCCATCCACCAGCAATGCCCACCAACCAATCAGAATGAGTATGCAAATTAATCCAATCAAGATGACTATGGTCACAGAGAGAGCAGGAGGGAGGCCTGGGTTGCCCCTGGCAATGGAGGAAGCCAAGCTTTCCACACACCCTGACTGGGGCTTAAGGCAACAAAATTTCAATGGCTTTGCTAGCAGGAGCTTGACTACAGGCTACAAAGTTTCAATTGTAGAAGATAAATAAATCCCAGATATCAAGGCCTCTGCTTGGGTAGCCGGGGAGGCATGTCTGGCCTGAAAACTATCACAGGCCCCTCACCCAGGCCACCCCACTCCCCAAGGGAACACCCACCCTGTTCCAGGACACCCTTCAGGGCAAAATAACTGTCCCCCACCCATGCACCAGGCCTCTATCCTACCTAGTAAAAGAGTAATATGCAGATTGACCATCACTCCAACACACAAGATTACTGCTCCCATGTGGTCAAAAGATCCTGCCCCCATGTGGACACAAGATGGCCACCACAAGATGGCCAGCAGGGAGGGCAGTTGGCAGGAAACAGGTCTGCAAGGGAGCTCAGTTGTGGGTTATCTAGCCTGCAGGGGATGGCAGTTAGGGGTGCCAAGTCCAGCAGAGGAGGGAAGTTGGGGGTGACTGGGCCTGCAGGGAAGAATAGTTGGGTGGGGACCCAGGCTTGCTAGGGAGGGCAGTTAGGAGTGACAAGGCCTGCAGGGGAGGGCAGTTAGTGGTGACCAAGCCCACAGGGGAGGGCAGTTAGTGGCCTACAGGCTGGCAGGGTAACAGTTAGGCATCAATGAGGCAGGCAAGAGAGTGGTTAGGGGGCAATCAGGAAGGCAGGCAGGTGAGCAGTTGGGAGCCAGCAGTCCTGGAGTGTGATAGGGTCATCGCTCAAGGGGTCCCCAGTTGGAGAGGGAGCAGGCTGGGCTGAAGGACACATCCCTCCCCTGTGCACAAATTGCATGCACTGGGCCTCTAGTTTTATAAACAAAAGCAAATGAATTTATCAAAGTACATAAATACCTTGAGAAGATGTAGCTTGTCTCTTCAAGGTTAGTCTGAGGAGTAAGGGCTGGACTGAGAATGCTAGTTCTCCAAGCCAGCATTCTGGTAAGCATATTGAAATAGTTTAACCATGATAACAAGAAATGATTCTTTCACTGTTTGAAAGATAAAGCTGGAGGCAGACAGAGATACAAAGGCACAATATATTTTAATTCTGCAAATGAGCATCTAGAAATAGGTGGGTTATATAACTATATAAATTTAACAATGTTGTTGAAGGTTAGGAATATATTTCAAAGTTATCTTATGAATCTTCTACAAAAATCTTTTCTTTAGTAATAATGGATTTAAAATATCCCTTCTGATGATTAACAAAATAAGTTTATGGAGAACACCCTTAGATTACGTAACCAAATCAAACCTCAGAACTGATGTGACTTGTTCTTCTTTAAACTTACTTTCATTAACATATGATTGGCATACAATATTATATTAATTTTAGGTGTATAACATAGTTATTCAACATTTACCTAGCTCCAATGTGATCACAATGATAACTCTAGTAAGCATCTGTCACAATTCAAATTTATTACAGTATTATTGGCTATATTCACTGTGCTGTACATAACATTCTCATGCCTTATTTGTTTTATAACTCCAAGTTTTTACCTTTTATTCCTCTTCACTTTTTGTGGTGTGACTTGTACTTTTTTAAAAAAAGAAAGCAAGTCAGAGTTTAAGGGAATAACTAGCTAACAAACTAATTAGAAAGAGCACATATATGAAGTAGTGTGGGGGACTGCTATGTGTGTGTTACATGCACACACACACACAAATGCACACAAACATCCCATATACATATGTATATAATGCCACCCCTATCAACAAGTGGAAATTGCAACATTATATGCTTTTGCCCAGCTAACTTTATGCACACAACAAGTCCATAAAGAGAAAAAGAAAGAATAGCCTCATATTCATCATTCAATTCCATTGCAAAAATGTTTGTTACTTTAAAATTACAGTGTTATTACATAACTAGAGTTCCAGTGCATGAACTCATGCACATTGAAAGGAAATTAGAAGAAATATTTTAGAAGCTCGGGAGGGACCATGAGAGGTTGGCAGGTCAATTAGGGACTGTGGGAGGGCTCCAGGGCATGAACAGCTATCTCGCTATCAGCTGGACCCCAGCAGCAAGCTGACCTATCAGTCAGAATGCCTCTCCCTGTTGTCCAGTGCATGTCATAGTGACTGGTTGAATGGTTGAATGAACGGTCGGACACTTCGTATATTAGCCTTTTATTATATAGTATTGTCCCAATATATCAGTCTGATAAGCATATACTTTCAGTCGTACAAGCATTCCATCATATCAATTTACTCTTTGATCTTAACCAGTTCACCAACTGCTGATTTCAGCTCTTATAATTTCCAATTTGCTCTTGAAACCTGTAAGACCACTAAGCATAGTTATTTGCTGCTGTCATTCTAGGCCAGTGGTCAGCAAACTGCAACTTGTGAGCCATGGTTTGCTGCTCTGTTTGCTAATGAGTTTGCCAACCACTGTCCTAGGCCATCATCTGAGTCATACTGCAGTATAAAGCTAAACTCACCCTAGTTTATCACTTCACTTAATAATTTGTGCTTCATAAAACTCTTTAAAGTAAAGCTGATTTTTTAGCCCTATATACCTAAATATAACTTAGATCAAGTATGACAAATTCCTTTCCTCTCTTTCAAGGGTTTCCCTCAAACTACACAAGAAAAATGTCTTCCTCGTAGTATTCCAAAGATTGCCAAATCATTTCATTGTTATTCTTACTGATAACCAAAATAGTTTCCCTTTATTGAAACTTTCTAGAACAATCAAGGAAGGAGAGATAATTTTCCTATATACAGATATAATCAACATATGGAACTATCAAAACTAATTGTACAGTAACCCACCCCCCTTATTTGTGATTTACCTTTCCATGTTTTCAGTTACCTGTGGTCAACCATGGCCTGAAAATTCATGAAATAAATAACTCATAAGTTTTAAATTTCACGCTATTCTAAGAAACATGATAAAATTGCCTCCCTTTCCCACTCAGACTTACCCAGGTTGTGAATCATTCTTTTGTCCAGGGTGTCCACAAAGTATTTACCACCTACCCACTAATCACTTAGTAATTGTCTTGGTTATAATATCCACTGTCACAATATTACAAAGCTGTATTCAAGGAACCTTTATTTTACTTAATATTGTTCCCAAAGCACAAGAATAATGATGTTGGCAATTTGGATATGCCAAAGAGAAGCCTGATATGTCTTCCTATAAACGGAGAAGTGAAAGCTCAGTACTATCTATGCTTTTAAGAATCCACTGAGGGTTCTAGAACATATTCCCTAAATAGAAGACAACTGCACCTCTTTCTATTCCCCAAAATAATTTATCTGATGTCATTACACCTAAGACACATTTAGCCCTCCCATGTATGTCATGTAAATATATTTTACCTATTTGCATATTTCTTCAATGTTTTTAACCTACAATATATTCTTTAGGTGTTGATATATATCAGACTTGTCTTCATTTTTAAAGTCCTTCAGGAAGACATCATTATATTCACATCATCTTCACAACTCCTAACTAGCATGGAATGATGGCAAATACATGATTTTTGGATGTTTGATATGATAAAGATGATAAACCTGATCATTATAGTTGTTTTCTAATACATACTATTTTTAGAGTATGAAATTATTTTTGAAGTTTGCACGAACTCTCTGTGATTTGTAGGGCAGTACAAGTAACTACTCAAGTATAATAATGGGTGGTTGATTATTTAAAAATGTTATTTCCAATTTATCACTTGACTCATCATGAATACAGACCAGTTATAACACTGAGCTAAACCAAAGCAAAGATTTTGATTCCTGTATAGCCAACAATCATAGGCTGTTTCTTAATGCTGGCCAGCTTCCTGCAAAGGCACACTGTTGAAAACAAATGGGGGCATAGATGAGATAACATAAATTGAGCTAAAACAAAACAGAATAATACATTTTTTTCAAATTGAAAGCATAACTCAAAGGGTGATTTTCATGTCTAAGGGACAATCAATTACAGGGTGGCCTTCCTCCATAAATATCATAAAAATTTCTAAATACAGTGATATTATTCTCATTGTTAACTTCCTCTAGAAAAAGGAAGGAAAACTATAGCTAGAGAATGTAAATAATGGATTTAGAATAGAAAACAAACCAAGGATAAAATAATCTTTTAAAACTCCTATCAGCTAATACACAGAAAAGATAAAGAAAAAGATCAAATAGAAACAGAGATCTGTATTTATTTGACTAATTTCACCATGCATTCTGTATGTGTCAGTTCCTTTCTGCTTTTCACTGTTAAGAAAGTCTCTTACTTGTAAGGCTGCCATATTCTTCAGTACTAACAAACAATTAACTACATTTACACAGTGCACATTTTTCCATCTAATTTTCTTTTCTTTTTCTTTTCAATTTTTACTATAGTTTCTACATGCACATTATTGGCATTAATTTACAATATTCAGCTTTATTCTGGCCTATTGCCTCAACTCCCTTCAGGGAGTTTCCCTCATTTTTCCTATGAAATTACAATATTATTTATAGAGCTATAATTTCAATGGTGTAAGAATTAAGGTATTATAAATGATATCCTAAATGACTAGGCAAGTTTTGTTTCTAGTACAATCAGCTGAAATAAGCAAAATTTCAGTAATTATTCCATATGTCTAAGAATGCTTCCATTCCCAGCTTAAAGTTAAATAGCATTCCAAAAATATGATTATGTTTATAATAGAAGCTGATTTAACAAAGGAAGGTGATACCAATACATTGTTACTATAAAAGGTATTAGTCATTAATTCAGAAATTAGTTGTATGAATCAATACTCGATGAAAAATGGCCACTAGCCAGATCTAATTTCTATGCAGAGAATTTAGATTTATCTTTAGAGTTTATAGAGGAAAAGAAAATTCTTTTGCCATGTCCTCAAGTCAATAACTTTTAATCTGTTTCTCTTTCTACTCAAATAGAATTGTTATAAATTTCCTACACACAACTTACACTTCCTCACCACTTCACTCTTGCTTGAGCAATCCTCTCCACATGGAATTTCCTTAATCCTAATCTATACCCATTTAAATCAATCATCCTTTAAAGTATTACTCAAATACCATAACTTAAATATCCTTCCAGTCATTAATAATCCCAGCATCCTTGATCTAAAAGAAGTAGAGTTACCATATGACCCAACAATCCCGCTTCTGTGTGTCTACTCGCAAATTTTAAAAAACATGTATTCACAGATATATCCATACCTATGTTCATTGTAGCATTATTCATGGTGGTGAACACATGAAAACAACTTAAGTGCCTTGGCTAGACGATTGGATAAAGACGATATGGTACATATGTACTACAGAATGCTATCCATCCATAAGAAAATATGAAATATTGCCATTTTCAACAACATGGATGGACCTTGAGAATACTATGCCAAGTGAAATAAGTCAGAAAAAGCTAAGAACCAAATGATTTCTCTCATATGGGAGATATAAAACTGAAGCTCATGGACACCTACAAGAGTATGGTGTTTACCAAAGGGAAGGGGGTAGGGCAAAGAGAGCCAAATATGTAGTGACATGAAATTATTTGTCTTTGGATGGTGGGCACACAATGCAATATACAGATGATGTATCATAGAAATGTATACTTGAAACCTATATATTATTAACAAACTGGAGGTCCAGCACATAAAATTCGTGCACGGGTAGGGTCCTTAGGCCTGGCCTATGATCAGGGACTGATCTTCCCCAGCTACCTGCAGCTGGCCTCACCTGCGGATGCCTGTCACCCTCTGGGTGGGGCAACCTGTGAGGTGATCAGGGCCCTGCTCTCACCTGCCTTGGCCTAGAGCCAACCAAATCCGCCACTACCCACCTCCGGTTCCCCATTCCCCATTGAAACCTAAATAATATTACTAACAAATGCCACCCCCAATAAATTCAATTTAAAAATTTAAAAATTCTTCATGAGAAAATTTTAAAAATAAAAAATAAACTTTACTTAACATTCTCTAGCTCATGGGACAACTTTAAGGATCTATGAGATAACATGTGTTAAGTCCACTATACAAAGACTCTGGATATACACAAGGATTCTGAATATACTGAGTCATGAATGAAAAAATCTTTTCATAACCATAAAATATGTCTGTAATCTTCATATAAGGATGTGCCAATAAATTTTACATTCCTAAATTATAATTTACTTATATGTACTGAAAATCTGTGTGTAAGAGTATATATATACTATGAAGTATTCTGTTCATTAGTGAATGATGAATGAAGAGGAAGGAAAAGTTTAAGAGATAAATATATTTTATGCTTGTATAAGTGGATGAAATTAGCTTCCTCCATCTGTTTCTAAAATCCCTACATAATATACAATTATTTACATTTTTCTTTGGGTTTTATTCATTGCATAAAAAGTAATTAAATTTTTTATGGGCAACATATAATATACTTATCTTCATTTAATCTGTTAAAAAAGTTTTTAGTTAAAAATAAAAATATGATCAAAATTACTGAAACCTAAAAGACATAATTCACAGACTCAAATCCTTTATTAACTTATTCAAATGAAGCAAATAAATGTAAACATTTACAATTTCTTATATTTTTCAAATGTAAATTAGTAATATTATTATTAACTTCTGACATTAAGCAATGCATTTTAGGTGCATGTGAATATGATTAAGGATTAGACAGAGGGTAAATTTTCTGTAACGCAATTATAGCATAAAAATAAGCTGTTGGGAAAATGTGACAGGTTCTGTTTTTTGTTCATGTAAATGTGTTCTATTACAGAAAGAAAAATGCTTGGGCACAAATTCATGTACAGTACTTGTGATTTTATTAGACAAGGCATAAACTTTATGGAATATTTTAAGGAAGCCCTCTCTAAACATGCTAATTTATAATTCTATAAAGAAAAGAAAGTGTGCATGTCTGCATCTGTCACAAAAATTTATTAACAGTCTGCCTTCTCATTTATGCATCACAAGACAATAAAGTCATCAGTGATATTTATTTCTGGTTGAAAGGCAAATATCTTATTTAGAGACCTAGATCATAATAAAATATAGACATAGAGAAAATGCAGTTTTGTATTTAACAGGCATATGGCACTAGCATCATGTGATTACTGGCACACCTTCCTTCCAGTCAGGTAAATATGACTGTCTAGTTACTTTGCTTTATTGCTTAACTGTTTTTGTTCTCTACCAGGAACTGAAACCAACAGGAAAGCTGAATAATTAAGAATGCTCACTAAATGTGAGACTGCCACTGATATGTGTTAGCTCTCAATCTCCACAAAATAACCCTTCAAGATACACATTATTTTCATTTTGCAGCTGAGGACATTGAACTGAAATTTGAGAACCTTGCCCCACATCATAATAGCTAAAAGAAATGCATGGATGTGAACTAAGATTTCTCTGATGCCAAAGTCTATGCAATTTCCCCATTACACTATGCAGCTTCCTGAAACTGGGTATCACCTGTATGATTTTATAGCTGCCTAATCTTAATCCAAGAATCAGATCACCTATAAAAGACACTACTTAGTAGTGTTGTCATTCCACATAATTTTCTAAGACACTCCCTCCAACAGCTACACTTTCACGAAATTTCCATTCCACTTTGCATTAGTTAAACATGAGACAGTTGCCTTTTAAACAATTAAGTATATCTAGAGCTCTTCATTCCCACATTTCAAGTTCAGAGATATCTCTGTATCTTTTTGCTGCAATAAGTAGAAATGCAATTTGCAATTTTAAAAGACTCAAGGCTCTGTTAAATAACAATTTATTTTATAATGAATGCATACACACATGTACAACCCTTGGGCAGTATTTTACTTTTTTAAATATCATATATAAATTGCAATGAGAAAACATAGAAATGCATATAATAAATACAATTAAGGCATTTGAGTTACTATAACCAGAAGTAAGTGACTTGAATCCATTCACTATTGAATTCAATTACCTGAAATCCTCCTACCCTACCAGTCAATCTCTCCAGAACTTAAACTGACTATTCATTTCTTCATATAAATGCAAAGTCATATTTAGCTTCATCCTTCTGTGGAATTTTATTTTAGGTTTAAAAAGTTTTCCGTATATACAGTCTTGTTACATTTCAAAACCTATGTACTTCAAACTCTCCACATTTTGTTGATTTTTTTTCTTTATTTCCCAGATATTACCCTAATTTTGGTACACCTACTTCTCAATAAGGGCCAGCAAACTTGTTGGACTGCAAACCAGAGATAATAAGCAGAAAGGGACCCATTATATTTACTCTAAAATGTAAATAAAACTAACTTATTTTCTTTCTTCCCCTCAGAAACCTGGTGGAATCTCCTTATAAATACAAAATATTTTAGCAGTTTTCAGTGCATAAAATGGTTAACTCTCACAGAAATCCTCTGTTTGACAATTTCCTCCTAGTTAGAGAAAACATTGTAATTTCCCTCTCGCTGGAAATTCTGGACCAGATCCAAAATACAGTGGGAGCCACGCATTTTCTCAACATGGAGTTTTGTGATGAATACAAATCATTCCTTTGACATTTTTATTTTATTTTTTATAAATTTAAGATAGAAATCTTAAATGTTTTTATATGGTGCAGAAAATTGAATGTCAATACCAAGATTGGAGAAGGAGATATCAAATTAAACAGCAAATAAGGAAGCACTGTAAGAAAAGCTACACTAAGCCAAACTCAAAAGCAAGATGATCTCCGAAATTAAAAATTAAAAAAATCTTCCTTATGTTAAGTTTTATGAGTTCCTTATATTTTGGATAGTAACCCTTTATCAGATCTATCATTGCTAAATACACTCTCCCATAGAGTGGGCTCCCCTTTCATTTTGTTGATAGTTTGTTTTGCTGTGAAGAAGCTTTTATTTTGATGTAGTCCCATTTGTTTAATTTCTCCTTAGTTTCCTTTGCCCTAAGAGGTATACCCATAAACATATTACTGTGTGAGATGTCTGAGATTTTGCTGCCTATGGTTTCTTCTAGGATTTTTATGGTTTCATATCTTACATAAATTCTTATTATACACAGTATTTTGAGTTTATTTCTCTGTATGGTGAAAGTTGGTGGTCTAGTTTCATTTTTTTGCATGTACCTGTCCAATTTTCCCAACATTTATTGCAGAGACTGTTTTTACTCAGTTGAAAGCCAAAACACCAATCAGAAAGAATGTATGCACCCCTATATTCATAGCAGCACTATTTACAATAGCTAAGATCTGGAAACAGCCCAAGTTCCCATCAGTAGATGAGTGAATAAAAAAGCTGTGGTACATTTACACCATGGAATACTATGCAGCAGTAAAAAGGAGCTCTCACACTTTGAGATAGCATGGAGGGACCTGGAGAGTATTATGTTAAATGAAATAAACCAATCAGAGAAAGGGAAATATAATATGATCTCACTTATATATGCTATATAATGAGCAAAATAAACTGATGAACAAAATAGATCCAGAAACGGAGAAGCATGGAACAGACTGTGGAATCTCAGAGGGAAGGTGAGGGAAGTTGGATGGGTGGTAAGAAATCAACCAAAGAACTTCGATACATATATTTATCAAATGGGAATAAAACCAAAGAGCTCACTTTCACAGACAATGCACACAGACAATGGGATGTTGAAGGCCTGGGGTTTAGTTGTGGGCTAGAAGAGGTCAATGGGAGAAGAAAGGGGACATATGTAATAGTTTCAACAAAGATTTCTTAAAACATCATGATATTATCCTACCATTAAAATGTTTTAGAAATAGAATAAAAATATACAGGGAAATCATAATTCTCTTTTTCTTATCACAGAAAAAATAAAGGAAATATATAAAATTAAGCAAAATGAAAACAAATGTGACTATTTTGCTTTTAATAGAGCTCTGTTCTCCAGTGCCGATGTACACCACAGAGAGCAATGAGGAAACTACATGACCTTGACTTGGTACTTTTAACTATTTTCTCCATAAATGGAGCATAAGTTGAAATAAAAAGGATCCCAGCTGTGATAACCACAATCTGTTTTAAGTCTCATTTTTTTCTTTCAATGCTGTTCTATTTAACAGGACACATCACAGAACATATTTGAAATATATCTAAACAAGGAGAAAATCATTTTCCTGTATACTAACTCTTGATACACTTGCCAAAGCTTTATAGCTCATGAAACCATTCTCATTTCCTAAGCACAACTTTGACAATAAGTCTATGGTTAATATGAATGGACAGACCCAGCAGTGTAGCAGAAAGACAGCCTGTATCATCAATTAAAGATGCTCAGAAATGGGATACAACAAGGACACTGCATGTCAGGATAATGAAGATGTTCTTCAGTGAAAATAGGCTAAATTTTAGCATTCTTGGGAAAGGAAAAAGTAAGAAAAATAAACACAATCAGTATATCTATTGAACACATTCAGTTTGGAATTTGAGGCAACTAATTTCAAATTGACATCAGGAATCCTATCTGATAAAGAGAGAATATGCTAATTGACTCTCACACCATCACAAAGATGGCAGCGCCCACAACCAATAAGGAAGAAGTATGTTAATTGACTTCCCTGCCCTCAAAGATGGTGGCACCCATAGCCAATAATGAAGGAATATGCTAATTAACTGTCCACCCTCAAAGATGACAGTGTTCACAGCCAATAAGGAAGGAAAATGCTAATTTACTGCCATGCCCTCAAAGATGATGGTGCCCACAGTCAATAAGGAGGGAATATACTAATTGACTACCACACCCACAGTCATAAGATGGTAGGTCTTAGTCTCCTCAGCTCCCCAGCTACCCAGAGCTGGCCTGAGACACAAGCAAGCCTTGGATGGCAGCTGCCCAGCCACTCAGGGCAACCTGAGGCTCAGGTAACCAGGGCCAGCCAAGGCTTGCGCTACCAGCAATGGCAGAAGCAGAGGTGTCATGTGATGTTGTCTTCCCCTGATCTCTGGGTTGCCTACAGCCCCTAAGGACTCCTGGACTGTGAGAGGGAGCAGGCCTGGCTGAGGGCTCCCCCTCCAGTGCATGAATTTTCATGCACCAGGCCTCTAATTAATCTAATATCAGGTGACTGATATCAAGTCAATGGCAGAAAATGTGTCAAGCAAAAAACCAAACTGTTGAAAAAGTGTCACTAGAAGATTATTTTTGTAATCTCAGACACAATACTATGAAAGTGACTTAGTTTCCCATGTTTTTGTGAAAGCTTGTCTATCCACAGAGAACTAAACTACTAGAAAAGCAAGTCGTCAGTTCCAAGTAGGAATAGCTGTTATTTTCTAATTAAAATTCACAATACCAAAATATCAATTTATTAGGCAACAATGCTTACTTTAAGCAACCAGAGCAACATTTTCTAGCTAAGCTTTATTTTTATAAGGAAGTTGTCATAAATAATTTAATATGACAAAACATATTCTTGTTTGCTATTGATATGCAAACAAATTTACCCCATATTGAGAAGTAGCTACTTAATATGAATCCAAATGTAAAGGGCTATTCCTCAGTAAAAACTGAACTTCACTTACAGCTTTGCAAATATTTCACTTAGTAAACCGCTGCTCTTTTAGACAGTGGAAAGATTATATTTTGTTATCAAAGAAGCAAGTTAATAAATTGACAACAACAAAGTGATGTATCTGTCAAAGCTTATAGATAAGGATGTCGAGCTATAGGTTATCAGCCTACAACATTGACATTGTTCATATATCATAGGTTCCCAACACACTCTGTCAGCATTGCTTATTTCCAGTCTAATGCTAAATAATGACCATGTACTAAGAATGCCTTTGGGGAACTGCTTTGTCTTACATACTGCTTACCTGGTTACTTTAGAGCAAACTTTGGTTTAGTCTTCTTTTTAAATGGATGACATTTATCAATTTGAAATAAGTATTAGATTAATTATGTGAAAAATATGTTTTATTACTTTTCTCATATTTGCTATATTACTTTTTGTATATCAATATCAAGTGTCACTCTGCTCAGTTATTACTCCTAGTGCTTAAGTCATCTTTGGTATCTTACTTATGAACACTCTTTTATTTTATTTTTAATTATTTTTATTGTTGTTTTTTTTACTCTTCACCTGAGAACATGTTTTTGTCTTTATTGAGTTTTTTTAGAGAGAGAGGAAGGGAGAGAGAGAGAATAACACATCAATGTGTGAGAGAAACATCAATCTGTTGCTTCCTATATGCACCCCAACCTCAAATAAAACGGGGATTGAACCCACAACTGGGTATGTGCCCTAACCAGAAATTAAACCTGAAAAACTTAGATGCACAGGGTGATGCTTCAACCAGCTGAATCACAGCGACCAGGGCATGAATAGTCTTTAAATAATTGCCTCACACATTACTTTACCTGAGAAGGATAATAGGACATGTAGTGGTCTGTAAAAGTAACTAAAAATTGTTCAGCTTTGTATTAGTAACTTGAAAAACCATCGTCAAGAAAGAAATAACTATATAATTAGCTAAATATTTCTTTCCCTTTACTATGCTAAAAAAAAAAAAGGTAGAATTTTTGGGACTTGAGGTAAAGGTTTAACATACTTCTTTTTAATTTAATATCACTTTCTGGCTTAGTTCAGCCATTCCTTTTACTCAATTCATATTTATTTGAGGATTTACCTATTTATTTTAGTTTTATATTGAGTATCAACTAATATGCACTATATTGGATTTAATGTATCAAAAAAAATTTTACACCTGTACTACAGAAGTTTAAGACATAGTTGAGGAGAGGGCAAGCATATGCTGTGTATGTGACTATAGCAGTTTCCTGGCTGTCTTGTGTCCAGGTCCTAACAGAAAAAGCTATAAAGTACACATCCCAGAAGAGCTCTTCCCAGATATTTTCTTTCTACTCCACTTCAATGAAATGCTTACTTCTCAAATCCCAAGATCCTCACACAAATGGAGCTGATTTACTCGTCAAATTAGCATTACTAATTTCTAATGGAAACATCAAATATGCCATTTTTGGTCTAAAAGACAGCATTTTTATAAGGACAATAATTTTAGAGAATCAACAGTGTTAGTTACATCATCTTTGAGTGTTTATTCTAACTTTAAGGTAGGGAGAGTAATCCTTTCATATGTTTTCATAGCACTTGAATTACACCACCAGTGTGACATTTAATATACTTATGAAAAATATTAGAGGTTCAGTGAATAAAAATTCATGTACTGTAGGAGGGGTCCCTCAGCCTGGCCTGCCCCCTTCTCAGTCTGGAAGCACTCAGGGGCAGGAGGTGAACCCAAAAAGTTTGTTTCCTCAACAAAAAAAGAGAAAAATAATATATATTATTGCCTTTTTCACATGGATGGCCTGAAGAACAAATAGAATGAGAGTATCAGAGTGTTTTGCAAAGTAAAAAATGAAGTTTAAATAATCATTATTTTTAATTGTTCAACCAATTCTAAAGAACTGTTTGATTCTGCTGCAAAATCTTCATCCATCTTTGAGATTGAATATTTTGTCTGTTCTTTTCATATGTAACACCCATACTCTTAAACTTTTGGCCTCAAGGACCTAGAATAATTGTCTAAACTGATGTATTAAAATTTGTTTCCTTTCTTCCTCTGAATCTTTGGGTATGGTATACCCCCATGTAGAAGCTCTTCTCCATCCACTAGTAATTGAATACAACCCAACATTCTACAAACTGAATGCCATTCCCTTATTCATGGAATCACAAAGTATTCTAGGCCACTGTAATATCTTCCTCCTCATTAGTATAAATACTTTTATTTATACTAATCATGTCAAGTTTGTAATCACAGACAATCTATTGAAATTTAAAAATTTTGTGTTATAATCTCTCTCTCTCTCTCTCTCTCTCTCTCTATATATATATATATGCCAAGCAATCAGAATGACAGAATGACCAGAACAACCGGTTGCTATGACATATACTGCAGCAGCCAAACAGCCTGATCTGGGCCTTGTTCAGACCCCCCAACCTCCTGCAGCCCATCCCCATGGCCATCCTTGTCCCTATTTGGACACATCCACCCCAATCGGACACCCTCACCCAGATTGTGGTGAGGCCAGCTGGCCAATTGCCCATGGCCCCTCTCCCCCATCATCCCCACCCATGATTGTCCCCCCCCACTCTGATAAGGGGTGGGGCTGGCCTGACAATGACCCATGGTCTCTGCCCCCAATTGGCTCCCCCACCCCAATCGGGGGTGGGGATGCTTGCCAATCACCCATAGTCCCCCTCCTCCCTGGGGACCAGCCCTGATCAGCCTCCATCTGGGTAGGCCAGCTGGACCTCACTTGTACACAAATTTGTGCACTTGGCATCTAGTAATAATAATAATAAGCCACCTTTTGCTGGATGATAGGTACTTTATATGCATTATATCTTCTTATAACAAAGTAATATCTGATCATAATATGCTCAATTCTCCACATTAGAGATTATTATTATACTTTTCTATAAATAAGAAAATAGAGGCTCAACAAGATTATATAATTGGCAAAAGGCCACAAAGTAAGTAGCAGAGCTGGGGATATGAGTTCAGGTCTATCATGCCTATTAAATTATGCTATGTTGTTTTCCCAACTAGATTTTCAAACTTTCAAGATTTATTTCTTGCATATAGAATAGCACTATTGATTACTCCAACTGCCCTACCCTGAAGTACTATCACTGAGCCCACAGTTTTATTTGCTTATCACATTATTATATGAAACAAAACTTTTCAGGCTAAATCATGTTAGTTCAAATCTGTGTTCAAGTAACCCTGCTATAAGTGGCAAGAAAAGAAATGAATCCAGTTTGACACTAATCTTAATTTTTTAATAAGTTGATTCACATGCATCCTCCCCATCTATATGTTCCTTTTAGGTTTTTACAACTATTTTTTTCAATACATTTTTATTTATTTCAGAAAGGAAGAGAGAGGGAGAGAAATAAAGGGAGAGAAACATCAATGATGAGAGATAATAATTGATCAGCTGCCTCTTGTATGCCTGCTACTGGGAATTGAGCCCACAACTGGGGCATGTGCCCTTGATGGGGATCAAACCTGGAAACATTCAGTCTGCAGGTCGACAATCTATCCACTGAGCCAAACTGGTTAGGGCATCTTTAAAACTCTTAAGATACCAAGTTTTCAGTAAAAAATATTAGAGTAAGTAATTTTAATGTTTTTTCCTTTTAATTTCAATCTAAAGTTATTCTTTAGACTAGACACATTCTAATCTCCACAACTTTGAAAATGGAGATGTTCGAATACATAAAAATGGCCAAGAGACATAGGAAAAAAATAGAGGCCTGGTGCATGAAATTCGTGCACAAGGTGTGTGTCCCTCAGCCCAGCCTGTGCCCTCTCCAATCTGGGACATCCCTCTCACAATCCTGGACTGCTGGCTACCAACTGCTTGTCTGCTTGCCTTCCTGATCGCTCCTAAAAACTTCTGCCTGCCAGCTTGATAACCCCTAACCACTCCCTTGTCAGCCTGCTTGATGCATAACTGCTCCCCTGTCAGCTCAATTGCCCCTAACTGCCCTCTCCTGCAGGCCTGGGTCCCCCCAACTGCCCTCCCCTGCTTGCCATCTTGTGGCAGCCATCTTGTGCCCACATAGAGGCAGCCATCTTGTGTGTTAGAGTGAGATTCAATTTGCATATTACTATTTTATTAGATAGGATGTTCAACATCACTAATCATCAGAGAGATGCAAATCAAAACAACAATGAGGTACCATCTCACACCTGTCAGAATGGTCATCACCAACAAATGACAAGTACTGGTAAGGATGTGGAGAAAAGGGAACCCTAGAACACTGATGTTGGGAATGCAAACTGATGTAGCCACTGTGGTAAAGAGTCTGGAATTTTCTCCAAAAATCAAACATGGAACTGCCATTTGACCCAGTGAACCCACTTCTAAGACTATTCTAAGAAAAATGAAACACCAATCAGAAAGAATGTATGCACCCTTATGTCCATAGCATCACAATTTACAATAGCTAAGATCTAAAAACAGTGGTACATTTACACCATGAGATGCTATGCAGCTATAAAAAGAAGGATCTCTTACCCTTTGAGACAGTGTAGAGGGACCTGAAGAGCATTATGTTGAGTGAAATAAGCCAGTCAGGGAAAGGCAAATATCACATGATCTCACTCATATGTGGAATCTAATGAACAAAATAAACTACTGAACAGAGTAGCTGAAACTGCTTTGGCTCAGTGGCTAGAGTGTCGGTCTGTGGACTGAAAGGTCCCAGGTTCGATTCCGGTCAAGGGCATGTACCTTGGTTGCGGGCACATCCTCAGTGGGGGGCGAGCAAGAGGCAGCTGATCGATGTCTCTCTCTCTCATTGATGTTTCTAACTCTCTATCCCTCTCCCTTCCTCTCTGTAAAAAATCAATAAAATATATTTAAAAAAAAACCACTACTGAACAGAATAGATCCAGAGACATAGAAACATGGAACAAACTGATAAATTTCAGAGAGAAGGTAGGGGTGAGTTGGAAGAGATTAACCAAAGAATTTATATGCATATATGCCTAACCCATGGACACAGACAATAGTGTGGTGAAGACCTGGGGTATGGGAAGGGGGCATGGTAGAAGAGGTTAATGGGGATAAAAATGGTATATCTGCATTACTTTCAACAATAAAGATATTTACAAAAAAAAGAATACAGTTAAAATCTAAACTATCTTTTTCACAGCATTTGACTCAAAGTTTATTATAGGGATTTGTTATTCTCTCATATATTCTGGCAATATTTTAGCATTTCTGAGTTATGTCTATGTTTTAAGTCATGTTGATATAAGTTAAAAGCATGTCAGTTTCTTTACCTACCTCTACCAGACTTCATAATTTAATTTACAATACTGCTGATACCATATTTTAGTTTTAGTGTTTTCATAATGACTATTTTCAAGTTTTGTTTTTTATACAAAGAACTTGCTCTTGTCACTGAGGTTTTGCAACTTCAATTAGACAAATATATACATAATCTGGAGACTTCTGCATTCCCACACTCTCATTCAGTCTTACTCATAGGTCTTGCCATTTAGTTGAGTGAATTATACCTATATAGACCACAGTTAAATGCATTATTACATGGTTAAAATATATAAGTCCACTCAAGTGTTGGCTCTTTACTCTCCCATACCCATCATACTACTAGGCTAGAAGTGTACTGTCTTTCATGCTTCTTATTATTGCTTCCAGATCTTTTTTACCGTCTCCATAAAATACTCAGATTTGGATACCATATTTCAAAATGTATCATCACATATTCATCCTTATAAAAGTCATCTAATTATTTGCAGGTCATTCTAACTCCATGAAAATTTTAGTCATCTACATTGTACTCTGACTCTATAACTAATCCTATTATAATCCATGGTTTAATATAATTCATGGTTCAAAATCCTCCAAAGGCTTCTCATTTCCTTAAAAGTAAAAACAATCCCCTACATGTTCTGGTCCCTTGTCACCTCTTTCATCTTGTATTCTACCACTCATTTACTCTGCTCCACACTGGCCTTCTTGCTGATCTTCAAAGAAGTCAGTCAAAGCTCTTACGATTCCTTATGTACTTCAGATCTTTCCTTAAAATCACCTCAGTACAAGCTTCCTTGGTCACCTTATTCAAAATTTCAATACATCACCCATCATCAAATTTCAAATCTCCCGTTCCACTTGTATTTTTCTCTTTAGGAATTATTTAATATACTATATATTTTATTAATTAATCTTGTCTGTTGTCCATGTCCACCCACTAGAGCATAAGTTTCTTTTGGCCAGGTATTTTTTTTCAGTCTGTTTTACTAATAACTATATGTTGAGTACCTAGAACAGTACCTGCCATATATAAATATTCTATAAATGTTTTTAATAAAATAAAGAATAAGTCTGAGGGATGCACAACATAAAGTATAATAGGAGTTCAGGAAGGAAGAAATTTATTTTGGTGTTCCCTTTTTTCAAACATAGGTACATGGAGAAGTTGACAAAACCTAAGCCTTAAAAGACAGGGCAGGCAGGGTAAAAGATAATTAGAATAAAAGGTACTTTTTCTTTATAATCCAAGAAGTTGAATTTAACTATGTTTAAATATCACTTGAGTTGCTTAAATAAAAATTCAATAATAGGATTTTTGTGTATATTTTTATTTTTTTACAAAACTACATCTATTTTTAGTGCTTTTCTCTTATCTATTCTGGGGAAGTCAACCAAATATTGATAGATATTTATAGAATAATACTACCTCACTAGTTTATCCCTTTCAGTTACCCTTTGGTCAGCCTATTGATGCATGTTCATGAATGCTGCAATAAATATTGATATTTTCTCGTGCAATTTTTCTCTATTCATGCAGCAGCCAGATAACTACACCCAGTCTTTCTTTGAAGCAGCTGTCAACTTCATGTAAATAATGTACATATGACTATTAGCTAAACTAATCACATCAAAATTTATCCCAAATGTCAAAAAGTAAATTGATTAATTATGTACACCTTTACTAAGGCTGCTGAACACTTGGAAAGGGTCTGCTTTTATAAGATTAGAGTGAAATTGCTTAGGAGGAAATACTGTAATATATTAAAAATTATGTCTTCTAAATGGGGTTTCGCCTAGTGCTTTGATGTTAGAGCTGGTCATTATAAATCAGAGAGTATGCTCAAGTTACCTTACAGTTAAGATTCATTTATTACACTGCCTTGCTTACACAGCAGACCAAAGGCAAAGTTTGTCCTTAAGATATGCACTTCAAGTCCCAGTTGACTTCAATGGTAGTTGCATTTGCACTTGCATCTAAAAAAGGCTGGTACAACTAGGGATCATGCTTATGTATAATAAATAAATTACAAATATAAAACACTCCCCTAAACACAGAGCAGTTTATTGAATCACTGAACCTAAGAAAACTCTTTCCAAAAGACATGAAAGAACATCTCATGCTGAAGTTCTTAAGTTACAAACAAAAGTTTCCAGACATCCCAGAGCTGTGTTTTCTGAACTTAGTTCTGAACACTTACCTACATATTTTATACTAGAGGCCCAGTGCACAAAATTTGTGCATGGGTTGGGTCCCAATGCCTGGCCAGTGATCTGCAAGGTGACTGTTTGGGTGATTGGGGGGGCCCCTGCTGACACCCGCCTTGGCAGGTCTGGGGCCTATGAGGTAGGAGCAGCTCCTTTATTGAAAGTCTGCCCCCTGGTGGTCAGTGTGAATCATAGCTACCGGTTGTTCCACAGTTTGGTCAATTTGCATATTAGGCTTTTATTATATAAGATCTTGTATCTCAAGGGAAGTTATAAGATATTTGTCTGTAAATTGATAGATATTGGTTATTTCCATTTTTATCATCTCCATTGTTTTTTATGAGGCCTTTTAATACATTCATTTCTTTAACATTGTGGCATTGAAAGCAAAAATATTCTTTCATACCTTATAATAAAAGACCTTTCATTATTAACAAATTGAAAATATCTATTTTTAAAAATACTCTTAAAAGTAAAAATGCTCTTTAATGAAGTAGTATTACCTATAATAAAACTTAACTAGCATCAACTAATACATTTTAAGTTTTTCAAATTAATTACCATTTACTTAATTTTAAATGTTATTTCAAAAAACAATTGATATTCTTTGAAAATATTAGGAGCATTAATACTCAATATAAATGGGAGAACACATTAATTTTAAGAGTTCACTATCACAACTTTGTGGATGATTGTCCAACAATAATTATTATAATAATAATACCTAATTGTGATAATCTAATATTTAGTTATCACTTTATATTATCTAAGAAAAAATGAGCAAGTCACTGCCCTACCCTCAATAAACTTACAGAGTAAATGCATATGCAATTGAAGGACTGGATAGTATGGTAGACATGCATAAAAAAGTGGCTAAAGTAAAATACTAAACGAGTTTATAGGAGGAAAATGATCCTCTTCCCTTTGAGTCATCATGAAAGATTTCATGGAAAAAGGCAGTACTGTACCTACATAAGGTTTAATTTTAAAATGAAGAAACCAAAAACAAAAAAGAGAGAAAAGACATACATAGCAATGGAAATAATAATAATATCTCACATTTATTGTGTTGACTATATGTATAATACTGGGATAATTGCTTTACATGTATTAACTCATTTAATCCTTACAACCCCTTATCAAGTAGGTACCATACTTTCCCCATTTTACAGGTAAAGAAACTGAGGTAAAATGCTGACAGAAATAGTAAGCTCACCCATACTGAAGTCTATTTCCAGTTACTTATAGGCATCACGAAGTCAGTAAAAATAGAATCTCATTATCTGACTCAAGATTAAGCTTCATTACTAACTCTCCCATTTCTTTCCCCATTCCTCCAGTATACCTGTTTTGGAGAAATCATTGACTCTTCTGTCACAATCCACATAGAATCATTTACCAATCTGTGAGAATTCTCCTTTTGCAGTCTTTCTTAAATTTAATTCTTCCTCTTCATTTCCATAGCCATTATAGATAATAACCCACATCCTTAGTGTCTTAATTTTAGTTTAGTATCAAAACCTTATATCAATCTATGTATTTCTTTAACAAGCATTTATTGTGTCTCCAAAAACATGCTGAACAATTGGAGATGAATAAAACATGCTTCTTGCACTCAAAGAATCAAATTGATAGTCATATAGGGTGGGTAAAAGTAGTTTACATTTGTGAGTACACAAAACACATTTTATTGTTGTATTATTATTTCTTAATTATTGTATTATTTATGTGTATTCTCTGTCTTCTTCTTATTATTACTATTGTTGCTATTTCATATCCTTACTTAAAATTTATCTTTTAGGTAATAATGACATGTAACTTAACCTACTTTTCCTCACTCTTATACGTAGAAATTAAATAAATTTAGCAGTATTAAGGGTTGAGGTATGGGGAGAAGGGAAACAAATGAGGGTTCCAGGTAGAGAAAATAGCATTTATGAAAATGAAAGAGAAAATGTAATATTCACGGACACCAAAGTGATTGAACCGATAGTAAGGGTGAAACTGCTTGAAATGAGATTTAAAAGGTGGGTATGGTTAATTCATATAAGGTAGCATTTCTCATTTCTCCACCTCAGCAATATTGATATCTTAGTCTGGATAATTTTTCGTATTTAGGGAGCTTCCCTGTACATTGTAGCATTGTAGCAGCATTTCTGGCTTCTACCCACGCAATACCAGCATCTCCAACATCACCCAGTGTGACAACTGAAAATGTCTTAAAATATTGCAAAATGTAATGTGGGAGCTAAATCGCCTCCAGTTCGAAACCACATATATAAGCCCTTGAAAGTCAAATTAAATTTTTGAGTTTTATTCTAAGATAAAGGAGAGCAGTGGTGTGCTGCAGTGTGGAGGAGCAACTAACTCTCAAGAGCAGTAAAAAATGGAGGTACAGCCCTAGCCGATGTGGCTCAGGAGGTCACAGTTCAATTCCAGGTCAGGGAACATGCCCAGGTTGTGGGCTTGATCCCCAGTAGGAGGTGTACAGGATGCTGTCAATCAATGATTCCCCCTCTGCCTTCCTCTCTAAAATCAATAAAAATATTTTTACAAAGGAAATAAATGGAGGCAAAGAAGCAAACAAGGTGACTATTCAACATGTAAGTGTTGTTCTTACTTGCTACCAGTGCTATTGCTTCAGTGTAACTGGGACAGAGTTCTGCAATGTTTCCATCATTTGCCATAATTATTTATATCTCTGTGCCTTTGTTCATATGGATTATCAAAACTTAAAGTGACACTTTTTTGACAATTCAAATTCATTTACTGTCTGAGTTGAAACAATCTTATCTCTGATTATTCTGTATGAAATAATTTTAGAGATGTTTCCTTTATAAATAACTTTAATTCATATGCCTGTGGTTTAAACTTTCTTAATTTAGCACTTTGGGTTTATTTTCTGGTTTGTTCATGATCAAAACTAGTATTTTGGTCAAGTAAATTATGAATGCCTAGAAAACAGAGACAGTCTGTTCTATATCATATATATTCAAGTACACAGAATAAAATCTTGAGACAAGAGTCAGTTTTGTTTTAATTAAATTAAGAATAATGTCCTCTTTGTGCTATAACTACCATCTAGAAGAAGATTCAGAATAAACTACCGGTCAAGATGGCAGAGTAGGTAAATGTGGTCTCACATCCTCCCAAAACCACATAAAATTGCATCTAAACTTAGAACACCCATCATTCAGAACTGCCTGAAATCTAACTGAATGGAAACTTTACACCTAATAATATAAAGAGGACAAATTGAGACTGGTAAGAGAGGCAGAACAGACTGGCCCCATGCCCATGTGTGATGGTTAAAAATATAGAGATACCCTGGCTGCAGAGGTCACCCCTGAGGATAGAAGGGTTGCAGACCCACATCAGACCCTAGCCCATGGATCCAGTGCCAGGAAGATAAGTTCTCATAACTTATAGCTATAAAAACCATCAAGGATAGTGGCTGAGTGAAGGAGGTCTGCTGGAGTCTCAGTTATTTCCTTTTAAAGGGCCCACACACAAATTTACTCGGACTCACTCCCTATGAATTCTAACATTGGGGCAGGAACTTGAAAGGAATTAGGGACATATGGGGAGGAACAGAACTATCTAGCATCAAAGCAAGAACTAAAAATCCAGCTTTCTGCCAGACAGAAGTGCTGGCAGAGGCCATCGTTCCTTTTCTGAACCCTTCGCCCACCGAGTTGGAATGCAGGCACCATATCTGAGTCTCTACCAACTTGGCTATCACTGTTTGTTCTTCCCAGGTGATTCCCTGCAACCTGTCCCACCCAACTTGCTGGCTAATCCAAGCTGTTTCCAGTGTTTTTGTTTGTTTGTTTTGTTTGTTTGTTTCATAGGAAAAGCCTGACTTGGCTCATGCTTCAGCCTTTCCTAAAGTCCCTCAAACAAGAAGGATCTGGCTTTTGCATGCCCCATACCTCTTGCTAAGTGGCCCCAAGCCCAGAACTAGATGCAACCTGCCTTGATTCACACCTTGTCCACTCTTAGGCACTTCCAAGCACAAGTAGCAGCCATCTGCAGATCACTTTGTAGGTCATGCCATGCAGCCCCAGAACCAGGACACACAGACCACATCTAAGTACAACCCAAACACCTCCTCTACAAGTGACACACTGATAGGGTGGAATCAGCAGGTATCAGAGCCCTGCTGAAGTAAGTCTTGCTCCATGGGGTGGGCTCTTGCACAGCTGATACTCCAGTGTGGTAGAAGCAAGTTCTTGAAGTTAATCAATCTTGGGGTAAATTCCTTCCCTTGATGTACCAATAGAAATCAAGGCTTAACTATAACAGGTGAGTGTACACAGGCCACATGAGGGATGCACCTTCAATGTCACGCTCAGGTGAATTGAGGAGGTTGTGCCACTGAATCCTACAGAACACCTGCTGCATTAGGCCACTCTACCAAGACAGAGACATAAAGCAGTTCTTCCTACTACATAGAAACAAACACAATTTGTTTCTATAACATAATAAGGAGACAAAGAGACATGTCCAAAATGAAAGAAAACAAAAGTCCACAAAGATAACTACCAAGATGAAGACAAAAAAATGCCTAGATGCAGAGTTCAAAACACTGGTTATAATGATATTTGATGAATTTAGGTATAGAGTAGATGGACATAGAGAGAACTTCATCAACATAAAAAGGACATGCAAACCATAAAAAAGAACCAGACAGAAATGAAGGATATACAAACTGAAGTGAAGAATGATGTACAGGGAAACAACAGTTGAGAATCAAAAAAGCAACTTGGAATATTAGGAAGCAAAATACACCCAATCAGAACAACAAAAAGAAAAATTAATTTTAAAAAATGAAGATAGTGTAAGGAGGCTCTGAGACAGTTTTAAATGTACCAACATTTACATCAAGGGGGTTCTAGAAGGAGAAAAGAGAAAGGAAGAAAAGGAAAACGTATTTGAAAAAATAATGGCAGAAAATGTCCCTAACCTGGTAAAGGAAATAAGCATACAGGTCCAGAAAGTATAAAGAGTCCCAAACAAGGTGAACCCAAAGACACATCATAATCAAAATGCAAAAGATTAAAGACAATATTCAGATCTTGTAACATAGAAACCCATAGCTGAAACCTATATGTTCATGTTGACCAATGTCACCACAATAAATAAATAAATAAATAAATAAGCAAGCAAATAAATAAAATATTAAAGACAAAGAAGGAATATTAAAAGCATCAAGAGAAAAGGAATTAGGTGCCTACAATGGAGTGCTCATAAGACTGGCAGCTGATTTCTCAACAGAAACTTTGCAGGCCAGAAGGGAGTGGCAAGAAATATTCAAAGTGATGAAAAGCAAGGACCTGCAACCAAGATTACTCTAATAAAAGGACAGATGAAGAGCTTCCCAGACAAGAAAAAGATAAAGGAGTTCATCACCACCAAACCAATATTAGAGGAAATGTTAAAGGGTCTTCTTTAAGAAGAGGAATAAAAAAAATTAAAAATATGAACAATAAATACAAATCAATCAACAATTGAGCCTAAAAGAGCCAAACAAATATAAACAAACTCATGGATACAGAGAATATTTTGATGGTTTCCAAATAGGAGGGGTATCAGGAGATGGGTAAAAGAGGTGAACGGATTAAGAAGTACAAATTGGTTGTTACAAAATAGTCATGATATGTAAAATACAGCATACGGAATATAGCCAATAATACTATAACTATGTATGATGTCAGAGGGGTATAAGATTTATTGGCATGATCACTTAGTAAGTTATAGAAGGTCTAATCACTGGGGTGTACACCTGAAACTAATATGATATGGTATGTCAACTGTAATTGAAAAAGAAAAAAGAAAAAAATTAGCCATATGTACTATATAATCTCAACAATGAAATTACATACTGAATGTCTCCCAAAAATGTAGGCACAATTTAACAGAAGATAGCTCAATTTTGAAAATAAAATGTATTTTAATAAACACTGCCTTTATAATTATTCAAAGTTTGTGTATACATTTTGGGACATTCTAAAGATATCATAAAAATATTCAGAATTAAAATTAACTTATTTTCTTATATTAACCAAAATAAATCATTATGATATTGAATGGTAAATTCCATGTTCTTTGTATTAATTGGGACTAAAATTACTAACTCTGAGCAAATTCATTTAATTAAAGATTTTATATCCTTCCACAGCCTTGTAGAAAACATATAAATAAGAAGTATTAATGAAATATACTAGATACTACTTTATATAACTGGCTTAACTGACCTCTGAAGGAAAGGAGTATACTGGTATTATTAATTTTTATCCTTACAAAGGCTTAAATTAGAGAAGATACAAGTGTTGGAAAATTCATTACATCCATATTATTTTAAAGCTCATCTATAAAGGCTAAGTTTAATCTGATATGCATGCTTATGTTGTATTCATCTCATTTAAGTTGGATAGTTTCAGTATTTTACATTCAAAATTCCAACTGATGATGTTTCTGCAACTCCTTATAAATCATAGACTAATTCCACTAGAAAGAACCTCAAAATGATCATTTGATCTATCCTTTGTTTTAATCAAATAAATGGCTGAATATCTCAAGAAACTTTTTAGAGGTCCAACTATCAAAGAATTTTATTTTTTAGAAATTGACAATAAAAAAGGCAGGAGATTTATATTTTCAATATTTTAAATAATTTATAGTGAAAAACTAATTGATATTTTCCTCTAAGTAATGATAACATGTTATCCCACAGTCTACTAATCATATAAACATCATTCTAGAATACCCAATTAGACATTTATTCCTTTTTTATAAAGACTTAAACTTTAAAATAAAATAGAAAAAGAAATATCTGCTCTGTGTTCAAAGCAAGTCAATGCACAAGGTACTTCCATTCTTCTTATCCCATTTTCCTATATAAGAATATTATCAGACACCAGAACTTTAAACAACCTAACAGCTTGCACTCAAACTTGAGAAAGGGATTATGGGATTTTTGAAATTTTAAGTGACAGAAAGAAATCTGTCCATTTTCAGCCTCTGAATATACTTACTAGTTTAACAGACTTTTTTTTTTTTTACTAAATACATTGTTAGCTTTCACTTTGTCAGGTGATTTGAAAATCTCTGCAACACTTCCAACCTGCATTAAATGAGATCTAATGGATTAAGATACAAGTAGTCTTTCTTGTATGTCATGTTGGAAACCTTTCACAAGCACTGGAAAGCCCTTGATATAAAAGTAGCCAAGGGGTGCCAATGATGAAAGACTTTGTTGCCATGGTGTCATCTCATAAATCATCAATTATTGTCTGTTATTATGAATGTGACAGCCACATACTGTCATAAAGGGATTTGCATTTTCGTCTAGATTTAAGAATTATTTTTCAGACATCAATTGCTTTGTAAAAGAAATGTCATGACAACGTTGGAACATTTTAAGCTTGTTATGGAGTTTTCAAGCATTCATTTGGACTTTGTCAGTTTGGCATTTCAGCATCCCAACCTCCTTTGCATCATTAAATAGTTTATTTTTATAGTTCACAAACATAAGTATATAGCATAACAGGCTCAACTCAACCGAAGCAATGGAACTCTTTTGGTTGGTATGACAACCTAAACTGAACAATTTCCTGTCACTGTTTTAAAAGAGACACTCTCATGTGGCCCTAAATACTAATTACAAACACAAGCCATTTGCTAACATGTTCAGTTTGCAGATTAAAGCACTTCATGCCTAATTTATCATTTAACATGTCCTCCCACATGTGTAGTGTGGTAGAGAATGAATAATCACTTGTTTATAAAATTTTGCAATGTAATTTCACTAATTATTTTTGAAGTTGCTGGAATTTAGTTGCACTTACTACAAATTCATTAAACTCAAAGTATTTGCAAAGTACAAGGAAAAATTCCTAAATGTAATTCCTGAATTAGGTTTGAAATGTTTGCTTAAACTTCTTTCCTATAAATGCCTCTTTTAAAGATGATTATATGTTACCTAGGAAAGTTGAAAAAGTTTTAAGAACATATGTGGAATAATGTATTCTCTCACAATCTATTCATTTCAATTAAATAAAGAAGTAATATATTTGGTTAAAACCTGCCATGAATGATTTAGTGAAGGTACCAGTTGATACTCAAAATGGGAAATCTATTTTTTCAAATAAAGCGGAAGATTCATGGGGAAATAGTAAATCCATCAGGCAATACAATCACAGTACTATTGTACATATAGTCTAACATTAAGCTTTCCCTTTCCCTTCTCCATACACACACACATTTTATACAAGCCTTAAAGCCTATACTTCATCTTTTGAGGGGGAGGAGAACATGGAGGTGAGGAGAATTTCTAACTAGCCCAGAGTGTGATCAAGAACTACAAATTGTTAAACTATCTTCAAAGAATGTGTACCTCTAACCAACACCTGTGAAAATGTTAGGATACCATTATCACATACAGAGGTGTGTGTGTGTGTGTGTGTGTGTGTGTGTGTGTGTGTGTGTGTGTTTTAATTAAAGCACTTCTATTTTCCAGGTTAATGAATTACCTAGTACTTGATGGAAAAAACTTTGCTAGTGGGTATCATTATGATTTAAAGATTAAGAAAGGAAAGGTTTAGTTGCATTATTGAGTAGGCACTGAGCATTCTTAGTGCTAGGCTGAATTTAGATATAGGGCAGCTGCTGTAGGCAGGTTTCTCTCTGGAAAGACCCCTAAACTGACCTTACCTATTTTCTCACAACTAACCCTCAAGATTAGAATTTGACATAAATATTTTTAAAGTCTCCAAAGCTGAATGGTTTTACGTAGCATTTTTAAGGAGGTTGTCAATTTATCAAAATCAAATATAATGAACATGCTCTAGTTGATTCTCTAAAAAATAAGCTGGAACATAGAAAGTTTACCTCTGGGAATGCCTACAGAATGCATTGTTTTGTATGGGGGTGAAGCAAAATGGATGATGTGAGGTCTCTGCTTCTGTTACTATCTGGACACTACTATTCCCATCAAAATAAATTGCTTAACAGGGCCTGTCCTACCACGCTCATATAGCTCTACCCATAACTCCTGTTAATCAACACAAATTGTAAGTCCAAAGAAAATAAAAATCCTGTAGTTCTGGTCTCCTGTGGTTAAACAAGAAGGAATGACAAAGTGCTCCCAACTGCTTCTCAATCTAGCAGCTGTAGCCTTAACACTCTAAAGCCCCATAGGCCTTCTGACAGCCTGTGTTCACAGGTGTTCCTCTTTTTCAAGCACCAACTCAGTGACTCTGAAGCAGGAATTTTGCCTCACCACAGTGTCAGGGTGAAAGCTCCAGTGCCCTAATTTCAAAAGGAAATCTGGTCAGCTTGAAGCAATAAAAACTAATCTGAATGCAGCCAGTCATTGGCAGGGAGCACATGCTCCTAATTTCAGAAACAATTTATAAAATTCCATAAGCTGCTATACAGCACTTGAAGAGAAATAAAACATAATGTTAGTAGTAATAATATAATTCAATTGCTCAACAAATATTTATTGAATACTAAACATCAGTAATACATGCTAGATACAAGAGACAACAGTGGTCAGCAAAACAAAGGCATGGTGCCCCACCTACATCATGCTTATCAAATTACCACAGCATTTTAGTATTTCCAAAAAATTCTTACATACTTTTGCTCATTTTCTTGTTCTTCACAACAACCTTGTGAGAGACATCCATAATTCCATTTTATGGATGAAAGACAGAGACTTATAGATGTGAAGTAATTTGCTTATAATTTTAGAGCTATTTATTACTTTACTGAGGGATTAAGCACAAGATTTCTGACTACAGATTCAGAACTCTTACCACCATAGCAGCATTTCCAAAAATGTGTTTCATGGGCTACCAGTTCTCTGAACAGAATGTTTTCTTTAATAAAAAACACAAACAGAGAAATCTCTTTTCTTATAGATTCATAGAGACAATTTAAACTTTATAGGCTATAAGACAAATTTGTTTAAATTTGATGAACAATTTTTTATTAGCCTTACGTTTCCTAAAACTATTCTACCCCAAATCATCTCTGTGGGTAGAAAAATGAATACAGGGTGGTTCAGGAAATTATGACAAACTAGTACACTGGATGCAAAGTAGAGGGTGTGGAGGCTACAGAAAGGATATATGTTGGAGAGTTGCATAGTACATTTCTAAATCTATGCATGACCATGAATGTGTGTGTCTATAGAAGACCAAGAGGCATTTTATTCTCTTCTCACTAGATGTTATTATAGAAATGGGCAGATATGTTTGGAGAGAATAAGGAAGGCCTAAGTACATTATCAAGATGATGAAAAATTTAGGATGCAACAAACAAATGGAACTGAGATAATTCCATTGAACACCTTTCATTGAGAAGATCAGATCATCCCTTAACCAAAACTTCACCTAATGGCTAATTCTAGGACTAGGGTAGAAATTACAGAAGATGAGCCTGGAGCACCTTATAGTGCTAAACAGTAAGAAAGTGCTTTAAAAAAATCCATAATTGGCCGAGACCAGTTTGGCTCAGTGGATAGAGCATCAGCCTGTGGACTGAAAGGTCCCAGGTTCGATTCCGGTCGGGGGCATGTACCTTGCTTGCAGGCACAACTCCAGTAGGGGGCGTGCAGGAGGCGGCTGATCTATGTCTCTCTCTCACCAGTGTTTCTGACTTTCTATCCCTCTCCTTTCCTCTCTGTAAAAAATCAATAAAATATATATTTTTTAAAAAGAATATACAAAAAAAATCCATAATCATGGAGTCATGTAAAGGTATAAAAGGGCCAACTTAAAGATTTCCTAATAGGCAAAGATGAAAAAATTTAAGCAATAAAATAAATATTGTAGTACTGGATTATAATTCAAAGTATAAAACAAATACTTATGAGTCCATACTGAAATAAATGATTAAAGAAATAGATAAATAAATGGAGAAGAGATAAATCTACTGTGTAAACAAATTCCAAATAATTTTTGAAGATACTAAGATACTCTGTCCTTAAGATTATGAATCATAATTCTCCATTACTTAATTGTGGGGTGCACATAGTGACTTCCTTCCAAAAACTTCCAAAAATCATATTATAGATAGAATGGGGGAGTCACTTTGTAGTGGAGAAAACTGACAAACACTATAGGAGACATGTGATCAAGGTCAACATCAAAAACGATAAGACATGATAAGGTGTATCATTAATAAAATTTGATGAAAACGGTATTTTACCTCAGTGGTTTTTCTCAAAAAAAACAAACACCTAATTTAATAATAATAAAAACACCAGACAAATCCCAGTTAAGGGACATTCTACAAATAGCTGACCTGTGCTCCTCAAAACTGTCACAATCATTCAAAACAAGGAAAATCTTAAAAACTGTCATAGCAAAAAGGAGTCTAAGGAGACATAATGACCATATGTAAGGTGGTATCCTACATCCTGGAACAATAAAAAGGGTATTAGGGAAAAACTGAGGAAATCTGAGCAAAGTATAAACTTTAGTTAATAGAAGTATATCAATATTGTGTCATTAATTGTGAAATTGATTCATTAACTGTATGTTAACAATAGGGAAAGTGGCTACAGTGTACATAGGAACACCTGTGTTAATAGCGGTGCTATTTACAATAGTTAAGTTCTGGAAATAGACCAAGTGAACATTAGTAGATGAGTGGATAAAAAGGCTGTTGTACATTTATAGAATGGAATACTATGCAGCTATAAAAAGGGAGGCTCTCTTACTCTTTGACACAGCAAAATAAGCCAGTCAGAGAAAGACAAGTACCACTATATTTTTTATACTTAACATTTTAGATATATCAATCTGTGATTTAATGAGTATTTGTAAAACTCTTACAGCAAAAAGAATATAAATCACTCTTTTTGTTGTTTAGGCTAATTTTATTTCATGCAGCATAACCATACAGATCTGTTGACCAACCATATTATAGCAATACAGCTAGAACTAGCCATTTTTAATAAAAAATGTGCAAATAATTTGATTTTATCAAATAAAAATCAAATAATTTCGTGTATATATTTAAATAGAATATTGTCTATCAATAGAGTACTTTCTAATGATAAATCATTACAAAATACTTTAAATTCTCCTTATTGCAACAAATCAAAGCATGGCTGCTGTTATGATCAGGCTTCAGTATCTCATATGTTTTAGCAGCTTTTACATTACACATTTAAAGAAATCTGGATCACTGTATATATCAGATAATCCAGCATTTTCTATCATAAATTATGAATATGATATCACTGATATAAATCTATTGATACAAGTAAATATTTTTACATCTCTGTTTCTAATGGATTTCATTGTAAGCTTTATAGCTAGCCCACTTTTATACTTGTCCCCTTTTGAGCATTAGAATCTATAATAATAAAAGCATAATATGCCAATTAGACCAGACAACCTTCCAGACAAAGCTGGGGCTGTGAGGGAAGCCCAGGTCCTGGATGCCTGCCAGCATCCAGAGAGAAGCTTGGGTCCCCAGTGCCAGAGGGAAGCTGGTGCTGGCAGCCAGGGGAAGGAAGGCCTGCTCTTACACAAATTTCATGCATCGGACCTCTAGTTAGAAAATAAAAATTCTAAAGGACAATCTAAAGTAAGCAGATCTTTGGAGTCATAATATGCTGGGAGGAGGAGAACCCTTTGAGCAAGTTTATTATTTGTATTGAAATTTTGGTGTTATCAAAAACAGAAGCAGGACATGTCTTTAGAGCACTTCACATATATCTTCAGGATTTTAGAGCATGTTGCCATGGAACATAATTCCTTTAAGAACTACAAATAAAAGAACTGACATTTGCCCTAACTGGTTTGGCTCAGTAGATAGAGTGTCAGATTGAAGGGTCCCAGGTTCGATTCCGGTCAAAGGCATATAACTTAGTTGTGGGCACATCCCCAGTGGAGGGTGTGCAGGAGGCAGCTGATCAATGTTTCTCTCACATTGATGTTTCTCTTACCAGATGTGGGAAGTTTTCAGTCATTATTTACTTAAATAGGTTTTCAGTATCTTGTTCTTTCTCTTCTTCTGGCACCCCCACAATTCTGATGTTGGTATGCTTGAAGCTGTTTCAGAGGCTCATTACATTATTTTCATATTTTTGGATTATTTTCTCTTCTTGCTTTTCCAGTTGAGTGTTTTCTGATTCTTTATATTTCAAGTTTTTTACTTGATTCTTGCCTTCTTCTAGTCTACTGTTAGGTCTTTGTATAATATTTTTTATATCAGTCAGTATATGTTTACTTTCTAGTTGGTCCTTTTCCATCTCTAGTTGGTCCTTTTCCATCTCTAGTTGGATATTTTCCATCTCTAGTTGATTCTTTTTCATCTCCTCTTGAGTCGCTAACTGTATCCAACTTTTCTAGGATATTCTTGAAAAACCTTATAACCTTGGTATTGAACTCTATATCCAGTTGTTTGTTTTCCTCCATTTCCTTTGTTTGTGATCTCTTCCTTTGTCTCACCATTTTCTCTATGCCAGGAGAACTTCTGTGTTGGATTCAGCCTTGTGATACAAGAGGTGCAAAACTGCAAAAGCCTCTCTGTTGAGGTTGGGATGGGTGGAGTCTCAGTGCTTTAATGTATCGCCTTGCCTTCCAGTTGGCCTCGCCCTCCATGGCCCCTGAATCTCACATGACTGGGTAATCGCTGGAACGGTCCCTGTGTGCACTCACGCTCTCTCACAATGCCTCTAGACTGCTGCCTTTCCAGCTCCCCTGTGCTCCGGGACCATATGAGTCTGGGTCCACAGGGTTTGGCTCAAAACTGGGATTTAGTGTAGTTAGAAGTGGCACAGTTGGGAGGGTCTGTCTTCCGCCCACTCGTGAAAGCCAGCGACACAATCAGCAGTCAGTCCTCTGCGCGCAGTGCCACATCATAATTAAAATACCAAGAGCAAAAGACAGAGAGAATATTAAAAACAGCAAGAGAAAAACAGTTCATTACCTACAAGGGAGCACCCATACGACAGTCAGCTGATTTCTCAGCAGAATCGATGCAAGCCAGACGGGAGTGGCAAGAAATATTCAATGTGATGAATAGCAAGAACCTACAACCAAGAATAATCTATCCAGCGAAGTTATCATTCAGAATTGAAGGGCAGATAAAGAGCTTCACAGATAAGAAAAAGCTAAAGGAGTTCATCAACTCCAAACCAGTATTATATGAAATGCTGAAAGGTACTCTTTTAGAAGAGGAAGAAGAAAAAGGTAAAAGACAAAAAATTATGAACAACAAATACATATCTATCAACAAGTGAATCTAAAAATTAAGTGAATTAAAATTTGATCAACAGAATAAACTGGTGAATATAATAAAATCAGGAGCACAGAAAGGGAGTGGACTGATAATTCTCAGGGGGAAAGGGGTGAGGGGTGTACAGGGATAGACTGGAAAAAAGTCATACATCTATGGATGAGGTCAACAGGAGGGAGGGAAGGGTGGGTGATGGGTGGAGGGGAGCTATGAAGGGGAAAAAAGAGAAACAAATGTAATAATCTGAATAATAAAGATTTAATTTAAAAAAACCAAACAATAAAATATATTAAAAAAATAAAAAACTCAGAACAGACATTTGGCATAATGATTCCATTTCTTAACATTTTGTTGCAATCATCAAGATGTATTACAAACACTCCCACTTCAGGGACATTGCACTGCCTTTTCAAATGCATTCATATTGGATCTTCAAATCAACTCCATTTTAGCAACTAATTAGTTACACTAGTAAACTTTTAAGAATAGGGCTATGCAATTTTGGAAAATGTCACCACTTCTTTTGTAAATTAATGATGTTCCAAATTGCACAATAATAGGTGTTTATCAGCCTGTCTCAGCCATTTATCTATATCTACACTGAGTCCTCCAGAGAAATTCATTCTCTGTCACCCTACTCACCGGTATTTAGATGTACAAATATTTTAGCAGTCCTTTAATTTATACATCACTAGGCAACTGTTTTAAGTTTAAAAGAAAGAACAAAATTTCACCTGAAAATTCACAGGTAATGTAATGCAAAAGTCAGTTTTCTTTCATTTATATTAATGAAACATACAACCTGAGACCTAATGTATTGTACCTTCACATCATTAAATGTAACATGCAGAACCTTACATTACTATGCTACACATGGCCAATAAATTTTAGTATTCACAGGATTATGGTAATTAAGTCTTCCTTTTCTTTGATGATGTGACACTTGCTTGACTGTAATGTCACTCCACTTAAAGACTGTGTAAACAACATTATCTTAGTCACTCTGCATTACATTTCCAACTGTGAGCAAAATTACTATACCAGAGTGGACAATAATGTTACTAATCCCAAGGAAACATAATGTAAATTATTTACTCAAGTTTCAAATTGGATTTTCAATAAACAAAAAAGAATAATTTCTGTGCATGTATATATTAATGGATGTTGGGCATCCATGACAAAGCACATGGGTATTCTTGGAGGCAGTGATAATGATAAAATGTCCATTATTTTGATGTTTTGTGGATAAGTGTTGTTTGCTAAGGCTTCCTTCAGGCTAACAAAAGTATAGATACTCAGTAAGAAGTAGTACATAGAACAACTGCAAATGGTTTTGTAAATAAATATTCATTAATATCTCAAATGAAAATGATGATGTTTAGAAATGCAGATGATAAAAGCAATCCAACAATCCTTATCTTCCTCTTTTCCTTTTGTTCATACTCAGCAACCATAATATTTAAATTTTAAGTAGAATACTAATTTCTTAATAGTATTGTCAGCCATTTTGTATATTATGTCCAAGAAGTGCTATCTTGAAAATTTTCTGACCTATAAAAACAGGTTAAAGGCTTTGAGATATCTTGTATTGTAAGTGATTTATAGTCTTTGTTCATAATGTTAGAAAACCTGATGAGGAGAAACCAAGATGGTGGCATAGATTAACACCTAAACTGCTGCCTTGCACAACAATTTCAAAACTATAGCTAAAATAGTTTTGAATGGACAGAATGGACATCATCCAGAACCAAAGGAAAGATGGCTGAATGGAAATTCAACTAGAAGGTAAGAGAGGGGCTCACGGAGACTCAGAGGGACTGCAAAAAGCTGAGGTATGGAGACACATGCGTGTAGATGACAGGTGGAGGAGTGCCTGTCTGGCTTCCTCTAGCGGGAGGGAGATGGAAACTCCCAACTGCACTGAACCCCAGTTCTGACTCCACTGAACCCCAGTTCAGGGAGAAACTCATATGGGGGGAGTCTGGACTGTTGGAAAAAGGGAGGAGTGCACTGAAAGTCAGGGGAGCAGTAAAAGGCAGAGTTCTGGAGGCTGTGCGCATGTGAGTGAACACAGAGAGTACTGACTACTGAGTGGGCCACTGGCTTTCTCTAGCGGGAGAATAATGGAACCTCCCAACTGCACTGAATTCCAGTTCTGACTGCACTGAACCCCAGTTTGGGGTGAGAACCTGGGGACACAGATTCATACAAGTCCCAGAGTGCATGGAAACTCAGGGGAGCCACGAAAGGCAGAGGTCTGCAGGCACACGCGCAAGTGTGTGCAGAGAGTATTGAGGTGATCACTGAGGAACAATGAGACCCAGGGGCCTCATAGGGAAGGACTGACTGGAAGTCAAGGCTGTCTGCTCAGCCTTGAGACTCTGCCCCATCCAAGCTAAGCACAGAGGCTTTTGCAATTTTGCAAGTCTTATCTCATAAAGCTGTCTCCAGCACAGAAGGGTAGACACAGCTGATCGTCACAGCCAATTGGCTTGGAAGTCAATTCCCCCTAGTGATACCAACAACAATCAGGACTTAGGTACAACAAGGCTATACATACAGTCCTCAAAGGGGTGCACCAAGAGTGTCCACCTCAGGTAATTGGGAAGGCAGAGCTACTGGGCCATATAGGACACCTAGCATACAAAACTACTCTACCAACTCAGGTGAGTAGAGAAAATTCGGAGACAAAGAAACAGATCACAAACAAAAGGAATGGAGGAAAACAAACAACTGGATATAGAGTTCAAAACCATGGTTATAAGGTTTTTCAAGAATTTCTTGAAAAGGTCAATAAATTCAGTGAGATTTTCAAGGATATGAAAAAGGACCCATTAGAAATTAAACATACACTGACTGAAATTAAAAATATTATACAGAGACATAACAGCAGACTAGAAGAATGCAAGAATCAAGTCAAAGATTTGAGATACAAAGAAGCAGAAAACACTCAACTGAAAAAGCAAAAAGAAAAAAGAATCCAAAAATCTGAAGGTAGTGTAAGGACCCTCTGGGACAACTTCAAGCATACCAACATCAGAATTATGGGGGTGTCAGAAGAAGAGAGAGGGCAAGATACTGAAAACCTATTTGAAGAAATAATGAATGAACACTTCCCTCACCTGGTAAAAGAAATAGACTTACAAGTCCAGGAAGTGCAGAGAACCCCAAACAAAAGGAATCCAAAGAGGACCACACCAAGACACAACATAGTTAAAATGCCAAGAGCAAAAGACAAAGAGAGAATATTAAAAGCAGCAAGAGAAAAACAGTTAATTACCTACAAGGGTGTACCCATACGATTGTCAGCTGATTTCTCAACAAAAACAATGCAGAACAGACGTGAGTGGCAAGAAATATTCACAGTGATGATTAGCAAGAACCTACAACCAATATTACTCTACCCAGCAAAGCTATCATGCAGAATTAAAGGTCAGATAAAAAAACACAGATAAGAAAAAACTGAAGGAGTTCATCAACACCAAACCAGTATTATATGAAATGCTGAAAGGTACTTCCTCTCTTAAATAAATAAAACTATTTTTAAAGAGAGAAGCCCCCAAAAATGTCTTCATCACAAGAGATTAACATATTTCTATTTTGTTTACTAGAATTGTCACCTTCCATAGTAGAAGTTGTACTAAAAACATAACTATGATCAATATTCTCATAGATAAGCAATTTTCTTTTTTAAAGTCATTTAAAATAATAGATACTCTGTACTAGAAATAGGATATACTTGTGGGTGTGAATGTGTGAGTGTATGTGTGTGTGTTTGTGTCATATGTTTGCAATTATGGGAGTTTAAATAAAAATCAGTTTCACCTGATTCTGTATTATATTCTAATTTCTTACAATATTGAACAAGTCTCTAACTGATTTTTTTTCCAGTGCACATAGAATATAACAAAAGCTGTAAGCTCTATGTTAAACTTCACAGTAAAGATCCAGATCTTCCTAATAAAAAAAATATCTACAAATAATATCCAATTATTTTGCCCCATCATCCAAAAAGAAATACAGAACTATATAGAAAAGTCAACCTGAATCCTCCCTTATTTTTAAGTAACTATATGCAGTGCCATAAAAGCACTGTTGGAATCAAATCTTAAGTGAGCTGAAAATACTGAATAGTCTCTTCTCTGAATCTGAAATGTACATAAAAAATCTTGAAACACACACACACAAAGCCATAAAAAAAGGGTGTTTGTCTTCCTACTGTATTTCAGCATTTTTCATGTGAGGCTTCAGAATGGGAAACATTAAAGATGAATTTAAGATGGTGTGTTGCCATTGCCTAGTTCTTCTAATGCTGAGATACTGCTTCCTTCTTCTATCCAACCTCCCATACCCCAATTGTCCTAGAATTATGAGAAACACAAAGATAAATACTAAAATTTATTATCTTAATTAAGCTAGAATGTGTTATAACAGTTTTCACAAGTTGATAAAATTCAATTTTGTCTTTATATTTTATGCACAATGAGTAAATTATAGATTCAAGGTAAAGTGAATATATGTGTCATAGATAAAAAGTTATAGGATGCTTTTAAGAACTTGTTTAGGGCAGCCGGGGACCCAGAGCACGGCTTTCCAGGTGGTGCGGACGTGCAGGCGGCTGATTGGGAGACCCATGTGGTGCATGGAAGGGTCAGATTTTGCCTGGGACAGGTAGGTGCCTTGTGTGCTGTACCTGGTGGTGTTGTGGTCTGTGCCTTTCAATCAACGTAGGAGAGAGAACTACATAACCAGACACCTGGAGAAGAAAGACCATGGGCAGAAAAAGAAACAGCCCACATAAGACAGAAAGGCAGGTTTCACCAGAAAAGGAAGTAAACGAAATAGAAGCAGAAATAAGCCTGCCAGAGAAAGAGTTCAGAGAAATGATCATAAGGTGGATGAAAAGAATGGAAGACAAAATCGACAATCTGAGTAAGAGCCAAGAGGAAATGAAGAAGACCAAAGAGGAGATGAAGAAGCAGCAAGAAGAAATGCAGAAGAACCTAGAGGAGATGCAGAATAAAGAAGAAATAAAAAATGATATCACTGCTATAAAGAACTCAATAGAAAGCATCATAAGTAGACCAGAAGAAGCAGAGGACCACATCAGTGAGCTAGAAGACACGGTAGGAAAAAATACCCATGTACACCAGCTTCTAGAAAAAAAAGTTAAAAAGCAAGAGGAGAGCCTAAGGGAACTTTGGGATAACATGAAACAAAACAACATCCGCGTAATTGGGGTTCCAGAAAGAGTGGAAACTGAACAAGGATTAGAGAACCTGTTTGAAGAAATAATGACAGAAAAATTTCCCCAATATAGGAAAGAAAAAACCCACACAAATCCAAGAAGCTCACAGAGTCCCAAGCACAATGAACCCCAACAAACCGACACCAAGGCACATTATAATTAAATTGGCAAACACAGACAACAAAGTAAGAATCTTAAAAGCAGCCAAAGAGAAACAAAAAGTTACCTACCAAAAAAACCCCATGAGACTAGCTACTGACTTCTCAACAGAAACTCATCAGGCCAGAAGGGAATGGAATGAAATATACAAAGTCATGCAAAGGAAGGGTCTGACTCCAAGAATACTGTACCCTGCAATAATTTTAATCAAAATTATAGGTGAAATCAGAAGCTTCACAGACAAAAAAGGACTAAGGGAATATATTACCACCAAACCAGCAATGCAAGAAATGTTAAAGGGTCTGCTGTAATAAAAAGAAAGAGGAAGTGAAGAAGGAACTCGGGGGTAAGGACTAAAAATGGCAACAGATAAGTACTTATCAATAATAACTTTAAATATAAACGGATTAAATGTTCCAATCAAAAGACATAGGGTAACCGATTGGATAAGAAAACATAATCCATATATCTGCTGTCTGCAAGAAACCCACCTCAGGAAAAGAGATGCACACAGAATGAGGGTGAAAGGATGGAACATGGTATTTCAGGCAAATGGAAATGAAAAAAAAGCTGGGGTTGCAGTACTTCTATCTGACAAATTAGATCTCAAAGTGAAGGACATAACAAGAGATAAAGAAGGACACTACATAATACTAAAGGGAACAATCCAACAAGAAGAAATAACTCTGGTAAACATATATGCACCCAATATAGGAGCACCTAAACACATAAAAAAAAAACTCTTGGAGGATATTAAGGGAGAAATTGACAGCAATACAATCATACTAGGAGACTTTAATAGCCCACTGTCACCATTGGACAAATCCTCTAAACAAAAAGTCAACAAAGAAACATCAACCCTAAATGACTCACGAGACCAGATGGAATTAATTGACATCTTCAGAACATTTCACCCCAAAGCCACAGAATATACATTCTTCTCCAGTGCACATGGGTCATTTTCAAAGATAGATCATATGTTGGGTCATAAGAAAAGTTTCTTAAAATTCAAGAAGATAGAAATCATATCAAGCATTTTCTCAAACCACAGTGGAACAAAACTGGAAATCAACTATAATAAAAACAATAGAAAGAAAACAAACACATGGAGACTAAACAGCATGCTATTAAACAATGACTGGGTAACCAAAGAGATCAAGGAAAAAATAAAAAACATCATGGCAACAAATGACAATGACAACACAACATCCAAAATTTATGGGACACAGTGAAAGCGGTCTTGAGAGGGAAGTTGTTAGCCCTAGAAGCCTACTGCAATAAACAGGAAACAATGGTAATAAATTACCTAAACCTACAACTCAAAGAGCTAGAACAAGAGCAACAAGAAAAGCCCAGTGTACTCAGAAGGAAGGAAATAGTGAAGACCAGAGCAGAGATAAACAACTTGGAGACCAAAGAAACAATTCAAAATATCAACAAAACAAAGAGCTGGTTCTTTGAAAGGATAAAAAAGATTGATGGCACTCTAGCCACGCTCACCAAGAAGCAAAGAGAGAAGACCCAAATAAACAAAATCAGAAATGAAAGAGGAGAAATAACAACAGACCCTGTGGAAATTCAAAGGATTGTTAAAAAATACTATGAACAACTCTATTCCAATAAATTGGACAACCTGCAAGAAATGGACAATTTCCTACAAAAAATAATCTTCCAAAACTCAATGAGGAGGAAGCCAAACATCTCGATAGTCCAATTAACAATGGAAGAAATTGAAGCAGTCATCAAAAAGCTTCCAGCAAATAAAAGCCTGGGACCAGATAACTACACAGAAGAGTTTTACCAAACATTCAAGGAAGAATTAAAACATATCCTCCTCAGACTATTCAAAAACATTCAAGAAGAAGGAACACTTCCAAACACCTTCTATGAAGCCAGCATCACCCTAAAAACAAAACCATATAAAGACAACACAATAAAAGAGAATTATAGGCCATAGATGCCAAAATCCTCAACAAAATTCTAGCAAATCGGATTCAGCAGTACATCAGAAAGATCATAAACCATGACCAAGCAGGATTCATCCCAGGAATGCAGGGATGGTACAATATCCGCAAATCAATAAATGTGATACATCTCATAAACAAATTGAGAGATAAAAATCACATAGTCATATCAATTAATGCAGAAAAAAGCATTTGACAAAATCCAACACCCTTTCTTGATTAAAAACTCTCAGCAAAGTGGCAATAGAAGGATCATACCTAAACATCATAAAAGCCATATATGATAATCCCACAGCTAACATCATACTCAATGGGCAAAAACTAAAACCATTTCCCCTAAGAACAGGAACAAGACAGGGATTCCCACTCTCACCCCTCCTGTTCGACACAGTACTGGAAGTATTAGCCATTGCAATTAGACAAGAAGAAGAAATAAAAGGCATCCAAATTGGAAAAGAAGAAGTAAAGCTGCCCTTATTTGCAGATGACATGATATTGTACGTAAAAAACCCAAAGAACTCCATTCCAAAACTAATTGACTTAATTAATGAATTCGGCAATGTAGCAGGATACAAAATTAATGCTAAAAAGTCTGTGGCATTTCTATACACTAATAGTGAAATTACAGAAAGAGAGACTAAAAAAGCAATCCCATTTACCATCACACCAAAAAAATTAAGATACCTAAAGAGGTAAAAGACCTATATGCAGAAAACTACAGGACAGTGAAAAAAGAGATAGAGGAAGTTGTTAACAGATGGAAGAGCATACCAGGCTCATGGATTGGGAGAATCAACATCATTAAAATGTCCATACTACCCAAAGCAATCTACGGATTCAACGCACTGCCCATTAAAATACCAATGACATATTTCACAGACGTACAAAGAATTCTTCATAGATTCATCTGGAACCAAAAAAGACCACAAACAGCTACAGCAATTCTGAGAAAGACGAATAAAGTAGGTGGGAACTCAATACCAGATTTCAAGCTATACTACAAAGCAACTGTTCTCAAAACAGCCTGGTACTGGCACAAGAACAGACATATAGACCAATGGAATAGAATAGAGAACCCAGATATCCACCCAAACCACTATGCTCAACTAATATTTGACAAAGGATGCATGAACATTCAATGGAGCGAAGACAGCCTCTTCAATAAATGGTGTTGGGAAAATTGGACAGATACATGCAAAACAATGAAACTGGACCACCAACTTACACCAAATACAAAAATAAATTCAAAATGGATAAGGACTTAAACATTAGAAGGGAAACCATAAAAGTACTAGAGGAATCCATAGGCAGCACAATCTCAGATATATGCTGAAAGAACTTCTTCACTGATACTGCTCCAAAGGCAATGGAAGCTAAAGAAAAAGGAAACAAATGGGACTACATCAAAATAAAAAGCTTTTGCACAGCAAAAGAAACCATCAACAAAACAAGAAAGATCAATGCATGGGAGAACATATTTGCAAATGTTATCACTGATAAAGGTTTAATCTCCAAAATCTACAGCCAATTTATACAACTTAATAAAAGGAAGATGAACGATCCAATAAAAAAATGGGCAACGGACCTAAATAGAACCTTTTCAAAAGATGACAGAAGGAAGGCAAAGGGACACATGAAAACATGTTCAAAGTCATTAATCATTGGAGAGATGCAAATCAAAACGACAATGCCAAACCATCTTACACCTGTCAGAATGGCAATCATCAACAAATCAACAAATGACAATTGTTGGCGAGGATGCGGAGAAAAAGAAACCCTTGTGCACTGTTGGTGGGAATGCAGACTGGTGCAGCCACTGTGGAGAACAGTATGGAGTTTCCTCAAAAAACTAAAAATGGATCTCCCATTTGACCCTGTAATCCCACTCTTAGGAATTTATCCTAAGAAATTACAAACACCAATCAGAAAGGATTTATGTACCCCTATGTTCATAGCAGCACAATTTACAATAGCTACAATTTGGAAACAGCCTAGGTGCCCGTCTGTAGATGAGTGGATCTGAAAACTGTGGTACATCTACACAATGGAATTCTATGCTGCCATTAAAAAAAGGAATTCTTACCATTTGCAGCAAGCTGGTTGGAACTGGAGAGCCTTATGCTTAGTGAAATAAGCCAGTGAATGAAGGAGAAGCACCACATGATCTCACTCATTAATGGATAATAAAGAACATTATAAACTGATGAACAAAATGATCGATACAGAGACAGTAAAGCTTCAGACTGTGAAATTACAGCAGGAAGATTAAAGTTAGGTGAGGCACATAAGAGATCAATCAAAGGACTTGTATGCATGCATATAAGCATAACCAATTAACATAGACACTGGGGGTTTGGGGTATGCCTGGGAGGGAGGGGGAGCAATGGGGAGATATGTATAAAAAATAATAAAAATAGAAAATAAAAAAGAACTTGTTTAGTCCATAATCCTAAATTTTTAGATACAGAAACTGAGGTCTCAACCCACAGTTATTTACAGCACTGTAAGTCATGGACTTCTGACTTTTTTCCCGTATTTTTCCTGTCCTACTATCTCATATTAAAGGAGGTTTTATGAAAATGTGCCTTATAACCAAGGAAAATACAAATTTTCAGTAGTATCCTTATGCTTATCTAAACTAGATATGTTTTTTAGTGAATGATGACACAAATAGTATTAATATTAAGTGATGGGAACCAATCTTTAAATTGGATGTATAATCATGAAAGATAATAAATTAAAAGAATTATATTTTTATTCAAAGGAATTATTTGTTAAAATAACTACTATACTGGCAAGAATGTGTGGAAATCGGAGTGTTTTTATAATGTTAGTGAGAATATAAATCAGAAGCTATTTAGAGAGAAATTTGGTAATAACTATTAAAGTTGACGATGTGTATAGCCCACAATTTGACAATTTCATGTCTAAGTTTATATCCTAAAGAAGCTCTCCCACATGGGCACAAGAAAATATGGTGTCTATTACAATGCTGTAACAATAAAAGAAATTGAAAACAACCTAAATGTCAATCAATACAGTAAAGAATTATCAAACTGTATACTCATAATACTCATACACTGAAATAATACAGTGGAAATTAAAAAATAAATCAACTAGATCTACATATATCCACCGAGATATATCTATAAAATGTAATGTGAAAATAATTACAAAAACATATTATAGTTTTAAACCATTTTAGGTACACTTTCACAAATACAAAAAGTAATACTGCATATTTACACATATAATAAAAGAAACATACAGCAACACTACACACCAATTTTAAGATAGTGGTTACCTCTAGTGGAGGGTGAGTTAAAAGGAGATTAGTATTAGTCATATTAATGCTTTAGAGATACATTTTTTAATTGAGTCATGAATCCAATGTAGCAAAACATAGACATAGTTATTAGTCAACAGCTATCTCTCATTATTTTCTACTCTTTCTACTTGAATTATATTATAATTAATCTTGCTAATTTATTAAATGATAGAAATCATGTTACCAAATTGATTTCAGAATAGAAATGTCATTTTTAGTCATATATATTTAAAGATGAGGTTTTGATATAATTCCAGTTGTCAGGGTATTAAAATGTATTGATCCAAAGTACTAGTATATGAGCTTAGAAATCACACTGCCTTGATTCAACTGCTCTGGTACTGTAGACTGTATGTCCATAATAAGTAACTTAACCTTCTCTGTGTCTCAGTATCATCATCTGTAAACAAGGATCACAATAACAGCACCTACCTTGTAAAGTTGTTATGATGATTTAATGAACTAATGAAAATCACCTGGGATATCATGTTTGAAAAATATTAGATATTATAATGTTCTGACAAAAAATAGTATTAACTATTCATCAAAGTTTATCTTTAATTACCTTAATCATATGTATACACTGGTCAAATGCATCAAATAACTCGTTTTTTTAACTTCTCTCCTTTGAGGATTAACCAATTATGAAGCTCCAATTGTTAGAGTTTTTAGGGAACAGTTAATTTATTAGTACATTTAAATGTAATTCATTCTTATAATATAAAAGATTACTTGTGACCAGATCTATCTGATGATTTAAGGGCATCCCTGTCTATCCAAATTTCTTTTATCAAATTTCATTCAAGTAGACAATCAATTGTTTTGCACACTGTCATATGTATTGACAAGTTGTCCAACAATTTATCATCTTTCATATATCTGTGTTAAATCTGCAGCTAGAATAATAAGAGGGGGGATGAGGAAGAGGGAATAGAGGGGATAAATGGTTATGGAAGAAATAAAATAGAAAGATGTGAGTGAGCATTTTTAAAGTTAATTTAGGATTTGAGATTGTGCATTATTTCCTTTCTCTTTCTTTTTCAGTTTTCTCCTTTTAAAGAAGTCTTTCGTAAGTTTCTCAGCAGAAATGACAATGTTAACTTACCATCCTGACTAAGGATTTATGGTGCAGATCCTACAGGTCATTAAAGCACGTTTAGCAGTGGGGTGTTTTACTTTTCTTTCTTTTTTTCCTAGATAGATTGAAATTTAATTGTTTCCTTGCTAGACAAATATGCTTTTGGATTGCCGGTAATGAAAAGGGCAAACATATGTCAAAAGCATTGTAGCACAGTGGGATTATGTGCCAAGGTCCAGGACAGGACAGACAAACAAGCACAGTCTCAGATCAGTCAAATAGTTACCTCTTAATAAAATCTCAAATGACCAAATTTTGTTTTACCTTTGCCAATGCCTATCAAAAGTTCAAATGAAGTTTTGTTGTGTTAACTACTTACATTTCTCTTATACTTATTTCAACCATTTGTAAAAATAAACAAATTTCATTAGATAAAATTAGAAATGCATTTAAAGACAAGCCAATCTAAAATAAAACAATATATGCATGGCTTTCTTCCGATTAAAGCACCATTAATTGGGCTTTAAATAGAAGCCTTAATTATGTTATGTGACAAAACCTACACTTAAATATTCACTTTTGGACATGGCAGTAATTAGTTTTTATACTGTGTTTTATTGATAAATATGAAAGTCCCAAATTCATAATTTTGCCTTAATTTTCAAACCACACTAAAGGAATATGGTCTTGGTTTTTCCATGCAATAATAATAAGAAAAAATCACAAACTGCATAATCATTACTTTGAGTACCAGGAGAATTATTTATAAGGATTCCACTTATAATTTATTTATCATATTTTCCAGCATATAAGATGACTTTTTCACCCAGGAAAATCTTCTCAAAAGTCAGGGGTTATCTTATATGCCAGGTGTCATCTTATAGGGCGAGTATATCCCAAACTCTATATTTTAACTGGAAAACCTGGGGGTCGTCTTATATGCCCAGTCATCTTATACACCAGAAAATATGGTACTTTATATGAATTGGCTATCATCAAGATCTTCAGGTGCATTTCTAACATACTATGATTTCTCTTAATTGCATTATGTACAGGATTTACAATTTAAAACAGAGGTAACAAACTCCAGCCCTTCGGCTAGATTCAGACCAGAAATGGTTTTGTTTTTGGGTGTTTTTTTGGTTGGTTGGTTTGTTGTTTTGTTTGTTTGTTTTTGCCTGCATAATGTGGCTTTTTGCTTTTGTTTTTTTTCTTTCTTGTTTTGTTTTGTTTTGTTTTTATGCCTTTTATTGAATTAGATTTCAACAGTTAAGAATTAGGTAAATTTCACATAAAAATCTGATTTTCTGGCTTCTCTTAAAAAGTCAGATCTTAACAGCACTGGGCCTTCATTCCAATCTGCTGAGCCTAGTAATAGCTGCCACCTTTGGAAAGAATATATACTCTCTAATTCAGCAGAGTATTCCCTCTACTCCTTATTGCTTATGTTCTTTCTTATACTTTCTAAGACTTGACTCAGTAGATATTAGAATTTGTGATGCTCCTGTTTCTCTGTAGTTTCTGGGAGTTAATAGGTACATATACTTTTGAAAACATTTCATGATTTTCCTCAGATTACAGTAAATGTAAAAATTCATGTATATATGTACATAAGTAATGTGTGTTATGATTAATCTAGAAATAAATACACACAGTATTAAACAATAGTGCACTTAATTAAAAGTGAAAGGTTAACATCAATTTGCATAGCATTTAATTTAGAAAATAAAAATAAAATATACATTATTTTTAATGCCTGAATTCAATTTCATTCATATACAATAAAAAACACTTACTTTCAATATCCCAAATCTAAAACTCAAAACTCAATTAATTTAAAGTTTTTTAGTTAAATAACATTCATTAATGAAATTTAATGGGTTTCAGTCTCTTCAGCATTGAAGTCACATTCTAACAAAAACGTTTGGCACTTAAGGAGGCACATCCACAGCTTCAGGTCACTAGGGTATTATTTAGTGTGCATGATATTCAAGAGTAATGTTTAAAGCAAGAAGCTTGGCGCAGGGATTTGTGCACAGGTGGAGGGCATGGCCTTAGGGGATGGGCCCACTCACTGTGGGAGCTCACTGACCAACAGGGGACAGCTCCTGCAATGAGAGTCTGCTTCCTGGGGGTCAGTGAACATCATAACAACTGGTTGACTGGTTGTTCTGGTCATTCTGCCTTTTAGTCCCTGGGCTTCGATGATAGATACATGATAGATAGATGATAGATAGGTAGGTAGATAGATAGATAGATAATAGATAGATATAGATAGATACATGATAGATGATAGATAGATAGATGTTAGATAGATGATAGATATAGATAATAGATATATAGATGATAGATAGATAGATAGATAGATCATAGAATAGATAGATGATAGATAGATATAGATAGATGATAGATATAGAATATATTGAGATATTAGAAACATCGCCATAGCGATTTCATTTTCCATGTTGAAAACTCAGGATACCTTAGAGTGGTCCCAATCTCCCCTACAGACTAGAAGGAAGGGAAAATGTCAGTAAAGGATGACTTAACCTGAGATGATTGTTTGGAAGAGAAGAGGGAGCACTATTGCAAGCAATAGCAAAACCTACTTTAGTATCATGGATTGCTCTCCTCCTCTTTTGCTTCTCTGAGTAACTGCCAGTTTTTCCTCCATTATAACCTAAAAGGTATAAAGCCTGAGCAACATGGTATCTCTTATTGCAATTTAACTAAAATTGTCATAGAGATTTTTAGGAAGTTTCAATTATGAATCTTCTTAGGTTTCCAAATACTTAAAGAGTCTATTTTCAGAAGAAAAAAAAATTTAGAACTTCTAACATGCCTACAAAATATATCTTTGTCTAATGCTTAGAACTCCAAAATATTAGAATTGTGGGATTTCCCCCAAAATTATTGCTGTAGCACACTTAATAACCTTTGCTGCCCTGCAAAAGTGAATGTACCTTCCTAAGCATTAAGAGTCATGGGGCAAGGTGGATGAATTACTTTCCCATTATTTTACATAGGTGTCAATGTTTTGATGTCAGAGACCTTCACTCAAACCCAGTCAATTTTACGGCCTTTCTCTAACTTCTTCATTTACCAGGGAAGTTGCTTCTTGTGGCTGGAAGTCATATCTCCACTGCATGGTTCTGATATCTATTCCCAGTTAACAGATATGAATGGTCACAAAGCCACACTAATGAAATTATGGGGACCCCAATTAACTAGAACCCTCAAATGTGCAGACTAATTCTAATTAGCTATTTAGATTTCTTATTTTATTATTAATTAATGGTTAAGCAAAATTCAATGTCTGCTGCTGAAATTTTTAAATGTCTCTGCTTTCCTACCTCAGTAAATACAGTACAGGTAACAAAATTATTGAAGTTGGGCTGAATCTGTACAGGTTCCAGGACATTCCCAGGAAGTGGATTTTTAAAAAATAAATACATAAATACCTGTTAAGAGCTTGTTTCCTTGTCATTTGCCTCTTCCTTCTAAAAGGAGAGTATAGCAAAAAATAAATAAATAAAACTGGTTAATTGAGAATTCTGGTTAGTTAGCTTCCAATTAATCAAGCCTTTATTATATTTTACAAAAAAAATCTTCTTAAAATCTGCAGAAATTTTAGATCAGTTACACACAATGAAACAGCAGCAGGGAAGAGCACAAAGAAGGTAGGAAAGCCTGAATTGCTATTAGATAGTATTTTAAATATATGGATAATGTTATTAAACTTTTGGTCTAACCCCCATTGAGTAAAAAATAATGTAAAATGTGATTTGGTTTAGGGCTTTTCCATATATGAAGGCAAGGAAATAAAGTTATAGATTTCTGTTGAAGAAAATGGCCTCGGGTCATAACAATTCCAAAAAGGCGTCACCAATATTGTGTCTTTCCCCTTTCTCTCAAGAGCTTTCTTCCCATCCCATTGGGTATTCCAATATTTTTTAGGGAAAACTTCCCCTTCTAATTTTTTCACATTTTCTTATTTTTGTCAACAGGATGATGAAAATAAGCCAATATAAATGTTATGCTTTAATTTCCAAAACATGGAGCCATTAATCACTCAGCTCACTCTATACTTATTTCTGTAGAAACATGTAACTATTTTACCTCTTCCCCCAAAGGATTACACATGCACATGTGCACACACACTAGCACGCACTCACAAACGTACAATCATATACACATCCAAACAAAATAAGTTAAACACTTACAAAAGAAATCAATAAAAAACATAATTAGGTCAGTTAACAATATAACCACTCTCTCCAGTATTATGGTTTCCAGCATTCCCATGACCTTTAATGAAGAACAATAAAATCTAAAATGCCATGCTAAAAATAAAAAATAAAAAAACTGTAAGGACTGTAACTTGGCTCTTTTGAGCCTTAGTGGACTTATTACTACAGAAACAGGAACCTCTCTATAACACCCAGTACAAATATATATATATGGGTTGTTTATCACCCCTTTAGAATCTTTTCTTCTAATAGCCTTTTTGTTAAAAGTTTCCCTTCAGATATTTTTTATTTGTTTTTGAAAGGCAACTGCTTTCCTGCTTAAAGGTCTGTAGAAAGATCCTATCTAATAAAGATAGAATATGTTAATTCACCCTCACAGCCAATAATGAGGGCATATGCTAATTGGCTGCCACACCCGCAAAAATGGCAGTGGCCACAGCCCAAAGATGGCAGTGCCCAGTTTTTTCAGCCCTGGTGGGGTGGCAGGCAGATGGCATGGCTCCATGTACCTGTCTCCTGAGTCCCTCAATCACGTCAGCCTCCCAGAAACCCAGGGCCAGCCTGAGGTGCAGGCAAGCTGCCCATCCACCCAGGCTGTCCAAGGCTCAGGTAACCAGGGCTGGTTGAGGCTTGTGCTGCCAGCAGTGGCATCAGCAGAGGTGTGATGAGGGTGTTACCTTCCCCTGATCACTGGGTCACCTCCTGCCTCTGAGGGTTCCTGGGCTGTGATAGGGGCCAAGCCAGGCTGAGGGGACCCTCCCCTACAGTGCATGAATTTTCATGCACTGGGCCTCTAGTTTCTTTAAAAAAAAAGCACAAATGCAAACAGATAGGGCTGCTGGGGAAAGAAAGTGGGAGTGAAAGAAAGTGAACCTTTATTTCACCTACTTTGGTATTCTGTCACTTAATTGACAGAACTATCCTGATTTGAAACTTTCTTAAAGTAGAATATACTCATACATACCAAGTCAATGTTTATCCATAAATTCCTTTCCCCCCATTTTTTAAATCTATTTTTTAATTTGTCTTTATTGTTGAAAGTATTACATAGCAAGTCAATGTTTGTCCATACTGTCTTAAATCAATGGGCTATATACATCACCAATGTTTTTTTCTGTTTGTTTGTTTTATCTTATAAACTTTATAAACTCACCAGAACATTTTTGGCTGTCACCACATGTATATAATTATACTAAGTTCAAATAAATAAAACCATTTAAATCTTCTAAGGTCTTCATAGATTCATAGATTATTTAAGTTTAAGACTTCAAAATTACCAAGTATTGAAACATTCTTGCTAATAATATCCAATAAATATGTGCCCATGAGTTAACTATTATTTAATTAAGGATTTGAAACTCTCAGGAGTTTACTTTGACTTTTGAAAAAAAATATCAAATGTAAGATGTATTTTATAGTACTGTTTATAATTGTAACTCTAGAACTTCAGGGACTACATGTTAAATACACATACTTTATTTTTTATATTCAAAATATAATATGATTTTTACACTTCTGAATTTGTTCCTTCTGTGATGTCAACTAACTTATTTTAGATTTCTTTACACTTGCCAAATAATCAACATTTTGGTAATTTTTACTGGACAAGCAGATGCTACAATTAATATCAGCTCAGTATAGAGCAGCTCTCATCTGAATTTCCTAGAGTTGGCCTAGAATGTTTTATATCCCCTCAAATTCCTCTTTGTTTCCTGAAGTTACATTTTACTACCTTTTCCCACTTCTAAGTATGAATATGAAATTAAAGTGATAAACATAGGAACTGAAATTTACTAAAATTTAATTTTGTGGCTGACATATACCTATTTCCACATTCTTACAAAGTGATTGACAAAAAGGGTTACATATATTCAAGAACAGTGGGTCAAATGCTATTTTCAAAATACCATGACAATCAATAGATCTATTACCAACAGAAGCCCTAAAACAAATTGTGGTAAGTACTTAGGGTCTCTCCTCAGCTTGCCAGGTCCAATAATCTGCTGCACTACATTAAGACACTGGTTATTCTTATAACAAGGATACTTTTCCCCAACATACAGGGTATACCTGAAAGGTAATTCTGCTCTGGTTCAGACCCAAAGACTCAGCTAGAGTAGGTTATATTTTAATTTTTCAAGATCAATTTTTATTCTGTACCACTTATAAAAGAATTTCATACTTAGATTTTTCTAAGTTGTAATGTGTTAATGCAAACCCACGAAGTTAATGGCAATGGTTGTTACCCAGCATGTTCTTCTCTGATTGGATGAAATTCAGCAGAAGAATCAGAGATATGGAATTATTACATTTGAAACCTAAACTTAGACATAAAATCACGTTTAACAATAGAGAAATAGCATACAGATCACATGCCAAGACAAAACAAAATATCACAGCACAAAGTAAGGAGCCCAGTTAAGAACTCAGAGACTCACTCGATTTAAGTATTTTAGTCATTTTGAAGATAAATTAAAAATTCACTATCAAATATCACATAGTAAGTCATACCTCTGAACTGAAGGTTACTAGAATGCTTTTATTAATTCTTAATACAGGGGAATGTACTTAAAACAGAGCATTCAAAGATACAGTCAACCTTTGTACTCTAAAGAAATTTGAGAAAGTGCTGATGGGTAGAAGAAAGAGAGATAAGAAGGAGCGACACTTTTTCATTCCTTTAATTATTCACTTTAATTAGTGAAGCTGTCTTTTTCCTATGTGTTGTATTATCAGAACTGCTTTAGTTTACAACCCACCACCACCATTTATCAGGTGAGAAAAGTAGCCCCTTATATGTTCAAATGTTTGGCCAAGTTTACTGTTCAGAAGTGTGCTTACACCTAATTTATGCTTCTGCCCCTGAATTTGCCACCTTACTTTCTCTACTGCATATTAGGGACCACTTTTTGAAACACCCCCCAAAGATTATAATATTTGATTTATCCTCATGGAAACATAATAAGGTCAATAGGCATGCTACACATATAGAAAGTAGAAGAGACAGGACAAGATCCATGGCTATCTTGATCTCTAGGCCATTGCTCTTTCTACATAACACTGCTTTCATTTATTTCATTTTTATTAAAATATGGTTGATAAAATAGTATATTAGTTTCAGGTACACAATGTAGCAATTGGACATTTAAATGCTTGTGATGTGATTTTTTAAGACAGAGGCTACAAATTGGCAAATAAGACCTGCCAAATATAATTTGGTCTGCCCAGAACTTTGAAAATCTGGTCCCACATATTTACTGACTCAGCACAACTAGAGGAAGTAGAGGAGCGATGTTTACCCATAGACAGAATATACGTACACTCTTCTGTTCCCCACAGATCCCATAATTTACTCTGATCTTATGCCTGACTCTCTAAATGAATTTATTTTATCTCCTTGGGTCTAGTAGGAATTTGAGTTTTATGACCATTATTTTAAAGTTTATGGGTATAATTTACTCAAATATTAGTCAATTTACCCAAGGAAACTTAAGCTATAAGTGCTAGACTGTTTACCTGAAAGGTCATATGCACATTCTTTAATAGGAAAGACAAGCCTTTGACCCTGAAGTAGATGCCACTTTATTATTTTTTTATGTACAGAAAAGTATATAAAGAAAATTGTGTTAGATGAAAATAGATTCAATACAAAATGAACACTGATTACACTCAGAGAAACATCATTATTCAATCAGCTTAGTAGTAATAAATTTAAGATACTAAAAGATTGAGCCCTAGCTGGTTTGGCTCAGTGGATAGAGTGTTGGCATGCAAACTAAAGGTCCTGGGTTGCAGGCTCGATCCCCAGTAGGGGGCATGCAGAATGAAGCTGATCAATGATTCTTTCATCATTGATGTTTCTCTCTCTCTCTCTCTTCCTCTCTGAGATCAATAAAAATATATTTTAATTTTAATGCTATTTTCATTGCAACTCTTACGTCTTTTTTTCTTTATTGATTAAGGTATTACATATGTGTCCTTATACCCCCATTGCCTCCCCCGTAACCCTCCACTCATACCCTCAACCCACCGTTGTCTGTGTCTATTGGTTAGGTTTATATGCATGCATACAAGTCGTTTGATGGATCTCTCCCTTACCACCACCCTCCTCTACCCTCCCTCTGAGGTTTGACTGTCTGATCAATGTTTCTCTGTCTCTGGATCTGTTTTTGCTCATCAGTTTATGTTCATTGTATTTTTTAAAAAGTTAAAAACATTATAAAATGTTTTCTATGCTTTGATAGATGAAAAAATCGTCAAGTGATTGCACACCTTAAATATATATAACTGTTATTTGTCAATTATACTTCCATAAAGATGGAAACATGTTTCTGATGCTTTGAAATTAGAGTCAACTGTTAACCTGACATATGCTACCTTATTTCAAGGTCTGCTAAGTTGGGCTTTAGTTGTTCTTTACACAGACTCTTCTTTTTAACCCTGTAATTTGTGTATGTGGTTCAACACAATAAGCAGTGTTCATTTTTGGGAACAAATATTTAATAAATATATAACACATAAGTCAAACAATGTCCTGCCCTCCCCCAACTTTGCATGTAAAAGATAAATGGCCAGTAAACAGATGTTAGTAAAACTAGGTTTAGGTTATCTTTGAAGGGTTTATTAAATCGTGCTAACTGTGGCATTTCTACTATTGGAGTTTTTAGGGAGCTTTCTCTACCTTTTGCTAATAAGTTTATTTATTTTATATGTCACCTCTTACTCCACAGCATCTGTTAGGAATCCTGAGGAATCCTGGAATTTCTTTGATAAGCTCAGTATGTCAAAAGGGAATGAAAATATATTTCATTATAAAACTATAAAAATAAAGGCCAGAATATTTTAGGTCTATTTAAGTTTTCAGAGGGCATGCAAACAAACTATTAATCACTTGTGTTTTCAAAAGCATGATCTTTGGATTCAAGGCTCAAACAATTAAAACTATCATTTTCTTTCTTTTGAAAATTTATTTTTCCTATAATTATTTGGGAATAACAAAAACTTTGGTTATATTAAATATTTGTTTCTTCTGAAAGGCATTTGTGCATAACCTTGATTATTTAAAAAGTCAGGAATATTTAACATGAAAGTCCAGAAAGAAATGTAAAGGAAAATTAAAAAATGGCATGGGGTAAAGCATGCAGTTTGGGTAGAAAAAATGGTGGTGGGATAGAGGGACGTGTCTGGAGCCTTATTGCTGGGAAAACGGAGAGAGCAGCTGAGAGACCCACTGAGAGTGTTTCTTGGGGGATGTGGATGTCTACAGCAGTCTGAAAAGCTACAGCTGCAGCACCCACCTAACAGCTGGGGGAACCAGAACACCGCTCTCCAATCAGCACAAACACTCGGACTCAGAGGAGCTCCACACGGCACACAGAAAGGTCAGATTTCACCTGGGATAAGGTGAGGTCTCCGGTCCCACAGAACAGAAATGTGCACACTGTGGGAACTTGACTGGGGAAAAGCTGTTTCTAGAGAAATCCGCGGATGTGGGGCAGGGTGTGATCCCTAAATGTGGAAGGATACTCTCAGAGCTATTTATAGAGGGGAGCTATAGAAAGTAACCCATTTTGATCTGAGGCAGAAGGACAGCCTGGGAGTTATTGCAGTATCCCGGCTGCTCAAACATGAGAGGGGAAAGGAGAGAGCACAGAAAGCACTCTTTCCTCTTCATACCCTGGCTTCTGATTGCTAAGCCCAATACATAGGATCACGCAATTGGAGGCATCCTGAGAGACTGTAGGGGAAAGTTGTTTTTCTGGAACCTGGGGATTGGAGCACAGAATAACCATCAGAGAATAGGTTCTAGGGCAACTCATCCCCACAAACCAGTATTGAGAAGCACAGAGTAGCAGGATCTAAGCACAGCCTAGAGAGGTCCTTTGCTTAGTCTAAGAGATCAATTCCAAAACACTGGCACCCAGCTGATGACTAACAAATTGACTGTCACATAATCACAAAAGAATAAAGAGATTAAGACACACCTCAGCAGTGGAACACAGGGAACTGCAATACCCTCCTGACTGGGAAACAGGAGTGCCAAACAGAAGAGTAGTGGAAGTGAATGACCTCCACTACTACCCATTCTATTTTTTTTTTATTTTTTGCATATTTTAATTCAAAAACTTTTTTTTCTTTTCTCCTCAATTTATTTTACCTTTTTAATTATTACATTTTTATTTTCAACTAGTATTATTA
>JAAGEH010000029.1:15037509-15061571 GCA_011751065.1 Lasiurus cinereus
TACCCTCCTGACTGGGAAACAGGAGTACCAAACAGAAGAGTAGTGGAGGTGATTGACTTCCACTACTCTCCCTTTTCTTTTTTTTTTTTTTTTTTTTTTTTTGCATATTTTAATTCAAAATTTTTTTTCTTTTCTCCTCAATTTATTTTACCTTTTCAATTATTACATTTTTATTTTCAACTAGTATTACTACTACTATTTTACCTTTTTGAAAAAAAAAGTGTCATTTTATTTTCTCTTTATTTTACTTTGGGATTAGAGTGCTACATTCTATTTTCACCTTTACTTTAACATAAGTTTACTCTATCTGAACTCTACCTTTATGCCAACACTCTCTTCCTAACTTTCCCCATCTTATTGTCTTGTTTCTCTTTCCCTTTTCCACCTTTAGATTCTCCCTATTCTTTCTTTATACCTGGTTAAAATTTCACCCCACTGATATATCTAATTTCAAATCCCCTACTCCAAGTCCATACAAACCTCTCTCTTCTTGTCTTCACTATCCAAAAAGTTGTTTTTCTCTATGTCCTTTGGTTGTTGTTTGCCTGAATGATGATTATATCGATTTTTATACTTTTCGTGTGAGATTGTTTTTGCTTATTCTACTGGTTTTATTTTGTTTTTTGTTTGTTTTGTTTTTTACCACTCTTTTCCCTCATCTCCCTTGATATTAGTTGTTATTTGTAGTTTGTATTAATCTCCAGGTACTTGTTGCCAGGATTTGTTGGGACTGGTGGCTGTTCTATTGGAGTTTTCTCCTCACATATATAATTTGTACCCTCTTTCTCTCATATTTTCTTTCTTTTCTCTCTGACTTTTTTCTCTTTCTATTTTCTTCTTCTTTTTATTTTCATTTTTCCCCCTTCTCCCAATTTGATTTTGGCACTTCTTTCTTTTCTTTTTTCCACATATTTCTCTACTTACCCCTAATTTGTCATTCAATGGTGGTTACCTTATTTGTGATTATTAACATTGTGAATACATTTCTGTTCAGTGTCTTGTGTGTTGTACCTGGTCATGTTTTAATTTGTGCCTTTAATTCAAAGTAGGAGAGAGAACTACATAAGCAGACACCCAGAGAAGAAAGACCATGGGCAGACGAAGAAACAGCCAGCATATGACAGAAAAGCAGGTATCACCAGAAAAGGAAGTAAACGAAATGGAAGAAGAAATAGACCTGCAAGAAAAAGAGTTCAAAGAAATGGTCATAAGGTGGCTGAAAAGACTAGAAGGAAAAATCGACAATAAGAGTAAGAGCCAAGAGGAAATGAAGAAGACCCAAGAGGAAATGAAGAACCAGGAAGAAATGAAGAATCAAGAAGAAATAAAACAATATATCACTGTGTAAAGAACTCAATAGAAAGCTTCAAAAGTAGACTAGAAGAAGCAGAGGACCGCAACAGTGAGCTAGAAGACAAGTAAGGAAAAAATAACCAAGTACAGCAGCTTCTGGGAAAAAAATTAAAAAGCAAAAGTAGAGCCTACAGTAACTTTGGGATAACAAGAAACAAAACAACATCAGCATAATTGGGGTTCCAGAAAGAGTGAAAACTGAGCAAGGAAGAGAAAACTTGTTGGAAGAAATAATGACAGAAAACTTCCCTGACACAAGAAAGAAAAAACCCACACAAATCCAAGAAGCTCACAGAGTCCCCAGCAAAATGAACCCCAAAAAACCAACACCAAGGCACATTATAATTAAATTGGCAAACACCAACGACAAAGTAAGAATCTTAAAAGCAGCCAGAGAGAAACAGAAAGTTACATAAAAAGTAACCCCCATCAGACTAGCAACTGATTTCTCAACCGAAACTCATCAGGCCAGAAGGGAATGGAATGAAACATACAAAGGAATGTAAAGGAAGGGTGTGAAACCAAAAATACTGTACCAGCAAGGCTTTCAGTCAAAATTGAAGGTGAAATCAGGAGCTTCACATATAAAAAAGGACTAAGGGAATATATAACTACCAAATCAGCAGTGCATGAAATGTTAAAGAGTCTGCTGAAAAAAAAAAAAAAGAAAGAAAGAAATAGGAGGCAAAAAGGATCTCCGGGGTAAAGACTAAAAATGACAACAGATAAGTACTTATAAATAATAACTTTAAATGTAAACAGATTAAATACTCCAATCAAAAGACATCGGGTAACGGATTAGATACAAAACATGATTCATATATCTGCTGTCTACAAGAAACCCACCACAGAAAAAGAGATGCTCACAGATTGAGGGTGAAGAGATGGAAGATGGTATTTCAAGCAAATGGAAATGAAAAAAAAAAGCTGGGGTTGCAATACTTATATCTGACAAATTAGATCTCAAAGTGAAGGACATAACAACAGATAAAGAAGGCCACTTCATAATACTAAAGGGAACAATCCAACAAGAAGAAATAACTCTGGTAAACATATACGCACCCAATATAGGAGCACCTAAATACATAAAAATCTCCTGGAGTATATTAAGGGAGAGATTGACAGCAATACAATCATAGTAGGAGACTTTAATACCCCACTGTCACCACTGGACAATTCCTCTAAACAAAAAATCAGCAAGGAAACATCAATCCTAAATGACTCACTAGACCAGATGGAATTAATTGACATCTTCAGAACATTTCACCCCAAAGCCAAAGAATATACATTCTTCTCCAGGGTACATGGGTCATTTTCAAAAATAGATCATATGTTAGGTCATGGAAAAGTCTCTTCAAATTCAAGAAGAAAAAAATCATATCAAGCATTTTGTCAGATCACAGTGGCATAAAACTGTTAATAACCTACAATAAAAACAATACAAAGAAATCAAACACATGGAGACTAAACAGCATGCTATTAAACAATGACTGGGTAACCAGAGAGATCAAGGAAGAAATAAAAAACATCATGGCAACAAATGACAATGACAACACAACAATACAAAATTTATGGGACACAGTGAAGGTACTCTTGAGAGGGAAGTTCATAGCTCTACAAGCTTGCTGCAAAAAAACAGGAAGCAATGGTAATAAATTACCTAACCCTACAACTCAAAGAGCTAGAGAGAGAGCAACAAGAAAAGCCCAATGTATGCAGAAGGAAGGAAATAGTAAAGATCAGAACAGAGATAAACAACATGGAGACCAAAGAAACAATTCAAAGAATCAACAAAACCAAGAGCTGGTTCATTGAAAGGATAAACAAGATTGATGGACCCCTAGCCAGGCTCACCGAGAAGCAAAGAGAGAAGACCCAAATAAACAAAATCAGAAATGAAAGAGGAGAAATAACAACAGACCCTGTGGAAATACAAAGGATTGTTAAAAAATACTATGAACAACTCTATTCCAACAAATTGGACAACCTGCAAGAAATGGACATTTTCCTAGAAAAATTTAACCTTCCCAAACTCAACGAGGAGGAAGCCAAACATCTCAATAGTCCAATAACTATGGAAGAAATTGAAGCAGTCATCAAAAAGCTTCCAGCAAACAAAAGCCCGGGAACAGATGGCTACACAGGAGAGTTTTACCAAACATTCAAGGAAGAATTGAAACCTATCCTCTTCAGTGTATTCAAAAATATTCAAGAAGGAACACTTCCAAACACCTTCAATGAAGCCAGCATCACCCTAAAAACAAAACCCGATAAAGACAACACAATGAAAAAGAATTATAGGCCAATATCTGTAATGAACATAGATGCCAAAATCCTCAACAAAATTCTAGCAAATTGGATCCAGCAGTATATCAGTAAGATCATACACGATGACCAAGCAGGATTCATCCCAGGAATGCAGGGATGGTACAATATCCGCAAATCAATAAACATGATATATCACATAAACAAATTGAGAGATAAAAATTACATAGTCATATGCATTGATGCAGAAAAAAACATTTGACAAAATCCAACACCCTTTCTAGATAAAAACTCTCAGCAAGGTGGGAATAGAAGGGTCATCAACATCATAAAAGCCATATATGGTAAACTCCCTGCTAGCATCATACTCAATGGGCAAAAACTAAAATCATTTTGCCTAAAAACAGGAACAAGACAGGGATGCCCACTCTCACCTCTCCTGTTCAACATAGTGCTGGAAGTATTAGCCATTGCAATTAGACAAGAAGAAGAAATAAAAGGTATCCAAATTGGAAAAGAAGAAGTAAAGCTGTCCTTATTTGCAGATGACATGATATTATATATAAAAAACCCAAAGGACTCCATTCCAAAACTAATTGACTTAATTAATGAATTCGGCAATGTAGCAGGATACAAAATTAATGCCAATAAATCTATGGCATTTCTATACCCTAATAGTGAAATTACAGAAAGAAAGAATAAAGAAGCAATCCCTTTTACCATCGCACCAAAAAAATTAAGATACCTAGGAATAAACCTGACTAAGGAGGTAAAAGACCTATATGCAGAAAACTACAGGACACACACACACAAAAAAAAAGAGATAGAGGAAGACATAAACAGATGGAAGAGCATACCATACTCATGGATTGGGAGAATCAATATCATTAAAATATCCATACTACCCAAAGCAATGTATAGATTCAATGTACTACTCATTGAAATACCAACGACGTATTTCACAGACCTAGAATGAACTCTTCAAAGATTCATCTGGAGCAAAAAAAAAGACCTCCAATAGCCACAGCAATCCAGAGAAAGAGAATAAAGTAGGTGGGATCTCATTACCATATTTCAAGCTATTTTACAAAACAATTGTTGTCAAAACAGCCTGGTACTGGCATATAGACCAATGAATAGAATAGAGAATCCAGATATTGATCCAAACCACTATGATCAATTAATATTTGACAAAGGAACCATGAACATACAATGGAGCCAAGACAGCTTCTTCAATAAATGGTGTTGGGAGAATTTGACAGATACATGAAAAAAAAATGAAACTGGACAACCAATTTACACCATATACGAAAATAAATTCCAAATGAATACAGGACTTAAACATAAGATGAGGAAATCATAAAAATACTACAGGAAACCACAGGCAGCCCAATCTCATACATATGCCGAAAGAACTTTACTGATACTGCTCCAAGGACAATGGAAGCTAAAGAGAAAATAAACAAATGGGACTACATCAAAATAAAAAGCTTTTGCAGAGCAAAAGAATCCACCATCAAAACAAGAAAGCCCACTGTATGCGAGAACATATTTACAAATGTTATCACTGATAAAGGTTTAATCTCCAACATCTACAGCCAACTTATACAACTTAATAAAAGGAAGATAAACAATACATTTAAAAAATGGGCAATGAACCTAAATAGAACCTTTTTAAAAGACGACAGAAGGAAGGCCAAGAGACACATGATAACATGTTTAAAGTCACTAATTATCGAGAGATGCAAATCAAACGTACAATGGGATACCATCTCACACCTGTCAGAATGGCAATCATCAACAAATCAACAAACGATAAGTGTTGTTGAGGATGCGGAGAAAAAGGAACCCCTGTGCACTGTTGATGGGAATGCAGACTGGTGCAGCCACTGTAGAGAACAGTATGGAGTTTCCTCAAAAAACTAAAAATGGAACTCCCACTTGACCTAGCAATCCCACTCTTAAGAATATATCCTAAGAAAGTAGAAACACCAATCAGAAAGGATTTATGCACCCCTATGTTCCTAGGCTCACACTTTACAATAGCTACAATTTGGAAACAGCCTAGGTGCCTGTCAGTAGATGAGTGGATCAGAAAACTGTGGTACATCTACACAATGGAATTCTATGCTGCCATTAAAAAGAAGGAATTCTTACCATTTGCCACAACCTGGATGGAACTGGAGAGCCTTATTCTAAGGGAAATAAGCCAGTCAATGAAGGAGAAACACCACATGATATCACTCATTTGTGATATAAAGAGCATTCTAAACTGATGAACAAAAGGATAGATACAGAGGCAGTAAAGCATCAAACAGACTGTGAAATTACAGCAGGAAGATTAAGGAGAGGTGGGGTAGATAAGAGATCAACCAAAGGACTTGTATGCATGCATAAAAGTATAACCAATGAGCACAATACACTGGGTAGTTGGGGTATGCCATATCTCTGACAGGTGATCCTTTATACAAATAGTACTTTGTCAGTCCATTCTGAGGAACCGCTGTGGTTCAATGCTATTTCTCATATGCCCTACAATAACAAGAAATCTCAGAGATAGGATTATGGTTCACACCATCAACTGTATTTTTCAAGGCAATGATCATAAAAAATTAGAATAACTTGTTGTCACAATACAATAATAATTATTTCAATATGTACAATATTAATATGTTTCAACAAGGATGAAGACAATTAAATAGTCAAATTATCAATCTATCCCAAATATTTTTCAATAATATCCTTCTACATATTCAAACTCACTGAATATCAGACACATAAGTAAACTCTGATTATTAAATAACCTACCTGAAATCATTTATATTATCTGAAGCTTTAAACATTAATATCTCACAAAACCTTCATAACAGTTAAATAACTTAATGCTGTGGGAATCTTTGGCCACAATATTTCTGTTGGGAATGTGTCTCTGTAACTGTTCTTAGGTTTGACCAAAGACACATGAGTTACCCTTTGAATGTCATCCTTTGATCTCTATGGGGGTTGGGGTTTAGCCAGCTTTTTATAAGGGAATTTTTAAAACACTTATTACTCATCTTATATTTTAAGTATTCTCATTGATGATCATATCTTGCTGATATATGCTCAGAATGACTCACAAAAAACACTAAGAAGATGTGCCAGATCAAATGAGTCATTTATGGTAGATATACATTAAAGCCCTTGAGGCAATGGGCATAATCCCTGCTTTATCAGCTTTCAGTTACCTTTGGCTTTGATATCAGACTCAAATGATAGGAAATTGGCCTACTTTCTAAATAGTATGATGCTTATGTAGAGAACTAGTGGCAGCTTCCAAATCTGAATGGTTGATTAAACAGTGTTTCCTTCATAACATTTAAAAAAATGTGTGAACATCTTATCTATTTACTTGTTTTAGATCTATCTCTCCTCCAAAAATGCAATCTCTGTGAAAGAATAGGTTTAGATTTTTTGTTCATTGTTTCACTATAAAACAGAGATGGCATGGAGTGGGTGCTCAGTGAACATTTGTCAGATAAACTGACCATTAAATATGTGAAGATACACTTTACTCATTCATATGCATCACTATTCAGTCTTCAATTTCATTTATGTATAACATGTTTTAAGAACCTGTTTCTACTATGCAGCACTGTTTTGCATCATTGATGATGGTGCTTAGTTTATATACGGACAGCCAGGGTGTTTTAGAATCTGAGTAAACTTTCAATGAGTAGCTAAAGTTGATTAGGAACATTATCAGGCCAAACTTAGTTGTTGGCATCAAATAAACTGAATTTTGATGCATATAAAAATGTAGTTCCATTATAAAATTATTCATGTAGAGAAAGAATATTCTAAAATTTATTTTAATTATACCTTCCCTTTTTCTAACATTGGGCTTATTTGTTTAGTGAAGTCAGATGAGTAACAGAGATCTGTAAGCACAACTCAGCTAAGCTGTTTCTAAGAAAATAAGTTCATTTGGCAATTGATCATTCTGGTAATCCTATCTGGTTTAGTCTAGCTACAGATGACTACAATTAACCAAGATTCAGAGCAAAGGAATCCTGGGCTGGATACACTCTCAATGTATAACGAAGAAGCAGGAGTGAGAATGAAGAGGATTATTTATTTGAAAGTCTGTTAAATCCTTATGTTCATCCCTTGAGTTAATCTCTGACAAGGACTACTCTATGATTATAAATAAAAATAAAATAAAATAAAATAAAATAGCATGTTTTTTTTACTGATTAAGATATCAGAGGCAGATACTTAAAATTACAAATGATTACCTTTTGAAGCACTGCATATAATTCATTTACATGTCCAAAATCTCATGTTAAATGATAATACCTTACTATTACAGTTTACACTAAACAGAGCATTTTTCTTTGTTAACTAATAAAGTACAAATATTTTATCTACAAAAGTGGGTTTGAAACACTACCATTTTTATAGAAAGAGAGACTGGAACTAAAACATTTTTAATCTCCTTCAGTGTTTTTCCACTTCTTGTTGTTATAATATTTATCTATCCAAATATGACTGAATACTCATTTTCCTTGATGGCTTTTATTCCATGATCATCTTGCCACTTTTATAACATGTAAAAAAACAACTTATTTAAGAGTTAAAGGAAGCTCTTCAGATATCTATATATATAAAAGGCTAAGCAACCTTCTGACTGGCTGGTAGGTATCATGTGCAATGACCACCAGGGGGCAAACACTCAACACAGGAACTGCCGACCTGAGGTGACATGGCAACAGTGGTTCTTAGTTCTTGGGTAACACACCCTGGAACCAGAGAAGAGGGATCCCGATTTCACCTTTGGTCCTGAGTTATGTTGTTGCTGGGGCACTGTCAACCCTGAATCTGGTTTACTGTACACTTTCATTTGTGTTCCACACCCTGTACGAAAGGGACTTTGCGGAGTGCTTTCTCGCACTCCTGGAACTCTTGGGAGATATTGGCAAGCCAGTTTCAGCCCAATCCCTGCAGGCCAGGCAAGAGACCACACCTGTTGAAGGGACCCCACTTACTCCCCAGATGCCCTTTGAACTGTGGCACAACCCCAGGTGCTGTTGGCTGGGGAGGGACCACAGGAAATTGGCTCCAAGGCATGTCCAGCCTGTTTCTTCCAGTCCTGCCCCACTGGCCACTTTCTAATTAATTTCCTTTCAATGTGCATGAATCTGTGCACCAGGATACTATTATTATATAATTGATATTAGTAGTTTGCATACTGATCCTATAGAGACCACATTTTCTCCTCATCCTATCTAATAAAAGAGTAATATGCAAATTGACTGTACCTTCACTACACCCACAAGCCATGCCCACCAGTCACACCCACCAGCCAATCAGAGTGAGTATGCAAATTAACCCAACCAAGATGGCTAAGGCCACAGAGAGAGCAGGAGAGAGGCTTGGGTTACCCCTGGCAACAGAGGAAGCCAACCTTTCCACAAAGCCTGGCCAGCAGAGGCCTCTGCTTAAGGCAACAAAGTTGTAATGGCTGCCGCCACTGAGCAAGGCTTGGGTTGCCCCTGGCAATGGAGGAAGCCAAGCTTTTCAGACACCCTATTGGGCCTAGGCCTCCACTTAAGCAACAAAGTTTCAATGGCTGTGCAAGCTGAAGGCTTGGCTCCACTGCATGCTACAAATTTCAATTGTAGAAGATAAATAAATCCCAGTTACCAAGACCTCTACTTGGGTTGCTGAGGGGCATGGTTGGCCTGCAAACCACCACAGGCCCCTTGCCCAGGCCACCCACACCCCAAAGGAACACCGCCCCCCGGATCCAGGATACCATTCAGTGCAAACCAGCTGGCCCCTACCCATGCACCAGGCCTCCATCCTACCTAATAAAAGAGTTATATACACCCTTCAGTGCAAACCAGCTGGCCCCTACCCATGCACCAGGCCTCCATCCTATCTAATAAAACAGTAATATGCATATTGACCATCACTCCAACACACAAGATTACTGCCCCCATATGGTCAAAAGATCCTGCCCCCATGTGGACAAAAGATGGCCAGCAGATGAGGGCATTTGGAAAGGATAAGGCCTGCAAGGGAGAGCAGTTGTGGGTGATCAGGCAAGCTGGGGAGGGCAGTTAGGGGTGACCAAGCCTGCAGAGGAGGGAAGTTGAGGGTGACCAGGCCTGCAGGGGCGGGCAGTTAGGGAAAAACGATCTGGCAGGGGAGCAGTTAGGCATCAATCAGGCTGGCAGGTGAGTGGTTAGGGGGTGATCAGGCTGGCAGACAGAAGCAGTTAGGGGCAATCAGGAAGGCAGGCAGGTAAGCAGTTTGGAGCCAGCAGTACTGGATTGTGAAAGGGATGTCCAACTGCCAGTTTAGGCCCGATCCAGGTAGGCCTAAACGGGCAGTCAGACATCCCTCAAGGGGTCCCATATTAGAGAGGGAGAAGACTGGGCTGTAGGACACCCCTACACCCTATGCACGAATTTCATGTACCCGGCCTCTAGTTCTACCATAACAGTGTATTAATTCAACATTTATTCTACAAATACTTACTGATCTTCAACTATGTATAAAGGGTTCTTTGCAATGAACCGTGGAGAATACAAAGATTTTCAGGCATGGCCCCTGATATCAGAATATTAGTATATATAAAATGAAAAATATTATTGTTGCACATTGTTACATTGAAAGGCTTTGAGTGATAAACTCCACACAATTTCCTGGCATTGTGGAGGCACTCAAAAATATCTGATAATGAATGTTGAATGCATGAGTAATATAAATGAACTGTTATAAGAATTTAGGTGAAAATATCACTTTTTCCTAGAGTGAACAGTAAAATCATTATGAAAGAGATGAAATTTAAGTATTGAAGGATAGATAGGTTTTGAAGAACAAAGACAGAAAGAGAACAAGAATGATTGAGATACTCATGGGATGGCAGAATGAATTGGTACAAGAAAGTTTGTAGGTAAGAGCAGGTAGAAAATTACTGCAATATCCTCAGCATAATATCACCAGATTGATAGAGATGAGGATCAAAAGGAAGGAATATGTGCAACAGAAATTGTAAAGCTAGCATTAGTATAAATTAAAGCTTAAATTAACACGGAAACAAAGTACAGAATGAAGCAAAAGAGAACTCTGAGCTTATGACTTTGTCCATGAAACATTATTTTCCAAGTTCCATGAAACCAATTTATAAGTAAATTTTCAAACAATAACCTATTTAGAAAGCAAAACAAAAACACCTGAATAAGGCATACAGGGACATGGATATTAGTCCCAAACTACACAACTAACTAGCTGTGTGACCATAAGCAAATGTCTTCCCCTCTCTAGATTCCAGTATGCTCATTTGTAAAACAAGGATTGGATAAACTGACTTCTCTAATCAATGATAACTCAAATATTGTATGATTCTCTGGTCCATAAATTGCCTACCTAGGAAAAATACAGGTAGATTAAATTCCTTTTGGTAAATGAGTGGTTAGTGCAGCTTAGTTGCCATTCCTGAGGCATACTCTTTTTCCGTTGGTTTATAAATACTTATTGCAATGTCTGTCAGTGGTATTCAGCTAAGGGGCATATCCTTCCTATGTTTCAGAAAAGGACCCACGGAAAATTCTTCAGACATCTTATGTCACAGAAAAAAAAATAGTAGGGCATTATTCTGTTTACATGCTACAGAATGATAGATTTGGAGTACAGATGTTTATTACAGCAAGTTTCACTTCCATTAACATTTATACATCTCTTTTAAAACAATCTCTATTATAATAAAAACAAATTTGACTTTATCTATCTAGTATATGCATATCAAAGTGAGTTTATTTCCAATTAAATCTTCTTTAACCTTGCTCTTTAAATGTTATAGAAATTCAGGATTCTCTCCTGGCTTCACAGCTCATACATACTTAGTGGTCCTAAGGTCAATCTAATTCCCCCTTTCAAATGCTACATCCTTTTTTTAAAATATGATAACTGGAACTAAACATAATATTCTAAGTGGGGTTATAGGAATGTTGTGGCATCATCATATATCCAGTAGATTTTTAGATCTTTTTTGTAACATGTATGCAGGTAAAAATAAGCTGTCATTTGTCAAGAAAGTCACTGTTACTTTCATTTCTCCTTTGTGCAGTTAGTTTTATTTTGGGCTTCCTGGTTGGAAAATGCCTATAAACAGATAGAATGAATTACATAGTGTCCCTAACAGTTGCACAGGGAAAAACACGTTACTCCTTCTGACTGATGTGTAACAGCCACTTCATCCTCCATAGATAAAACTGAAAGAACATGAGTGTCCATTATTTTATCATTTAACATGCAAACATGGTTATGCTGGCCTCATAAAATTTATTTATTTATTTATTTAAAAATATATTTTATTGATTTTTCACAGAGGGGAAGGGAGAGGAATAGAGAACTAGAAACATAGATGAGAGAGAGACATTGATCAGCCGCCTCCTGCAAGCCCCCTACTGGGGATGTGCCCACAACCAAGGTACATGCCCTTGACCGGAATTGAACTTGGGACTTTTCAATCCACAAGCTGACGCTCTATCCACTGAGCCAAAACGGTTTTGACAACCTCATAAAATGTATTTAAAAGTGTTTATTCCCATTCAATTTTTTTGGAAGTGTTTGAGAAAAATTGGTATTAAAATTCACCAATGAAGCCTTCTGGTCCTGAACCTTAATTTTTGGGGAGGTTTGTTATTAATGATTCAATCTCCTTACTAGTAATTGCTACTCAGAATTTCTATTTCTTCATTATTCAGTCTTGGAAGATTGTATATTTCCAGGAATAAAACAACTAGAAGCAAAAACCATAATAATGGGTATCTCTTTGAAGTGTCTAGCAAAAGGCCAGGTACAAAAAAAAGCAGTTATTTACAAAGTGGCTACAATGAACATTTAAAAGGGCTGTGATGCTCTGCTGGCAGCAAAATCTCAGACATATCTCATAGCAATATGTTTATTGATACATCTCCCAGGGCAAAGAAAACTAAGGAAAAAATAAACAAATGGGACTACATCAAAATAGAAAGCTTCTGCACAGCAAAAGAAACCATAACAAAATGAAAAGAGAGCCCATGGCATGACATGGAAGAACATATTTACCAGTGATACATCCCATAAGTGGTAAATTTCCAAACTATGAAAGGAATTCATACAGCTTAACAAAAGGAAGACAAGCAATCCAATTATAAGTGTGCAGAGGACCTAAATAGGCATTTCTCTAAAGGGGACATACACATGGCCAAGAGACATGAAAAAAATGCTCAGTCACTAATCATCAGGAAGATGTAAATTAATACCACAATAAGGTATCAACTTACAGTTGTCAGAATAGCTATCAACAAATCAACAAATGTCAAGTCTTGGTGAGGATGTGGAGAAAAAGGAACCCTCATGCACTGCTAGTGGGAATGGAAAAGAGTATAAAGTTTCCTCAAAAAATTAAAAATGGAACTTCCATTTGATCCAGAGATCTCAGTTCTAGGAATATATCCTAAGAAACCAGAAACACCAATCAGAAAGAATGTATGCAACCCTATGTTCATAGCAGTGCCATTTACAATAGATAAGATTTGAAAACAGCCCAAGTGCCCATCATCAGATGAATGGATAAAAAAAGTAATGGTACATTTATACCAAACATTTATGCAATATTATGCAGCAGTAAAAAAGAAAGAACTATTACCATTTGCAACAGCATGGATGGAACTAGAAAGTATTATGCTAAGTGAAGGATAAGTATCACATGATCTCACTTATGTGTGGACTCTAATGAACAAAATAGATTCAGAGACATGGAAGCATGGAACTGACCAACAAATTTCAGAGGGAAAGTGAGGGTCAATGGGGTGGGTGGAAAATGATATACTAAGGAACTTACATGTAAGTATATACATAGCATATGGTCACAGACAATAGAGTGGTGAAGGCCTGGAGGGGCAGGTGTGGGATGGAATGGGTCAATTAGAAAAAAGTAAACAAAGGGGTCATCTGTAATATTTTCAACAAAAAATACAATTTTTTTAAAAACAGAATATTTCCTCCTCCAACTGAAACTTCCTTCCCTACGAATTATTGGGGTATTCCTTCTATAGTTTCTATAGTTAGCTTTTTGTTGTCTCAAAAGTGTTCAATATCATCTCACTTCAGGGTTTTTTTCCTCCAAGTTTTGGTTTTTGTCTATTGAACCCAATCAAATAAAATAATAAATTCCACTTGGAGAAAATCAACATATTGACATCGTCTTTTATTTTAGGTGTCAATTTTAATATTTTAGCAAAACAAACAGGCTCACCAACAAGTCTCAAAATAAAATTTCCAATGCATGGGTCTTCAGGTAACTTATTAAAATACAAATATTTTAGCTAAGTTTACATCAAGGGTTATGATTAAATGAGTGCCTATGAAGGCTTTTAGCTATTTTATGACCTAATGTATTTTTTGGCCATTCTGTTTCTTTAAGTGTTTCGTGTGTTGTTGTTGTTTTTTCTTTTCAGGAGCTGTCTGTATTATTCCTTTTGTATATTTACCCTTTTCACTTTATCAATTACTAAAGGTTACTCCCGTAACTATCTTCTCAAATAATGCATAAGCATTTCCTTTATTCAAAAATAGCTTATGTATTATCCATTTGTTAGAAAATATGCCCCCTTAAGTCTAAAACTTTACCAGATATGCATTTTTTTCCTAAAGGTTCTTCAACAATTCTGCCCCAGGTTTTTGGATGAAACTCTTCCTATCACTGTCTCTTGAGTAAAACAAAATTTAAAAAGAATGCAAAATGAAAATAAGAAAAGAACTCTACTATCTTATGTGAATACAAATCATCACTAGTTGTAATGATTCAATACTTCCCAGCATGTGTAGATCCTTTTTTTTTTTCCCAATTGACCCACTCCACCCAACACCTGCCCCTCCAGGTATTCACCACTCTATTGTCTGTGTCAATATGGTATGTATATATACATATATGTATACATGTAAGTTCCTTAGTAAATAATTCTCTACCTACCCCATTGACCCCCACCTTCCCTCTGAAATTTGTCAGTCTGTTCCATGCTTCTGTGTCTCTGGATCTATTTTGTTCATTAGATTCCACATATGAGTGAGATCATCTGATACTTATCATTCACTTACCATCTCCCATTGTCTCTAGTGATCTCTGTATTAGAACTCCTTATCATTACATTTGTTCCCTTCTAAGCTGTAGAGAATGTTACTGTCTTCACACTGACTATTTAGAGATTTCATACTGCCTCTTAATTTCTCCAGGACTATTGGTCTTCCTTTTTTCCCCTTCATACTATTGTAGCAATACTCCTGTATGAGATCTTTAGACCTTTACAATGCTTGTGTGTAAACCTCTTGGTCTTATAGTAATCACATCTTGAAGAATATCTTTGTATCTGTGAATGCTTTCCCTTAAAAATCACAAGTGGCAATGAAATAACACCCAGTTATTCCTGAAGGTGCCTTCGTACTTTAAAACAATACATTTTTGCCATACTCACAAATACCATGTCCTTATTATCTCACCCTAATCATTTACCTATTACACTCTTCAGAAAACAGAACTGAAATAATTCAATAGCATGTCACACAAAATAGGCAGACAGTTCTCAATTTGTAGAGCATTTTAGGCATGGAGAGAAATTCAAATTATAGAGCATTTTAGGCATGGAAAGAAATTCAAAGATGGTCAAAGCCTTGACTCTTTTAAAAGCATCATTTCATTTAAATATTTTAATAGGAAAGAAACTAATGTCCTACTTCAATAATCTTTGAGAGCTAAAATAATAAAATAAAAATCATGTGTAACAAAAGGAAAAATGTGTCTTAACCATAGAAAGTAGCATTCACTTTTAAACTTTAGCCTTCTAATCAAAGAGTTTCTTTAGATCCTTCAAATACTATTGTAGTTCAAACATTTCTTCTGCTGATCATAATATGTGTATAGAATAGAAACCTACATATAAATGTATATTTTTCCATCCAGATAAACAAAATATTAAATACCAAATCACATATTTCCAAACTATTTTTCAGGGGGAAAAGATAATTTTATGATTAAATACCATTGTTTAAATTTCAACTCTGATGTCTGGCTAAAAGGAAAAATAGACCAGTGAAAGCAACAATGTACATTTAAAATGAAATAGAAGCAAGCTATCTTCATAAAATGTTTTAAAAATCAGTTATAATATAGTTTTTGACAACTGCTTAAATGTTAGGAGTAAGCTGTGGTTAGGAAAAGTACATTGCAACAGCATATAGAAATTTACCTTACCACATTTTAACATGACAATACAAACAGGATGTTAATATGATCAAAGTATTTTAAAATGCTAACATATCATATTTTAAAGCAAAATTTTAAAGGATATGGAGTTGTAAGAAGAATGATCATCATGAAATAACATTTTTTGGATTTTATTTGAAGCATCAAAAACACCTCTAAAAAGGAGAAATGGGCCCAAAGTCAGTTTCTTCTTCTCTAATTACTACCTTAAAAAAAAAACACAACACCTTAATAAAATCTGATGCTAAATAAAGCACTTAAATTTGACTTTGAAACCCTAGGTTATTTCATATACAGCAGGTCCTTAAATAACACTGTTTGTGGTGTTGTTGTTTTTTTCCATTTCATTATAATGTATGGAAGAATTGCCTTAGAAACTTATCTCTCATCAATTAGCCTATGGTAAAATTGATTTCATTATAAGTCTTTTCACATCAAATCACAGAATGTGTTGATGATGTTAAGTGGAGGCTTACTATACTTAAAATATAATCTAAACATACATGTCTAAATGTACAGTTTTAATTAAGGAAATAATGTTATAGGAATAAATTCTGAAAAAAACAAGTTGAATTTCTTGACAAATTTTTTTCTCTATAACCAGTTTTCTTTTGGATTGAAAATTGACCAATATCATATACTAGCTTCTGGTCTTATTTTTCTATATTTGAAGTAGCCAAAGTGCCAGAAAACAGAATTGAACCTCCATGTGTCAAATTTATGCCATCTTACCAAAAGATTATTGCTAAACACTGATGAACTGTTCCTAAACTATTACTGTGGATTTTAGAATACAAGTATTATCAAAACTAAAATAAGCCCATCTGTTAAAACTACAATGTAGTACTGAAAAAAAAATCTGTTTAGTAATGGGCAAATCTTCAGTATTTTAGAATCGCGTGGGTTTATTTTCAAATTTCAGTAACTTGGTGACACTGACTGATAAACAGTTCTGTTTGCACTGGCTCTATAAAATGAATAAAGTGTCTTAGAAAACATGTAAGTATGTTTTCCTTTCACTAAAGACAATTATTAGCATAAAGGGAATACCAAGGAATTAGGGACTTCTCTCTTTTACAAATAAATTCTCTCAGGTTACCCATTTTTTTAAATTGTGCCTTCCTTATGAATATTTTTTCAAAACAAATTTTCTTTTTAAACTTCTTATTTAGTATGTTATCTTAAATTTATTTTAAATAATTTTAAAGGTTTGGGTTGAAATTTACCACCTTTACACTTTGGCCAATTTTTAAATATATTTTTTGGTTATCTGCATTTTTCTGTTAAAATATATATATATAGCCGAAACCGGTTTGGCTCAGTGGATAAAGCGTCGGCCTGCAGACTGGGGGGTCCTGGGTTTGATTCCGGTCAGGGGCATGTACATTGGTTGCGGGCACATCCTCAGTGGGGGGCGTGCAGGAGGTGGCTGATCGATGACTCTCTCCCATTGATGTTTCTGGCTTTCTATCTCTCTCCCTTCCTCTCTGTGAAAAATCAATAAATTATATTTAAAAAAAATATATATATATATATACATACATGTGTATATATATATATGTATATGTAAGTATACATATACAAATTTATATAATTTAATTTTTTTATTTAAATTACTGTGATAAGAATGTTATATTCCCTCTCTCTGAATGTATACCTCACAGTATAGCTGAAATCCTAGACTCTAAATTCTACATATATCTTAGTCTTGGGTCATTAAGACTTCTGTGTAAGACTTTCAGTGGGGTTCTCATTTGAACATTTAGGTTTAGACAGTATTTAGCATTGTTCTAAAGACTAGCATTTGCTAAATACAAAATAAACATTTGCTGAATAAAACTCAAGAGTTATTTAAGGATTTTTCTGATATAATCTCGATATGTTTTGCTTCAGGTATAATCATTGGTAGGTATTAAAGGGATTTACTAATATGGATCAAATGGTTATTTATTCTTTCATAAGTATTACAATTATAACCATCCAGATAACATCTATTAAGTTAATTTTCTCACTTTTGGATTTAAGAGATGAACCAAAGAACTTATATGCATATATGCATAACCCATGGGCATAGACAATAATGTGGTAGGTCTGGGAGTGGTGGATTCAGGATAAAGGAGGTGGAGAGAGGAAGGGGGACATCTGTAATATAACAATAAAGATATATTTTTTTAAATTAAATAGGGTTCTCTATTATTGTTTAATGCTGCATAATAAATCTTTTTAATCTATAATTTTAACTCAATAACTAAAGGAGAAAAATGGATATAATTTAGTCTGTATTTTTCTGTTTAACTGAATTTTCAGTTCAAAATATTGATTTTTTTCTGAGAAGAACCAAGATGGCGGTGTAGGTAAACGTAATACTCACCACATATCAAAATCACAACTAAAATACAGAATGACCATCATTAGCCATCATTCAGAACTACCCAAAAGCTTGATGAATGTAAGTCCTACAATGAAAAAAGTAAATAAAGGAAATGAGACTCATAAGAGGGGCAGAAGCACAGAATGGGTTGGTGTGACACCCCCATGTGGCATTATTTTAATCCAGAGGGATATATTGGCTGTGGAGGCCTACTGTGAAGAGCAAGGGTCCAGTTCCACACCAACCCCCCAGCCCAGGGTTCCAGAACTGGAAAGAAAAGTTTCCATAACTTTGGGCTATATAAAGCAGCAGAGATTGTGGCTGAGTGATACAGAGACTGCTGGAGACTCAGGCAGTTCCTCTTAAAGGGCCAGCACATGAACTTACATAGACTTGCTTCCTCTGAGTTCCAGCACTGAGTCAAAAACTTGTGGGGATGCAGGGACATACAGGGAGGAACTGGATTATCTGGTATCAGAGCAAGAACTCCCTCCAGCTCATTTATTTGCACAGTATACTTTTGTTCCAATTTTTCCTTCTCCTCTTGGGCTTTTTCCTTTGTTTCATTCAATTGCTGTTTTAGTTTTTCTATCATATTATCTTTCTCCTGGTCCTGCTTCTTCAAGTAGCTTAATACAGACATTGTGTCTTTCTCCATTTTATACTGCTGTTTCTTTAAGTCCTCGTTAGTTTTCGCAAGTCTCAGGGAATTATCACGATACTCACTGGTGTCTTTCTCCCAGACAGGGATGCTCACAGGGATCATTGTTCCTTATGCTGAGGTCCTTCTCATGGACTGCAGACTGGCAGCCATATCTGAATTTCCATCAGCCTGACTCACACTGTTTGCTCTTCCCTGGTGGTTTCCTGAGACCACGCCCCATCCAATTTGTAGCTCCACCCAAGCTGTTTAAATGGCCTGTCCTGGATCAGGCTTTAGACTCTCCTAAAATCTCTCAAACAAATAGTAGCTGGCATCAGCATTCCCCATACCTATTAATAAGAGGATCAAGAGAGCTAAGCATTGCCTGGGCACCTCCAAGCCCAACACATGTAGCAACTATCTGCAGAATGGTGGCTCTAGGAAGTGGCTAACTTTGCATCTTCTGTGAGGTCCACAAGCCATACCCCCCACCACACACACACATATTGGACAGCTTCAGACATACCAGGTTACAACTTTACGTATCGACAAGTGACACATTCAAGGGGCAGACTCAGTGAGCACAAAACCCCATTGAAGCAAGTCCTGTGCTTCATAGGGATGTCTCCTGCACAACAGCTCTTCCATTGTAGTTGCAGCTAGTCCTTACAGACAATTGGTTTGAAAGTCAATTCCTCTCAGTGACACCAACAGAAGTCAAGGCTCATCTACAACAGGACTGTACACACAGACTACATAGGGATGAACCTAGAGTGAGCCAATGGGCCCTATAAGACACCTACTACAAAAGGCCACTCTACCAACTCCTGGAGACATAGCAGTTCTACATAATACATAAAAAACAAGCATAGGGAAGAAGACAAAATGGGAAAACAATGTAGCAAATCACAAATGAAAGAACAGGAGAAATTTCTAGAAAAAGAAATAAATTAAATGGAAGCAAGCAAACTACTAGATACAGTGTTTAAAACAATGGTTATAAGGATACTCAAGGGTCTTAGTTTCAAGGGACTTAGTGAGTCTTTCAAGGATCTTAGTGAGAATTTCAAAGACATGAAAAAGGACCAGTCAGGAAAATAAGCATACATTAACTGAAATAAAAAAAAATAAATAATTTACAGGGATTCAACAGTAGAGTAGAGAATTCTGAGAATCAAAGCAGTGATTTGGAATATGAAGAATAAAAAAACACCCAATCAGAAAAACAAAAAGGAAAAAATAGTCAGAAAATATGAAGATACTATGTATAAGGAGCCCCTGGGACAACTTTAAGAGTACCAACATTTGCATTATGGAAGTACCAGAAGGAGAAGAGAGAGAGCAAGATATTGAGAACCTATTTGAAGAAATAATGACAGAAAATTTCCCCCACCTGGTGAAAGAAATAGACTTACAAATCCAGGAAGTGCAGAGAATTCCGATCAAGTGGAACCCAAGAGGTCCACACCAGCACATCATAATTAAAATGTCAAAGGTTAAAGACAAAGAGAGAATCTTAAAAGCTATAAGACAAAGTAGTTAATAATAAGAAAAAAAGATTTAAACTGCCAGGTGTACTGGTTATAAATGCAGATTTTGTAATCAAAGAAAACATGATAATTTCAAGAAAATATCAAAAGTGCTTTATTCAATGTAATGTCCATCGCTATCTACAAATTTCCCCATCTTTCAGGTAATTTGTGGATTCCATCCCAATAGAACTTTTCTTGTTTTGAGGCAAACTATTCATGGACCCAATTTTCCACTTCTTCGTACTTTATTATTATTATTATTATTATTATTATTATTATTATTGTTGATTAAGGTATTACATATGTGTCCTTATGCCCCTGTTATCCCCCCTCAACCCTCATGTACATTTTGAAGTGCTGTTCAGAAAGTGTTTGTGCCATGGATCCAAAGAGTTAATCTGAACGAGCAAAGTCTGGTGAATATAGCAGATGGGTTAATACTTCCCAGGCAAGATGTTTTAATGTGTCTTTAACTGGTTTTGAAGTGTGTGATGGTGTGTCATCATGAAGAAAAATTACTTTGCTGTGTCTTCTGGAATAGTTTAATAATAAAAGCATGGTTTAAATTGATGATTTGTTGTCAGTAGTGATCAGCATTAATGGTCTCACCTGGTTTTAGAAGCTCATAATACACCACAGAAACTCATAATACACCAGAACTTCCTGATCCCAACAAACACAGAGCATTGTCTTCTTTCCAAAGAGATTTGGCCTTGCAGTTGACGTTGATGCTGACCTGGATCAATCCATAATTTTTTGCAGTTGGGATTCTCAAAATAAATCCACTTTTCATCGCCAGTCACAATTTGATGCAAAAAGAATTTTTTGCATGCCATAGAAGCAACATTTTATTGATGACTTTTCAGGTTCCATTTGTCTTTTGTTCAGTTGATATGGCACCCTTTTTTCTTCAAAATCTTTCCCATTGCTTGTAAACTATCGGAAATTATTTGCTGAGCAACATTTAATCTTTCTGCAAGTTTTTTTTGAGTTTGACATGCATATTTATCCAATAATGCTTGTAATTGCTGGTCTTCAAACTTTTTCAGTTGACCTGGACACATTGGAATCATCACTTTTAAAGCATTTAAACCGGCATTCACAAGCATCTTGAAATGGCGTATGTTCATCATAAGCTTCCCAAAGTATTCAGCAGCACTTTTCTTCAAAATAAAGTAATGAATTGTAACTTCCCACAAATGCTCTTTTTTTGGCACAAAATTTGAGATTTTCAAGTGTAAAAATCTGTTAACACCTTCAGCAAATTTGATATATAAAGTTTTAAAGCTTGTCAATACAACAAAATAGCATACATATCAAATCGCATGTATATCAACAGATGTGTAACTCCATTTAATGAAAAAAAATCCACATTATTAACTGGTACAACTAGTGTGAATAATAAAATGGCATTAAATACATATCTATCAATAATTTAATCTAAAAATTACAATAAAGAAACGATGAATCTAATGAACAAAATAAACTGATGAATAAAATAGAACCAGAGGCATGGAACCATGGAACAGACTGATGAAACTCAAAGGGAAGGAGGGAGGGATGGCAGGAAGAGATTAAATAAAGAATTATACGCATATATACATCCTCTATGGACAATAAGGGCCTGGGACAGGTTCAGGGGAATAATGGGAGGAAAAATGGGGGACATCTGTAATACTCTCAACAATAAAGATTTTTTTAATATATTTATTTTTGTGTCAAAAGATATTACTTCAACATTGTTTCAAATATTTTACTAAAAAGGAGCATTTTATTAAGCTCATATCTTTTTGAAATAGCACAACTATGTTTGTATATATTAAATAAAAAATTCTAAATTCTTAATACACCAAATGAGTTAACTCTAGAACACCACTTTGCAAATAATACTGTACTTAATTTAAAAAAGTACAGTATCTTAATTTACATTGAAGGGAATTGTTACCAAAATAAATAATAATCCTGCTATGATTATACAAACCCAGATGCCATAAATCTATTGAAGGTGAGATCCTGTTATAAAATATCAAGAAAACTATTTCCGTTCTCTTTTTGAAACATTGGATTTGAATAATGAAATAATTATCCAACAGAAAAGAAATCCTGTATAAACTGAAAAACATATTATTTCAATAACCACCATTCTTAGATATCAATCACATTTTAAAAATTATAATTCTAAGTTCACTATTTGCCTCTAGCAATCTAAAATATCCAATAAAAAAGTATGTCTACCCACAAAATAATAAAAGTATATACAATTTTACCAATTTTTTTGCAAAAAAAAATTTAAAAACAAATATACCATAAAGGTTTTTTAATTTTTAGCAAATTGTCAGGTGGGGCAGAAAAAAGACAAACTGCTCTTTCATTTCTGAAATGTTATTTCAGATTTTATATGTATTTTGACTTAATAATATTAGGGTTAATTATGGATTTTTCAAGGTCGTTCAGACTAATGAAGTGTATATTATATTTCAAATTATGCACATTAACAAAAGAATGCACATTCAGAATCCTCATTTAAAAAGCACATTAAAGTACCAACAAAATATTTAGTTTTTAAATTATGTTTCTTTCCATTCTATTGGGGTAAAAGTGGTGTTTTTTTTAATGTTATATATAGCGTGTTACCCAAAATGTATACACACTTTGAATGATTATAAAGACAGTGTTTATTAACATACAGTTCACTTTCAAAATTTAAAAAGAAGTAGATTCTTTGAGCATGACTTTGAGCAATGTTTTCATGTGTCTCTAGGCCTTTCTTGTATCTTCTTTCAATAAGTATCTATTTAGTTCCATTGCCCATTTTTTTATTGGGTTGTTTATCTTCCTTTTGTTAAGTTGTATGAATTCCCTGTAAATGTTGGAGATTAAACCCTTATCATTGATAACATTGGCAAATATGTTGGCCCATGTGGTGGGCTTTCTTGTTGTTTTGTTGATGGTTTCTTTTACTGTGAAAAAGCTTCATATTTTTTTATTTTTTATCGTTTTTTATAAATGTGTTACATGTATACATATCTTCCCATTGCCCTCCCAGGCATACCCTAACCCCCCAGTGTGCTTACATGCATGCATACAAGTCCTTTGGTTGATCTCTTATCTACCCCACCTCTCCTTAACCTTCCTGCTGTACTTTGACAGTCTGTGTGATGCTTTACTGCCTCTGTATCTATCTTTTTGTTCATCAGTTTACAATGTTCTTTATTATTCACAAATGAGTGAGATTATGTGGTGTTTCTCCTTCATTCGACTGGCTTATTTCACTTAGCATAAGGCTCTCCAGTTCCAGCCAGGTTGCAGCAAATGGTAAGAATGCCTTCTTTTTTATGGAAGCACAGTATTCCATTGAATAGACGTATCAGTTTTCTGATCCACTCATCTGCTGATGGGCACGTAGGCTATTTCCAAATTGTAGCTATTGTAAATTGTGCTCCTATGAAAATAGGGGTGGATAAATCCTTTCTGATTGGTGTTTCTAGTTTCTTAGGATATATTCCTAAGAGTGGGATTACTGGGTCAAATGGGAGTTCCATTTTTAGATTTTGAGGAAACTCCATACTGTTCTCCACAGTGGCTGCACCAGTCTGCATTCCC
>JAAGEH010000029.1:15065360-15097997 GCA_011751065.1 Lasiurus cinereus
GTGTGTGTGTGTGTGTGTGTGTGTGTGTGTGTGTGTGTGTGTGTGTTTGGGGATGCCCAGAGAGGAAAATTTTGAACAACACATTTCTGTCTTAACTAAGTTATATCGGACTAGAACTGTAAAAAATCACATCTAATCAGTGGAGAATTTAATTGGAATAAACAGCACATAGAGAAATGTGGCTAGTAATATGTATTTCTAAAGTGAATTTCTTCATCTCTTACAACTTGTTTGGAAGACAGAATAATTTCCAATGATATACATAATCTTTTTAAATTTTATTTTATTTTTTAAAGTATTACACATAGTAGTACATATATCTTACTTTTTTTTCCAATTGACTTTCCTCCAGCCTCCCCTAACTCTTGTCACATGCCCTCAACCCATCCTCCACCAGTGTCTTGTGTCCATTGGTTGTGTTTATACACATGCATACAAGTTGATCTCTCTCCCCAACTGCCCAACACTCACCAGCCTTCCCACTATAATTTGACAGTCTGTTTGGTGCTTTACTGCCTCTGTATCTATCTTTATGTTCACCAGGTTATAATGTTCTTTATTTTCCATAAATAAAAGAGATCATTTGGTATATTTCTTTCATTGTCTGGTTTATTTTACTTAGCATAATGCTCTCCAGTTCCACCCATGCTGCTGCAAATGGTAAGAATCCCTTCTTTTTATAGCAGAGTAGTATTCCATTGTGTAGATGTACCATAGTTTTCTAATCTACTCATCTGCTGATGGGCATTTAGACTGTTTCCAAATCTTAGTTATGGTGAATTGTGCTGCTATAAACATAGATATTCATATATCCTTTCTGATTGGTGTTTCTAGTTTATTAGGATATATTCCTAGAAGTGGTATTACTGGGTTAAATGGGAGTTCAATTTTTATTTTTTGAGGAAATGCCATACTGTTATCCACAGTGGCTGCACCAGTCTGCATTCCCACCAGCAGTACACTAGGGTTCCTTTTTCTCCACATCCTCGTCAGCATTTGACTTTTGTTGAATTGTTGATGATTGCCATTCTGACAGGAGTGAGATGGTACCACATTGTACTTTTGATTTGCATCTCTCAGATAACTAGTAACTTTGAACATGTTTTCATATGTTTCTCGGCCTTCCTTCTGTCTTCTTTTGAAAAGTATCTATTTAAGTTCATTGCCCATTTTTTATTGGATCATTTATCTTCCTTTTATTCAGTTGTATGCGTTCCCAGTAAATATTGGAGATTAAACCTTTATCAGTGATAACATTTGCAAATATGTTCTCTCATACAATGGGCTTTCTTGTTGTTTTGTTGATGGTTTCTTTTGCTGTAGAAAAGCTGTTGGTGTTTATGTAGTCCCATTTGTTTACTTTCTCTTCAGTTTCCATTGCCCTAGGAGCGGTATCAGCGAAGAAATTGCTTTAGCATATGTCTGAGATTTCGCTACCTGTGGATTCCTCTAGTACTTTTATGGTTTCCTATCTTATGTTTAAGTCTTTTATCCATTTTGAGTATATTTTTGTGTATGGTGTAAGTTAGTGGTCTAGTTTTATTATTTTGTATATATCTGTCCAATTTTCCCAACACCATTTACTGAAGAGACTGTCTTGACTCCATTTATGTTCATGCTTCCTTTGTCAAATATTAAGTGAGCATAGTGGTTTGGGTCAATATCTGGGTTCTCTATTCTATCCCATTAGTCTATATGTCTGTTCTTAAGCCAGTACCTGGCTGTTTTGAGAACAGTGGCTTTGTAATACAGTGGTATTTGGATCCCACCTACTTTGTTCTTCTTTCTCCGGTATTTGGATCCCACTTGCTTTGTTCATGCTGTGGCTATTCAGGGTATTTTTTTTTAATTCCAGATGAATTTTTGGAGAGCACTTTCTAGGTCTATGAAATATGTCATTGGTATTTTAATGAGGTCATTGACTCTATAGATTGCTTTGGATAGTATGAACATTTTAATGATGTTGATTGTACCAATCCATGAACAAGGTATATTCTTCCCTCTGTTTGTGTATTCCTCTATCTCTTTTTTCAGTGTTTTGTAGTTTTCTGTGTATAGGTCTTTTATCTCCTTAGTTACATTTATTCCGAGGTATCTTAATTTTTTTGTTGGGATGGTAAATGGGAATGTTTTTTTAGTCCCTCTTTCTGTAGGTTCACTATTGGTGTATAGATATGCCATTAGCAAGAAAAAGCTCACACAAATCCAAGAAGTTCAGAGTCCCAAACAAATTGACCACCAAAAGACTGACCTAAAAGCACATTATAATTAAATTTGCAAACACTAATGACAAAGTAAGAATTTTAGAAGTCATCAGAGAAAGGCAGCAAGTTACCTACTAAGGATTCCCCATCAGACTAGTAACAGATTTCTCATCAAAAACACATCCGGCAACAAGGGAATGGAAGGAAATATACAAAGTCATGCAAAGGAAGGGTCTGAAACGAAGAACTCTGTATCCAACAAGGCTATCAATCAAAAATGAGGTGAAATCAGGACCTTCCCAGACAAGAAAGGACTAAGAGAGTGTATTACCACCAAACCAGCAATGCAAGAATTGCTACATGGTCTGCTGTAAAAAAGAAGAAATAAAAAGCAAAGAAAGAACACAGAAGAATAAAAATGGTAACAAACAAGTACCTATCAATAACAACTTTAAAAGTAAATGGATTAAATGCACCAATCAAAAGACAGGGGATAATTGAGTAGATAAGAAAACATAACCCATAAAGCTGCTGTCTATAGGAAACCCACCTCAGAAAAAAGAGATGCACACAGACTGATGGTGAAGGGAGGGAAAAAGTTTTTTCAGGAGAATAGAAATAAAAAAAAGCTGGGGTTGCAATACTTATATCTGACAAATTAGATCTCAAAGTGAAGGACATAAAAAGAAATAAGGAAGGCCACTTCATAATAATAAAGGAAGAATTCCAATAAGAAGAAATAACTCTAGTAAATATATACACACCCAATACAAAAGCACCCAAATACATAAAAAAAAACAAGTTCTAGATGATATGAAGGGAGAGATTGACAGCAATACAATCATAGTAGGTGACTTCAATGCCTCACTATCACCATTGGACAAATCCTCTAAACAAAAAATCAGCAAAGAAACATCAATCCTAAATAACTCACTAGACCTGATGAAATTAATTGACATCTTCAGAACATTTCACCCCAAAGCCACAGAATATACATTCTTCTCAAGTGCACATCAATAATTTTCAAAGAAAGACCATATATTGAGTCACAGGCAAAGTCTTTTCAAATTCAAGATAGAAATCATATCAAGCATCTTCTCAGATCACAGTGGCATAAATTGGGAATCAATTACAATAAAAACAATCCAAAAAATTCAAACACCTGGAGGCTAAATAACATGCTCTTAAACAATGAATGGGTTACCAAAGAGATTAAAGAAGAAATAAAAAAAAAACATCATCTTCACAAAGGACAATGAAAATACAACAATCCAAAATCTATGGGACACAGAGAAAGTAGTCTGGAGAGGAAAGTTCATAGCTTTACAAGCCTAAGGCAAAAAACAAGAAACAATGGTAATAAATAACCCAACCTATCAACTCAAAAGATAGAAAGAGAGCAACAACAACAACAACAAAAAAAGCCCAGTGTAAGCAGAAGGAAGGAAATAATAAAGATCAGACTGGAAATAAACAACATAGAGACAAAAAAAAACTACAAAAGGTCAAAAAAACCAAGAGCTGGTTCTTTGAAAAGGTAAACAAGATTGATGAACTTCTAGCCACGCTCACCAAGAAGCAGAGAGATAGGACCCAAATAAACAAAATCAGAAATGTAATCGGAAAAATAACAACAGACACCACAGAAATACAAAGGATTGTTAAAAAATAATATGAACGACTCTATTCCAACAAACTAGACAACCAGAGGAAATGGACATATTTCTAAAAAAATACAACCTTCCTAAACTCAACCAGGAATAATCTAAAAATCTCAATAACTATGGAAGAAAGTAAAGCAGTCATCAAAAAGCTTCCTGCAAACCAAAGCCCAGGGCCAAAATGCTTCACAGAGGAGTTTTCCAAACATTCAAGGAAGAACTAAAACCTATCCTCCTCAGATTATCCCCAAAAATTTATGAGGAAGAAATGCTTTCAAGCTCATGTGATGAAGCCAGCATCACCCTAATACCAAAACCAGGTAAAAACAACACAATGAAAGAGAATTACAGGTCAATATCCCTCATGAATATAGATGCCAAAATCCTCAACAAAATTCTAGCAAATCGGATCCAGCAGTACATCCTAAAGATCATACACCATGACCAAGTAGGCTTTATCCCAGTGGTGCAGGATGTTATGATATCTGCAAATCAATTTACGTAATACATCACATAAAAAAACTGAGAGATTAAAAACCACATAGTCATATCAATTGATGCAGAAAAATCATTTGGCAAAATCCAACACCTTTCTTGATAAAAACTCTCAGCAGGCCGAAACCGGTTTGGCTCAGTGGATAAAGCATAGGCCTGCGGACTGAAAGGTCCCAGGTTCGATTCTGGTCAAGGGCATGTACTTTGGTTGCAGGCACACCTCCAGTAGGGGGCGTGCAAGAGGCACCTGATCGATATCTCTCTCTCATTGATGTTTCTAACTCTCTATCCCTCTCCCTTTCTCTCTGTAAAAAAATCAATAAAATATATTAAAAAAAAACACCTCTCAGCAAGGTGGGAATAGAAGGATCATACCTCAAAATAATAAAATCCATATATGACAAATCCACAACCAACATCATACCCAATGGGCAAAAACTAAAACCATTTCCCCCCAGAACAGGAATAAGACAGGAATGCCCACTCTCATCAGTCCTCTCAGACATAGAACTGGAAGTATTAGCCATTGTGATTAGAGAAGAAGAAGAAATAAAAGGCATCCAAATTGGAAAATAAGAAGTAAAACTGTCCTTATTCACAGATGACATGATATTGCACATAAAAAACCCTAAAGACTCCATTAAAAAACTATTAGACCCAATGATATGTTTTATATATAGAAATATTGATGTTAAGGAAATATTAATTTGAGTTTGTTTAAATTATAATTTAACAAAACTCTGGAAGTGTAAAACAGGGTGTAGGAGTGAGAGGGAGTTGATAGGGATGTTGAAAAAAGATAAAATAGGGTGTGTGAGGAGCAGAAGAAGAGAAATCCATTAGCCAAGTGTCCTCACTGCTTCTAACCCCCTCACCATACATGCACACACAAATACACCTAGTCTGCCCAGCAAACTTCTAATCATCTTTAAAATCTCATCTCAAGTGTCACCTCCTCTGTATTTACAGGACAGACCTAAACCCTTTTTTGTACTGAAAGAAGAAGATTGCTATCAATAATACTTTTGCCCAAAGAGTATGAAGAAAAAATACATAGCAATACATAAACAGGATCTCTATTGTTATCCTTTCATCAGTTCACTTGTTCAATCAAGCAAACATTTGTGTAGCACTTCAATTTTACCCTTTGTTTGCAGATAAAAGCAGGAATGAGTTTAAAAAAACATGGATGTAATACTATCTTATTAAGACTTTGTGTTTGGGAAAGCCATAAAAAGTCTTAGTTAAAATGGTATTAGTCTGTTCTAATTTATGTAAATATATGAAGACTGTCGCATATAATTTCACTCAAAGGATAAGAACATTACTTTTGACCTGACCCTATAAGTTATATTGGCTTCTATTTAGAGAACACTTACCTATATGTTTCCTTAGAGAGAGCTAAGATTATTTCACATGCTTAAACATTTTGTGTCCAGTTTAAAGCTGTAAAGGGCAGGGAGCATTTTTTTTTTTTGTCTCTGTCCTAAAAGTAAAACAAAGAACCAAGAGCCAAATGATTTGTAATCCTGTTTGTACATAATAAAATAATAAATTTGGGGTTTTAATAAATATGGATACATTTATTAAACATAATAAAACAAGTTAATATAACTAAGAAAAACAGAGGAAATCAGCGGAGAGAACAATTCTTTAGCTAACTAGTAGTTTCCATAGTTCATTATACTTTGGTTATGTTTCTAAAAATGCTTATGGGGCATGAGATGCATTACAACCATGATGAGAAGATTCATTGGAAAACAAATATTATTGTAAAAATGCCAAAAGAAATGCATCCCATTCAAACTTAATACCTTAATCTGAATAAAATCAATTTAATGTGTAAGAATATTTAATTAGAGATCTCAGAAAAGTCAACTCTCTTCCATTTCAAAAATTGACAGGACCAGACTTCAAAGGTAACTATAACAGAACTGTGTTTATAATGACAAAAATATCAAACATGGAATTGATTTTTATAATAACAAAGTCCAAATTCTCAGGTTCATAGAAACTAATATATCTTATGCTAACCTTATTAAGGAATCATTTATTTTATTCCACTTTGAAGAAGGTTGTTTTATTGCTTTCACAAAATGAGTATCTTCCTTTTACCTCAAAAATATAAAATGTACTATAATTTTTCTTCTACCAAATTTAACAAACATGAATATTTAACATATATGAATTTGCGGCAATAATGTATAGAGCTGCGCAAATGATTCCATAAAAACAAATGCATTGACAATAGTACAGAAGTGGCATAAAAATGAAATACACTTTTTACCCTATTCCTATATAATAAAAGGCTAATATGCAAATCAACCAAAGGTCAGAACAACTGGTCACTATTATGTGCACTGACCACTAGGGGGCAGATGCTCAATGCAGGAGCTGCCCCCTGATGGTCAGTGTGCTCTCACAGGGGGAGTGCCACTCAGCCAGAAGCCAGACTCACAGATGGTAAGTGCAGCAGCAGTGTGGAAGCCTCTCGGGCCTCTATGGCAGCTCTAAGGATGTCAACTGACAGGGAGCAGGCCTAAGCCATGAGTCAGACATTCTCCAAGAGCTCCCGGACTGCTGAGGGGCCCCTCAGAGTGCACAAATTTCATGCAACAGGCCTCTAGTTACACTACCATTTTACAGGCAGGTCTAAGATACACTGGAAACAAAGGGTACATGTTTTTATAAACAAAAGGTTTCAAAAGAACTTTGTAAGCAATGTAAAAATCTTAAGATATTTAGCTTTAAGGAAAAATTCAAGCTGAGGATGCATACTTCTTCATAAATGCTTTAAACTCTGGTGATGCCATTCAAAATAATGGTTTGATGCTTTTCTGTTAATACCCAATAAATTCACTTCTAATACTCAAGACTAAAAACTTTCAGATCTTTAATTAATTAATTAACTAATTAATCAATTAATTTTATATTTATTAACTGTATTACATATGTCCCTTGTATTCCCCCACTAACCCATTCCAGCATGCCCCCACCTCCCATCCTAGGCCTTCACCACCCTATTATCATCTGTGACTATGGCTTAAGCATATATGCATGCAAGTTCTTTGGTTGATCTCTTCCCACCCATCCCTGTCTTCCCTTTGAGATTAATCAGTATGTTCCCTGATTCTATGTCTCTGTATCTATTTTGTTCAACAATTTATTTTGTTCACTAGATTCCACATATGAGTGAGATCATTTGATACTTGTCTTTCACTGACTAACTTATTTTGCTTTGCTTAATACTCTCCAGATCCTCCCATGTTGTCTCAGGATGTTTTCTTCTGCTGTGCAGAATCCTTCTTTTTTACTGCTGCATAGTATTCCCTAGTGTAAATGGCCCACAGCTTTTTTATCCACTCATCTGCTGATGGGCACTTGGGTAGTCTTCAGATCTTAGCCATTGTAAATTACGCTGCTATGAACATAGGGGTGTACATTCTTTCTGATTAGTGTTTCTGGTTTCTTAGAAGTGGGATTACTGGGTCAAATGGGAGTTCCATTTTTAGTTTTTTGAGGAAATTTCATACTGTTTTCCATAGTTGCTGCACCAGTCTGCATTCTCACCAGCAATGCCCTAGGGTTTCCTTTTCTCCACATCCTCACCAAGACTTATCATTTGTTGATTTGTTGACAAGTGTAAAGTGATACCTCATTGTGGTTTTTATTTGCATTTCTCTGATAATCAGTGACTAAACATTTTTTCATGTCTCTTGTCTATCTGTATGTCCCCTTTGGAGAAGTGCCTATTTAGGTTCTTTGTCCATTTTTTCATTGGACAGCTTGTCTTCTTTTGTTCAGATGTATGAATTTCAAATATATTTTGGACATTAACCCTTTATCAGATGTATCATTGCCAAATATGTTCTCCCATGCAGTGGGTAACCTTTCATTTTGTTGATGTTTTCCTCTGCTGTGCAGGAGCTTTACACACACACACACACACACACACACACACACACTAGAGGCCCGGTGCATGAATTTCATGCATGGGGGTATGTCCCTCAGCCCAGCCTGCTTCCTCTCCAATCTGGGACCCTTCAATGGTTCGAGGCTAAAAGGGAAGTTGGACATCCCTCTCACAATCCAGGACTGATGGCTCCCAACCACACCCCTGCCAGCCTGATTGATGCCTAACTACTCCCCTGCCAGCCTGATTGCTCCCCAACTGCCCTTCCCTGCAGGCCTCATTGCCCCCAACTGCCTTCTCCTGCAGACCTGGTCACCCCTAACTACCTTCTCCTGCAGGTCTGGGCCCCCAACTGTCCTCCCCTGCAGGCATGGTACCCCCAACTGCTCTCCCCTGCAGGCCTGGGTCCCCACAACTGCCCTCCCCTGCTGGCCATCTTGTGTCCACATGGGGGCAGCCATCTTTGACCACATGGAGCCAGCCATCTTATGTGTTGGACTGATGGTCAATTTGTATATTACTCTTATTAGGTAGGATAGAGGCCTGGTACAAGAGTGGGGGCCAGCTGGTTTGCCTTGAAAGGTGTCCCAAATCAGGGTGGGGGTTCCCTTGGGTCATGAGGCAGCCTGCATAAGGGGCCTGTGGTGGTTTGCAGGCTGGCAATGCCCCCCAGCAATCCACACAGAGGCCCTGGTAGCTGGTATATTTTTAGCTTGTGTAATTGAAACTTTGTAGCCTTGAATGGAGGCCAGGGCCAGCCAGGAAACTTGGCTTCCTCCATTGCCAGGGAAACCCAAGCTTCCTGCTTGCTCTATGGCCACAGCCATCTTGGTTGGGTTAATTTGCATATTCACTCCTTATTGGCTTGTGGGTGTGGCTTGTGGGCATAGCAGAGGTATCAATTTGCATGTTTCTCTTTTATTAGTGTAGATCCTATATAATAAAAGCCTAATGTGCAAATTGACCCAACAGTGGACAGACCTATGGAATGACCAGTTGCTATGATGTGCACTGACCACCAGGGGGAAGATGCTCAATGCAGGAGCTGCCCCCCACCCAGCCCTCAGGCCCCAGTCCAGCCAAGCAGAGGCCCCAAATTGCCGTGTAGGTCGCCCCTCAGAGGGAGGTGACTGACAGCAGCAGCAAGGTGGGATGAGGGGTCAGCAAGTGGGCAGTGCTAGGCCAGTCAAAGGGGCTGCCAGCAGTCCCCTCATCTCTCCACCAGTTGTTCCACAAATCAGTGCTGATCGCCAGCCATGCCTAAGGAACCTATCCATGCACAAATTTCGTTTATACTAGTATAGTCCCATTTGTTTATTTTCTCACTTTCCTTTGCCCTAGGACAGTGGTCAGCAAACTCATTAGTCAACAGAGTGGCAAACTGTGGCTCACAAGCCGTGGTTTGCTGACCACTGTCCTAGGAGATGAACCCACAAATATATTGCTGTAAGAGATATCTGAGATTTTGCTGCCTATATTTTCTTCTAGGATTTTTATGTTTTCATGTCTTATATTTAATTGTTTTATCCATTTTGAGTTTATTCTTAGGTATGGTGTAAGTTGTTGGTATAGTTTTTTGGGTTTTTTTGCATGTTGCTGTCCAATTTTCCTAACACCATTTATTGAAGAGACTATCTTGACTCCATTTTATGCTCTTGCCTCCTTTGTCAAATATTAATTGAGCATAAGAGCTTGAGTTGATTTCTGCAGCTGTTCTGTGTCTTTTTTAATTTCATATAAATTTTTGGAGTATGTGTTCTATATCTGTGAAATGTACCATTGGTGATTTAATAGGAATTGCATTGCTTTAGGTAGAGTGTACATTTTAATTATGTTAATCTACCAATCTATGAACATAATATATTCTTCCACTTGTATATATTCCTCTCTTTTTTTTCAATGTTCTGTAGTTTTCTGAGTACAAATATTTTACCTCCTTGAAAAACCTTCACATCTTGAATCAGTATCACAAAGTGTGGATCTACTATGTTAAGTAAATAAAAATAATAATATCACTCATTAAGAAAACATGTCAATTTTAACATTCCAAAATGATAAGGGTCTAAGTAGGTTTGTTCCTATATTCTGCCTATACATGAGATAGTCTTCAACTAATTAAAAGACAGATGTTAGAATCCTGACTTTTAAACAGTGCTTCCACATTAGATGTCATGAACTTGATTCTCTGTGGACATATTAGCATATTTGCATTCATTATAATAGGTGGTCTTATATGTACAACTTCCTGAAGTGCCTTCCTAAATATATGTTCAAAAATTACATGTGTATTCACAAAAATGATAGTTCAACTGGCTTATGTATCAATCCTTAATATTTGGAAGACAACGATGAGGAGGAAAATAAGGAGACCATAAACAGAAATCTCAAGTTGTAAAATTTTGCCTTAGAATAAACTATGTTATGGCAGGCAGGTGCAAGGGGTGGGGGAATCATGCAGTACTAGTCTCTCAAAATGTTTTATACTGATTCATAGGAAGAAGCTTGTCTGTGTATTTAAATCAAAATGCTGTTATCTCAGCTGCAAGAACAATATTTATGTTTCCTTAAAGATAATGGTGAGTCTTTACTTATTAAACTGATCGTATTTAGCAGATGGTCTAAGAAAAGTACTTTGCAAAAGTTTCCCAGAGGGTTATAAAAATGAACACTCTAAAACAGCTGGCAGCTGGTGCATGAAATCAATAACAAGAAAATGAGTTTTACTGTATCTTTGTTTTTGTTGTTTAGTTGAAGACTGCAAAGACAAAAGAAAGAGCCAGAGGGAATCAAATTGTGAGCTTTACAAGTGGGATGAATGGATTCTGTGTATCTAAATAGGAAGAGACAAACCTCCCAGAATGAGTGAATCATAAAACTAAAGAAACAGTATGTGTGTGCCCTTGTGTATATATGTGTGCAAGTGTACCCTCCTGCTGCTGAGTGGAGTAGAATAGGAGATAATATTGTTCTTTCTGAATACTTGCTACAATTTTGTGGGTGATTCATTGCTTATTTTATGGCTTCAGAAATTAAAAATCATGCTTCATAACAGGAAAATACTTCAATGGACATAATAAGCAATACTAATGGAATAATGATTATTTGAATATTGATAATTTCCCACATTTATTATTTCAAGCAATTTCAAGAGTTAGAATTTCTTAAATTAAAAAATTAACACTGAGCATAATAAAATCCTCCTGAGATTGACTAGTAACTACTTCTACCAAAAAAAAATAACTATCCAAAATTTTCTATTATTATTTTCACTCTGATAATTCTTTATTATTTAAAGAAAATGGCAAAATGCAGCTCTATGTTTGAAATTATGAACAACTTCTTCCATAAGTTTTCAGAGCTGAAACCAGCACAAAAATATTTAATAGAGAACCTAAAAGTTAATTAACTTTTACCAAGAGAAATATGTTATTTGAAAGGGGAAAAGAGAACACTGTAAACTTTACAAATTAAGATTTCAAATATAGAGAGAAATAAGAGATTTGCAGTATAAAGACAGCACACCCTGTTCCAGCTCAAATAAGCTGTTTTATTTTATTGGGTTTTATCTTAAGTTAAAGATGTACATACCATTCTAACCCATGATGACTGCTTTATTTTATAGAATTTCATCTTTAAAAGCCAATAAAAACATGTTTTTATTGATTTTTTTTACAGAGAGGAAAGGAGAGGGATAGAAGGTTAGAAACATCGATGAGAGAGAAACATCGATTCAGCTGCTTCTTGCACACTCCCTACTGGGTATGTGCCCACAACCAAGGTACATGCCCTTGACCAAAATCAAACCTGGGACCCTTGAGTCCGCAGGCCAATCCTCTATCCACTGAGCCAAACCGGTTAGGCCTATGGTATTTTTAGATGACATGTAATGGATAGTTTTCTATGAACAGAGAAACTCTAAATTTGTCCTGAGATATGGAACTGACACTTTCTGTGGGTATCAGGGGTAGAACAATGCAATTAAAATTAGATTTTTTGTTTTTGGCCAAGGAATGTTTACATAATAAATAAAATTCTGGCCTTTAGTTGGCATAAGAAGGGAACAGGATGAATGTGTGCCATGACTAGAGGTTGGGCAGATTTTTGCACACTGCATACTAGTACTCAAGTATATATGTTTTATCAGTACAGTAATTTTGACATAGATTAAAAGAATGAGGAGTGTCTTCTTTGATGTTACTGGGTATTTGAGTTTTAAAGTTATCACAGTCTGGTTTGCATTTTTAAAAATATAAACAATTTTTCATATGCATATAGGCCATCTAGATGTCCTCCATGGAAAATTGTCTATTCAGGTCCATTGTCCATTTTTTAACTGGATTGTTTGTCTTCTTGGTGTTTACTTGTATATGTTTTTTTAATATATTTTGGAAATTAATTCCTTATCAGATGTATCATTGGCAAATATGTTCTCCCATTAAGTGGGTTCTCTTTTTATTTTGTTGGTGCTTTCTTTTGCTGTGCAGCAGCTTTTCAGAAACACCAATCAGAAAGAATATATGCACCCCTATGTTCATTGCAATGTTACTTACAATAGACAAGATCTGGAAACAGCCCAACTACCATAAGTAGATGAATTGATAAAAAAAAGTTGTGGTACATTTACACAATGGTATAGTATGAGACCATAAAAAAGAAGGAACTTTTAACCTTTAAAAGAGCATGGGTAGACCTGTAAAATATTACGTTAAGTGAAATAGGCCAGTCAGAGAAAGACAAATACCACATAATCTCACTTACATGAGGAACTTAATGAACAAAATAAACTGACCAACAAAATAGAAACAGAGGCATGGTTACATGGGACAGACAGAGGGGAGGTTGTTTGATGAAACAAGTTGAAGAGATTAGCTAAAGTACATATTCATAGTCCATGGACAGGGACAATAGTATTGTGATGGCCATAGGGAAAGAAGTGGGGGCTGGATGGATGGACAAAGACATGAAAAATGGGGACATTATATATATAAACAAGATTTTTTCATCAGTACAATTTATCTTGTTATTCTCATAGTTTCAACATAATAAAACAGAACTATCATTTGATAATTATTTTTCTGTTATCCAGAAATATTTTATATCAGTCTCATAATATATGAAATGGTCAAGACTAAGCTTTATTTTTCCTGTTCATTAAATAGGACTCTTGAAATAAGCTTCTGAAATGTTATTTACAGCAAACTGTAAACTAAAATTCACTAGAATAACAAGTATAAGACTGTCTCTTTTCATAAGAGAAATGTCTGCACTCTTGGGTAAACAGGAGACTTGAATAAATCCCACTTTCCCTTCTCAGGAAATCAGTTAACTTGAGGCTACATGGTCCATTACAATTTTCTCAGAAACTTGATTAATTTCTTAAATAATACTGAATATAACTTAAATAATGTAAAGAATTTCCTTTACCTCTAGAAAGTGACAACTTTAATTCAAACTAATTAATTTATTCCTTCTGTTACTTAAATTATTGTTTTTCTCTTTTCCTTCTTTCTTTCCTTTATTCCTTATTCCCTCCTTTCCTCTATTTTTTGTTTCCATTATTTTCTTCCTTTCCTCTTTATTTCTTTATTTTTTTCTTCTGCAACAATTTTAAAAACACAATCTAATCCTTGTCAGGAAATCTATCTATACATTTTAAAAGCCTACATTGTTACCTTCATGATTTTGTGCATGACATAACAAACTCACAGAGCTATTAAAATATAACTTATTGGCTATGGCAAAAAAAAGGTGTTACACATCAACAATTCCCATGTTCTAAACCAATAAGGATAAAGAAACCATAGCTAACACATCAACTTCATTGGGATAAGGACATTGATCCACAGCAGCCCTGACTGGTTAATTAAAGTTAAATTTAGCCTCTGAATTATTGAGTTTTCAAAGAGAGGGAAAATATGGAATAGCTTGAAAGGCTTAATGATTTAAAATGAAAGGAAAAGTAATGTAATAATGCTCACTCATATAAGTCTCTGGAATTCTGGTCAATAATTACTTTAGAATCTCCAAAGGACATCGTTAGTAACATAAAATCCAGAACAGAAGTATTTAAAATACGTAGTTGGGCAGGGGTGGGATAGAAGGAGTCAATGGGAGAAAAGAAGGAGACATATGTAATACTTTCAACAATAAAGATTTTAAGTAAATAAATAAAATGCAAAAGTCATTGAATATGGTTGAATTTAATTAGTATTTGCAGACCCAGAAAGGATAGCCTAAAAGGGAGATAAGGAGAGAGGAAGTTGGTGAATGTGTATGCGTGTATTCCCTTGAAACAATGAGAAAAGGAGGGGAAAGCCCTAAAGGTCAAGAAGGAGCCTTCGGACTTGTCACTACAAGTATTTGAACATAGAAACAATATAATGGAATGTTGTTCACACAAATGTATCTTTCAACCAGATTAGGAAGGAAAAATGACTGGACAGGGGCAATCATGACTAGCAATTGGTAAGAGAAGTTCCATATATAAAGGAGAAAAAAGCCTAAGGCATTATGAAAAGTAAGAAAATAAAACTAAAAGATCAGATTTCTCTAAGGTCCATTAATAGATGAAGAGGTAAGGATGTGATATGCACATTGGAATATTATGCGGCAACAAAAAGAATGAAATCTTGCCATTTGCAACAACATAGATGGATCTGGAGGATATTATACTTAGTGAAATAACGTCATGCATAGAAGGAAAATACCATATGACATAATTTATATGTGGAATCTAAAACAAAAGCACACTAAAAAACAGAGACCAAAGTATTGTTACTAAAAGGGAGGGGTGGTGGGATGGGTGAAAAGGGGAAGGGGAAGATAGTCAACAATATTGTGATAAGTTTTCATAGTGACAGATGATTACTATAATAGTAACTTTGTAAGGTATAAAAATGTCAAATTACTATATTATACACACAAAACTAATCTAACCAATATAATATCGTATGCCAACTATACTTAAATAAAAGCTAAATTTAAAAAGATTCCCCTAAAACATATTGAAGAAAAAAAGTTGGAAGATCTTGTTGATTTTTACTGCCTGAGAAAAAAGACAGGAGAGTAAAGGTACTATTTCAACCTACAAAACAAAAAAATTAATAATGTAGGAACAATGGGAAAGGGGACCAAAGGTAATCTCAATTTACAATATGATACAGATTTTAATAGACATATATACTGCTGATTATCTTTTGAATGGGTTTATATCATTAAGACCTTGCTGTTTGTTGTTTCTTTCCAATATGTTCTTCTAATTCTAGAATTTTAAATAATAGTTATAAGTTTCCACTATCTTCTATATAATAGATTACAGAATTCTTTAAAAATTATATCTTCAGAGGACATCAATATAATGAACAATATTTCACAAATAATTTCATTTGTTAATCCTTGTGATGTATTCTCAGTCTACAATTAAATCTTTAAAGCCTGTACCTATATTCTTGAAGCCTTTAACTCCAAACTATAATGCCTAACATGCCAAGGGTACTATTGTCACTTTAGTTGTTTTCCTTGACTTTAATTTGGACTAAATTCTCTCTTTTCCTGTAGATGATAGGTGACTACAGCAAAATACTGCCTTTTTAAAAATGGATACTTCTTCCATTGGATATGATTAAAAGCTTCCATGGTTGGAATTTACTAGGCTCTAAGTCACCCTGCAGTTCTGAGCACAGATGATACAAATTAGAATTGAGGCTATAAACATACTCACACCAGCAGCTGCTAGGACTAAACCTCCTATTTCCAGGTCAACTACTCTTTTAGAAACTTGCTATCTGATGTAGAAGAAAAAATGTCTAACAACTCCCCCCACAACTACTTTCAGTTAGTTATAAATTAAATAACCTTTCCAATAGAAGCAGATTTATTTTCCATCCAATATTGGATACTAGATTGATATTTACTTTCCTGTATAAAAAAATAAGCCAGCAATCAAATCCAACAGTAGTCTAAGGCATCCTAGGACCATCACCCAAGCCAAAAATGTTTGCTGGGCAAAAGGTAAATAAATATTAAAAACAACACAAAAACAGTGCTTTTACTGATTTCTATGAACTGTGCAGGTGATAAGGTGACAAAAATATTTCAAATCTATTTTAAAGGATTTTTAAAGGTTACAAAATTTGTTAAAATACTTTCCATAGCCAACAAGTTGTTTATTTAGCATGCAGAAATCCCTGTGGAAAAAAAATGTGATATTGCACTATCAGGGTATTTCATTTCCTATTTTGTAGAATTTCATTTAACATCATGAAGTAAAGAAAAATAGGTACACAGAGTGGATCTGCATCATATTAGCATTTTAGAGGATCTTTCAGGAAATAAAAATTTAAACTATTGCAGATTTTCAGACTATTCCCTTCCCTTTTTCTTATTTCCTTGCAAATTTGCCCCAAATCTAAGAAGCACTATGATGCAGCAATAAAAAGCATGGAATTTGAAGCCAGAATTAGGAACTTCATTCAGAAAATTCCACTACTTAATATGCAGCATTTTGAGCAAGTAATTCACCCTTCTTGTGTTTCAGTTTTCCCAAATGTAAAATAGAAATAATGATAGCATTTATTTCATAAGGTTATTCCTTCATCCAATGAGTTCAAAATAGATCCACATGCTCAGGTTAATGCTTAGCAAATACAAGGGATGTAAGTGTCTACTATAATTATTCAGATAAACCAAGTCTCATTACAACAAGATTAAAGGGGATTTGTTTTATTTGCTATATGAGAATAAAAGGTCTATAAAATCTATTTTATTTACTAAATGAAACTTCAAAGTTTAAAAACCTGGGCCAGTAAGTTCCCTTGCTCTGATTTCTTGTGAAACAATGTTATAAGGAATAAGTTCTTGTTCTACCAGACATTGTAATTATTCTTTGAGAAATAGAACCAGACTTAAAGTTAAGTGCTGTTTCATATTATGCTAGTTAATGAAATTCATATTTATATTTACTTAAATTTAATTTTAAAATAATTATCAAAGGGAATTTTTTATCAATATTAGCCTTATAGAATTGTATATCTCATTATTTTCTCCCAAATAACTATTACTCTTTGATCAGTATCAAGAAAAGAGTGGTACATAAAGAAATGTCAGGTTTCTTTGAGTTAAGTCAAAAAGGGCATTTTTTTGTCTATGTTTAGACTTGTCCACTAGTTACTAATTCTCATTGTTAGCTTTCAGGCTCTCTTCACTACCACTCTGCTTCCAGTTCAGATTAAATGACCACCCTTGCTACTGTTAAGAGTGTGAGAAGGTCAGGAAGGTCATTCCTTCCCATAGACTCACTGGAGAATTCACACAATGCTGAGGAGTAAGCCTCCATTGCATTTGCCTTCAATAAAATGCAGGCTTTTGATGACATAGCCTTTTGAAATTATCCAGCAAGCTCACATGATTTTAAAATATGTAATTACTTCATCTTTTTAGTTTTATTTCACTTGAAGATTCAGAAAACGAGATTAAATGGTCATTGCTAAATATAAATACTTCAAAAGTTAGAGATAAAAATACAAGAAGAAAAATTAAAAATATTATAAGTATACAACTGAAGTTATTAAATCATAGAGTGGTTTATCTCTGGATTTTGACAATTCTGAATCATGTTACTCTCTGTATAATGTTTTATTTCTGTTGCAAAAAAGGTTGATATAATAATTTATAAAGTACTAGTCATAATTACTAGTTAATGAAAAACTAATAAGCATAACTTACTTAAATTTTGCTTAAAATAATACCATTAAACAAAATATAACACATACATCAGCACACACATGCTTTTCTTAATCTAAATGTATTTTTCCTATAATATAATCTTATAAATTTGATAGGATAAAACAAATAGGTTATGTATGATATGTTTCATTGATGGAATTATCTAAGTTGTCATTATGGAATTTTAGTCTTCTACTCCTAAATACAAAAGACAGAAAACTATGTAGAATTCAGATCTATATATTTTTAAAAATCATTCAGTTCAGCATAATTGTTACTATCATAGCTAAACCTTTGATGATAACAGTTTTCTTAGGTACTTATATTTAGAAATGTTGGTGCTATTTGACCATGTTAACATTTCCTTATAGAACTTAAACTGATTTTAATCTATTACCTTAATACAGTTGCCGAAGACATATACAATAATTATTAATTTTCAGACTGACTAACTCTCATTTAGAAATTGTGTTCATTAGTAAAGTTGGAATTGCAATAAAAACTTGCCTCATTTTACTCTTTAGAGGTTAAAGTACTGAAATGCACTGTTATGTACTATATCTAATCAGATACAAATAGAATACCTGTTAGTATTAGGCCATACCAACTATTATGACCTTTAGATATAATTTATATCCTGGAAAGTATTTATTAACTAGACACCATTAATCTTGAAGAATCGAAGCATTTTCTAAATAAAATCACTTTATTTGTACAAAAAGAATGGTGAGAAATACATAGATCAAAGTACTAAGTTACATATACCAAAATATCATAAATATTTCACCTACCACTTGAATGGTTTTCTAGTTATCAAACTCAGTAACTATATAGGCATACATTTAAAATGATTTTTCAACATTTTAAATTGAAATCTTAGTTACCTTATTTTTTAGGCAAATGTAAGCTTTTGCTTAAGCTTAATTTTCAAGTTAAATAAGTATTAAACAGAAAATATATATATATATATACATTATACATAAACACAGACAACATTATGGTGATAGCCTAAGAGAAAGGGAGAGTGGAGGATATGGGGGAGCAACAAAGTGGGAGGAATGAGGATGAAAAGAGACTTTGCTTGCAGTGATGGGAACATGATGTAGTGTGCAGATAATGTTTTATTGAATTGTACACTTGAAATCTGTACTGTTTTGAGAACCAATGTTGCTTAAATAAATTCAATTAAATTTTTTTCAAAGGCAGTCTTCCAAGCTCAGAATAGAAATGTGTTTCAAAACCTCTTTTTTTCCCTGGTGGCTCAGGACCTACTGTGCTTTGGAGAGCTCGTTCTGCACCTGTATCATCACTAATACAAGCACCTTCGCGAATGAAAGGATTATATCCTGGAATTATCTTATGTCTCTAGTTCTCCTTCTCCAAATCACATCCATCACACACATGGCAATTTGAAAGATTTGATACCTATCGTAGTAAGATTTGAATATTAATCTATGACTTTTAACTGTGAGGGGAAGTAAACATTTGATAGTACAAAGTTATGTACAATCAATAGAAATGTTGATAGTCGCCATAATAATTTCCTAATTGCACATTTTTCTGCCATTACCCCTTATGTAAAAGTAGAATGCAGATAAAATCTACTATACACTACTATACAATCTACAATGTCAACCTTGAGGGCGGACATCAGTCAGTGATAATTAGACTGCAGACCAACTTGTTTCTGTGTGTGTGTGTGTGTGTGTGTGTGTGTGTGTGTGTGTGTTGTGTGTGTTTATATAGACATATATAATTGATTTCATAGAGGAAGGGAGAGAGAGATAGAGAAACATCAATGATGAAAGAGAATCATTGATTGGCTGCCTCCTGCATGTCCCCTATTGGGGATCAAGCCCGCAATCTGGGCATGTGTCCTTGACCAGAATCAAACCAGGATCTTTCAGTCCGCAGTATGCAAGTGACCTTGCTGTAATTTTAAAGTACAATTAACTGCATTTGGTTAGTTTTTGTTGATGAACCTTACATTTACTGACAGTAAAAGCCTTGCCTCTTGGAAATAACCCTTGCCTCTTGTTACTTGCTAAACCGTTCATCCAATGATATATGACAACAGAAACTGTTTGCATTGATTTGTGCAAACTCCATAGTGAAAGAACAGGCTTTGAAAGGAGCTTTCCAAGTTCAGATACAATCCTGTTGTTTTATTTTGCACAATATTACCAGTTGAATCATAATTCTAGAGGGACAAATACATTTTCCCTCAGAGTAACCATGAAATCATGGTTTTGTTAATAAAAAATCATGTGTAAATAGTATACTAAATTTGAATGATCTCCATACATTTGAAATCATGTTCTTCATAGATGTTCCAATCATGAACTAGAAATTAAATTGACATGGTCATGGTCCAGTTAATCTAAATAATTCATCTCCAGCCACTAAATTAACAGTTTGACCTCAAGGGAGGGATGCTTTCTGCTTCGGTATTTCTTAAGCTCCCATATGTTTATTGTCTAAAAGTATTGGAACAAGCCTATTTACTTCACCAAAATATGTAAAGGTATCCTTGATCAACTGCCATCCAGAGAAAACTCATATTAAACCTCTTCATTGTCTAAAATTTACTGACCACCAGGGGCAACTCCTACATTGAGCGTCTGCCCTCTGGTGGTCAGTGTGCATCATAGCAACTGGTCATTCCTCTGTTAGGTCAATTTGCATATTAGATTTTTATTATATAGAATATCCTGCTATTGAGAAAATATGTTTAAATTATTAAGAAGTGTTATTGTAAAAGTATTATTTTGTAAAACATCACTAACTTTCAAGCATATTTCAAGACACAGTAAGAACAAGCTTCTATATGGATATAGTCTCACTCTCTAGCTTTATCCATATTGCTATATAATAAAAATTGATGAGAAGAATGATGATTCTGAGGCCTTAAGAGTTCAATAACCCAAATAACATTATATTTATGTTCACTGTATCATGTTAGCTAAAACAGGCAATAAATAGGCCAATATTATTTTTTAACTGTTCAACAAGAATTGACAGCCAAGATATTTTAGTAACTTCAGTTAACTGGAAACTCCTTACCTGACCTTTCTATTTAACAAAAATTTTTGATGTAAGCAAGTCCACATTCCATAAAAGAATTCTTATTTGGAACAAATAAGATATTGATTATCTAAAATCAGTCATATACTCAAGTCAATTCCTATAAAGGAAATAGCTACTTTTTAGCTAATTAGCTAATTTTTCCAAATAGCTAATCTAAATGGTATATTACCAAGTAGCTAATCTAAATGGTATCAAATATGTTCTCTTTCTTAAAACAGATAAATAACAAGAATATTGAAGCAAATATTCTCCTTAATACAATGGCATGTGCCTACTTATCAAAATGCCATTTTTTAATTTTTATCTGAGTGACCACTATTTTAATTGTGCTCTCACCGAACATCTTCTTTTCTCTATTTTCCAAGAAAATCACTTCCAATCAGCTTTCAAACACTAGTCTCAAATAAAAGCATCCCAAGAGTGTTCTGGAACAGAGGAATCCCACAGCAAGTACAACACTATAAATATCTTGTAAACACTCAGATCAATGTCAACAGTGATTTGCAATAAATGAGTCCTAGTGAATTCTAAAGGAGCTCCAAATCCCACTGGCTATAGACAGGCTATCATCAAATGAAAGTCCCTTAACATGATCTAAAATAATGTTATAATTTTTATTCTCCTTAAAGATAGCCTCTTTTTCTATTGTCTTTCTATACACAGTATTTAAACAGACTTACATATCCTCCTCCCTACTCAACCACAACAAAGTCCAAAGCTCACTAATATTCATAGATAGCAAGGTCAGAATTTTTTTAACTAAGAAAAAAAATTATTTGATTAATGTTGAGAGCTGTACCATGTTTAGACAGGGTCATGACACCAGGCATCCATTTAATCAAATTTCTCTCCTGCCTGTCCCAGTGGAGCCATCACAAGAAGAAACTCTCTCAATGAAAAAAGGGGCAGAGGAGAAGGGGGAAGCATTCTTCTCATCTCACATTATTTACATGCTGTTTAGTAATTATTTCACTCTACTCCCACTGGCCATCAACAGACAAGTCACCTCCTTGAAGACCCTGAAAAGCCTATTCAGCTGTATATAGCTCATTTTGTTTTTTGTTTTTACCCCCTTAATAGTGTAGCTAACTGCTTAGTTTAAAGACTTTTTTGTGTATGCTTTGACCATGCTAATGATCTCAGTAATTTTAAGTGTATTTATCATATAAATGTTCTTGGTGTTTATGAATACAACTGTTTCTCAACTATGTTAGAGCAATAATTTCTGTATAATTTCTCCACCCCCATCACACCACTTCCATACTTCAAGATGAATATCCCTCCTCATCCATACATACACAATAGACCTGTTTTTCTAAGGAATTGTGTCATTGTTTGAGTGGCCAAACAAGTGATTTTTCAGTAGTTTTCAATAACACTCTGATTTTTAATGCAGCTATTCTCAGGGCAGAGAGCAGAAATGAGGTAAGCAGATAATACAGAATTACAGTTTGCCTTTACTAGTACAGTATTTAATAGCTCTATCAGTCAGAGTAATAGAAATGGAAAAAAAGGTAACCTATTCACCGAACTCTTCCTAATTGCTGTTATAAAATGCAAGAAAGGAAATGGCAGCAAGGGGAAAATTTTATATGTAATTGCAGTTCAAGAATTAAAGGTAAATGACTTGAAAGCTAAGTATAAGCAAACTCCTCCAGAAATTAAATGGAAACAGACTACAAAACACACTGTGTTTAGAGGCTGAATAGATAGCTGAAAAGCAAAGGCCTTAAAATCAAAGGCCATTTTTATTTCTAAATTTCTTTTTATTCCCAACTTCAGCTGAAGTAGACACATTCACACAGTTTTGTTGATCTTGAGAGGTAAAGAGAAAAAAGGTCAAAGATTTTTCTGATTTAAAAAGACAAAGCTGTACGTGAGTTACTTTAATAGATTTCTTATAATTATTTGAAAATTTTATTTTAATTGAGTATTTTTCCTTATTTTACCTCCAATTTTCACTTTCTAATTAATGGTCACTTATGAAAGTGAAATTATTCAATAAAATGACTCCCAATGAGATAGTCTTAATATCATATTAGATTATTAATAATCTTACAAGTGCAATGCATGCTTCTCTCCAAAGAAGCTTAATGCACAGGATATAATTGGACCAGGATTTCTACCCTTGAGTCCTTGTAAACATCCATTCCCAAAAAGGAAAATGCTACTCCATGAAGAGACAGATTAAAATGACAAAGTTAATATAGCTGGGATTGAATTGAATTATTTTTGTTTTAATGTGTAGCTATTGTAAATTATTTTCAATAAGGAAATAAAAGAAGAAGAAAACCTACTGAGAAATAAAGTCATGAGGAGGAAGGAAGAAAAAAGTATTGTAAGAATGGGAAAAGGCAGTAGTATATTATAAAGAAGATTGGGAAATAGAAAAATGTAGAAAGGAAAGTAAAAAATACTGAAATGATCATTTAATGTGATTTAAAAAGAAAGACTTGTTCCCATTATCCCTCATAGTCATGAAGATAAATGAATAAAAAAGAAAACTGAAGAGAATAAGCTTGAGGCATCAGAAAAAATACCAGACTAAGTTTCAAAAATCTAGTTTCTATTACTAAATATTTGAGCTATGCCCTGAATTGGCTCAGTGGATAGAGCATCAACCTGTGGACTGAAGGTTCCCAAGTTCAATTCCGGTCAAGGATATGTACCTTGGTTATGTGCAGGAGGCAGCTGCTCTATGTTTCTCTCTCATCAATGTTCTAACTCTCTAAACTTCTCCCTTCCTCTCTGTAAAAAAAAATCAATAAAATATATTAAAATAAACAAACAAATAAATATCTGAGCTATCAAAGGCAAGTCATTTCATTTCATCTGTAAAATGAAATGTCAAACTAAATGATCTATGATGTCCCTTCTGTCTCTTAAATAGTAAATATTCTGAGATAACCAAAACCACTGAAAAGCTTTAATATTTGCATTACTGATTTTTTCCTATCTTGTTTTTATATTCATGATAGTTTTATTCTGTAACAGCAGCAGAGGAAAAAATAATTCATTCTTGACAAATTCACTACTATTTGATATTGTCACTTAGTAAATAACATTGCCCCCCCATCCCACTCCCATACATGCCCTCACCCCCTTGCTGTCTCTGTCCATTGGTTATGCTTATATGCATGCACACAAGTCTTTTGATTGATCTCTCCTGCTTTCACACACCCTCCCCTACCTTCCCTCTGAAGTTTGAGCATCTCATCAATGCTTCTCTGTCTCTTAGATCTGTTTTTGTTCATCAGTTTATGTTGCTAATTATAATCCACAAATGAGAGAAACCATGTGATATTTATCTTTTTCTGACTGACTTATTTCACTTAGCATAATGCTCTCCAGCTCCATCCATGTTGTTGCAAATGGTAGGAGTTCCTTTTTACAGCAGCATAGTATTCCATTGTGTAGATGTACCAGTTTTCTATGTAGTGAAATTCTCCAACACTGTAAGTCAGATATCCTTATACAAATAAAAATTTTAAAAATTTGAGGCTGAGTGAAATTAATTTATCCAAAATTGCAGTGAATGAATGTTTAAGCAAGGTTTAAATTCATATCTATTTACTTCAAAGCTTCCATTTTCCCACTGTCCTATAATTGTCTTTCTATAGGGCAAAAACTCTGGTCACCTGTCTCACCTAAATAATTTACCTAAACACAACAATATTTTATTTATTTAAACCTATGATTTTATCCAATCAGTTCAAAATAAGGACAATTCCACTGAGTTGAATATGTTGTGTGAAAGATTTTACTTCTAGCTTCCAGTTGCAAATGAGAAAATATTGATGGGTATTAACTAACATCATTAAAATGACACCAAGGTGATTGCATATCAACATTACAGTACCAAATGGCAAAAATGAAAATTAAAATAATAAAAAATCAACAGTTATAAAAGACTTCATTAAAAATGGATCCAAAATTATTGTCCATGTAACTAAAATTTAATTCAATATTTAATAAAAGCTGAGCCCCCAACATTAAATCACAACGCAGTAAGAGGATTTTCAAATACAGTCAGATAATACTTTATAGGTACACTTTTGAGTCATCCAACTTGATATTAAAATGGCATTAAAAAAACCTAGTTAATACATCCTCCTTTTTCTCTCTCTAAGTCTTTATCTATCATCTATCATCTATCTATTTATCTTTTCTCTTTGTTTCACTCATTTCTCTTCAAATTTTGGTAGAAGCTGTAGAACACTTGGTTAAGCCTGAGCTCTCTGGCTAGTGCCTACAGTACAGAAGTTAGTGTATACTGACATAATAGCCATATGATTTAAATACTAGATATCCCTGTAGAAATATCCTTTATAATAAACAGGTAATATGCAAATTGACCCTCATGCCCTCACATCACAAGATGGCTGCCCCTACATTGTCCCAAGATGACGGCCCCCATGTTGTCACAAGATGGCCACCACAAAGATGGCTGCACTCACATTGTCATAAGATGGTGGGCAGTAGAGAGCAATTGGAGATGACCAGGCCTGCAGGGGAGGGCATTATGGGGGGACCAGGCCTGCAGGGGAGAACAGTTAGAGGTGACCAGGCTGGCAGGGTAGGAAAGTTAGGGGCAATGGGGCCAGCAGGGGAGTAGTTTGGCCTCAATCAGGCTGGCAGGGGAGTAGTTAGGGGATGATTAGGCTGGAAGGAAGAAGCGGTTAGGGGCAATCAGGCAGGCAGGTGGGTGAGCAGTTGGGAACCTGCAGTCTTGGATTGTGAAAGGGATGTCTGACTGCCCCATTTAGGCCAGATCCTGGGCAGTCGTACATCCCTCAGGGGTCCCAGATTGGAGAGGGTTCAGGCTTGGCTGAGGGACAGACACACACACACACACACACTCATGCACAAATTTCATGCACCAGGCCTCTAGTATATAATAACAGCTAAAATACCCACATTTAATTCTAACAATAACCCTAGAGGGCAAGTATTTATTACTCCATTTACAAATGAGGAAACTGATATTTGAAAAGGTTAAATTACCTCCCAAATATCACAGGTAGTAATGGTAGCGTCTTTATTCAAAGGTTGACAATGTTTTCTCTAGAGCTACAGCCCAATACCCAGGGCCCAAAAAAAGGGGCTGAGCTCTGGTCCTAGGTCCAAGGGCAGCTATCAGGTGCTTACAGCTTCTTGGTTGTTTATAATTGAGGCATGAGAAAGTAATTTTCAAGGGATTACAACTTACCCCACTACCATTCTTTATGTAGTTTTATCTACTTAGAATATGCTCTATTCCAAAATATCTGTTTAGTAGATATCTGAAGCCTCCTGTGTGATAGCATATTAAGCTAAAATAAATGTTTTTAATCATTGTAACTATGTTTCTTTTTAAAATAAGTAAAATTGCCTCTTACATTTTTTTATTTAGCACTAGAACATCTAAAACCTTTAAAATAGATGAACTATATGCAAGATTTATACTCAAAGTTGGGTTCTTAAAGAACCCACATTCACATTATCAAATGTGTGCTTAAACACAGTTTTAGATAGATTACTTTTGTTGAATAAATGAGATGTTGAAGGCATTTGTAGAATCACAAAATTTCAGGGTAAAAGTGAGCATTAAAAATTGAAAGCAAAAAAATTAACAAACAATAAAAACCAACAAACAAAATCTTATAGACACAGACAACTGTACAGCAGTTACCAGAGGGAAGGGTATGGATGGGTAGTAAATGGTAAAGGGGATCAAATATACAATGAGAAAAAAAAATTTCACTGGATGTTGGGCTCACAATGCAATATACAGATGATATAACATAAAATTGTACATTTGAAACCTATATAATCCTAATAACCAATGTAATCCCAATAAATTTAATAAACATAAAAAAACTCTTTAAAAGTGTCAGTATATACATGTATTAAATCATGTTATATACCTTAAAGTATATTTAGGTTGCACAACTTAAAAATATCATGTTATGCAACCTAAATATATACAATTTGTATTTGTCAATCATACCTCAATAAAAATGGGGAAGTAAGTCATCCAGCTTATGTACTGCACAATTGATACCTTAGTGTTATGTTAAGCACCTTAGCAAGTGGTCATCCAATCTCTGCTCAAACATCTTCATTTGATGGTACTTACACTATATGCTTAAATTAGCCTATTCTACCTTTGGGCAACATAGACAATTAAATCCTATTTCACATTTGAACCCAAATCTCTTTTCATAATCCAACATAACAAAAGTAATATATTGAAACAGAAAATTTGGTGGGCAAAGAGTGAATACCAAAAATAATTAATCTCCATTTGTAGGTCTCATAACCCAGATTAGTAAACCTTGAATTTGTCCAATTCTCACATGAGGAAACTTTGGACCAGTGAATAAATTTGTGCAGATTATGGGACTACTTAGTATCAATAAAATAAGACTAGTATCCAAGTCTTCTAATTCCCATTTAATTGCTCTTTATAGTATATTGCTCTATGATATCCTTAGTGCTTTAAGAACATAGATGCTGGAGTCAGTCTGTCTGGGTTTAAATTTCACCTTTAAACACACTAGTTGTATAACATCAGCAAGTTTATTTTGACTCTCTGTGCCTCTGTTTCTTCATCTACAAAATGGAGGTAATTGTAGCACCTCCCTCATATGATTTTGGGTGTACTAAATGTGTTTGTGTATGTGATATTCTTAAATCAGTGCCAAGAACACAGCAAACTTTACTCAGTAAATATTGGTGGTTATTTTTATCCTTAGTATCCTTTTCAAAGTTATAAAACACTGTCAGTTTCACAGCCATAATACCAATGAGTTCCTACAACTTTTTAGTCTCCCTTAAAACAGATTTGGCTCTAGATCATTCCTTCTTTCCACTGAGGGAAAAAAAGAACAATATAAGTTTTCTGTTTAATATATATAGCTATTGTGTATTACAAGCATGTCAACCTCAAAGGCTAACACGAACCCAATAAACAAAGTTTGTTTATGTGGGCTGCAAAAAAACAAAAGCTTCAATTTTCATAGAAATGTAGGTTTCTTCTGACAGAGACATGCTTAATACAAATGGCTGAAATAAATGAGTAATCATTAATATAAAATAATAGAACATTTTAATAGAAATTAATATTTTTTTCTTAAACATTATTTACCAGACACTGAATAATTTCACAAATTAATAAGTGCAACACAAATAAAGCTATTTTTTTTGTTCTAGGAAAGTGAAATATTTCCTGTTGTACACACCAAACAAGTCAGTACAAGACTAATGACGTGGCAATCAGCTGCTAAAATATTTGCTGCTAGTATTAGTGGAGAGAAATGGTGCGCCTGCACATAAGGCTTGTAAGGGAAATGAATGCAACATGATTATAATAATCTGTCATTAGCTAACATTGTCGTTTGTTATTAATAACTACTAGTGGCCAGATGCATGAAATTCATGCATGGGAGGGTGTTCCTCAGCCCGGCCTGCACCTTCTTCAATCTGGGAACCCTCAAAGGATGTCCTACTGCCGGTTTACAGAGATTGGGCCTAAACCAGCAGTTGGACATCCCTCTTGCAATCTGGGACTTCTGGCTCCTAACCACTCACCTGCCTGCCTGCCTGCCTGATTGCCCCCAACCACTCTGCTTGGTGGCCTGCTCTCTCCCAGCTGCCCTGCTCATCCCCAAATGTGCCCCTGCCAGCATGATCACCCCCAATTGCCCCCTTGCTGGCCTGCTCATACTAAAATATCCCCCACTATCCTGATCACCTCCAACTGACCCCCAATGACAGCCTGCTGGCCCCCAACTGGCTCCCTGCTGGTGTGCTTACTCCCAACAGCCCCGCGCCCCACCAGTCTGATCACCCACAGCTGCCCTCCCCTCTTGGCCTCTAACCACTTCTACGTTGGCCTTGCCACCATAGCTTTGTCCAGAAGAAAGTCTGGAAAGTCTCCTGGTAGGTTTCCTAGTCTAATTAGCATATTATGCTTTTATTAATATAGATAGAGGCCTGGTGCATGGGTTGGGGCCCTGCTGGGGTGACTTCCCAGCCTGGGTAAGGAACTGAGGGCCATTTTCAGGCTGGCCACACCCTCTTCAGGGTGGAGGGTCCCCACTGGGGTGCCTGGTCAGCCTGGGTGAGGGGCTGATGGTTGTTTGCAGGCTGGCCAAGTTCCCCAGCAAGGACCCTCACCCCATGGGGATGTGGCCAGCCTGGGTGAGGGGCTGATGGCTGTTTGCAGGCTGTCCATGGCCCCCAATGACCTAAGCTCCCAGTACCTCATTTTTTTTTTAGGGTCTCTTTGAGCAGAGTCCAGGACCAGCCAGGGTGGGCGGGAATCTTGGCTTCCTTCATCACCTGGGGCAACCCAAGCCTTCTGCTCACTCCAGCTCCATGGCCGCCATCATCTTGGTTGGGTTAATTTGCATTCTCACTCTTGATTGGCTGGTGGGCATGGCTTATGGGTGTAGTGGTGGTATGGTCAATTTGCATGTTTCTCTTTTATTAGATAGGATGTATAACAGGATATTGTAAAAATTAAGTTATAAAATTTTTGTTGAAAAGTTTCTTATGTACCATTATATTGGCTGGGGCTGCAAAAATATTCATTGTAGGCCACATGTAGCCCACAGGCCATGAATTTGACATGCTTGGTATATTACTTTCAAACCTCTCTTAAAGAAAGCAGAACTTTAATAGTTTATTAATCTTATGGCCCAGTCAGTGACTTGGGTAAACATTCTGACTTTGGGTACCAAAGATAAAAACCTTTCTCCCTAGCATACTAAGGACTGTATCAGCACACCCAAGACAAATATAAAGAAACAATTGCAAGAAAGTCTAAATCAAAATTACAAAAGGTCCTTTCCAATCCCAGGAGAAAGTTAATCAAATCATAATATTAATTCTCTGTCAATGAAACAGAAATCATCTAAAGATGTAAAAGACTTTCTATATAAATTAAAGAGGAGGTGCATAAATTTGTGCACAAGTGAGGACCCATTGGCCCACTCAGGTCAGAGTGGGGGGAGGCTATCAGAGTGGGGAAGGCTGGGGACAGGGGCTGCAGGTGGTGGGCTGGCCTTGCCCTCTGGTTGGACTTCTGGTTACACTCCCAATTGAACTCCAGGTTGAGGGGATAATTGCATATTACCCTTTTATTATATACTAGAGGCCTGGGCACAAAATTTGTGCATGGGGCGGGGGACCCTCAGCCCAGCCTGCACCTTCTCCAATCAGGAACCCCTTGGAGGATGTCTGATTGCTGGTTTAGGCCCAATCCTGGGGATCAGGCCAAAAACGACAATTGGACATCCCTCACACAATCTGAGACCACTGGCTCCTCACTGCTCACCTGCTTGCCTGATCACAACTAACCACCTCTGACTGCCCGCCTGATCACCCTCAACTGTTCCCCCTGCCAGACTGATTGCCCTCAACTGCCCACCCTGCTGATCTGGTCACCCCTTACTGCCCCTCCCCCTGACATCCTGGTCTCCTCCAACTGCCCCCCTTTGCTGGTCTGATCACCCTTCACTGCCCCCCCTGCCAGCCTGGTCACCCACAACTGCCCTCCCTGATTGCCTGGTCACTCCCAACTGGCTCCCTGCCAGCCTGATCACCCCTAACTGCCGCCCCACTAGCCTGGTCACCCCTACTGCCCTCACTTTCCCCCCGTAGGCCTAGTTGCCCATGGAGACTGCTGTTCAGTTGTTTGGTCATCCCTCACTAAACTCCCAGCAGGCCTGGTCACCCCATGCAACTTGCTGTTTGGTTGTTACTGTGACAGAATCCTGAACAATTTGTATATTCCTCTATTACTAGTATATAGAAGATAAATGGCAACCACTAAGTGCAAACTCATAGTCAGATCATTCTACAAATAAAATGATGTTTAATCTACTCAGGGAGATGTCTATCCTTCATTAACTTTGATTAGCTAGAAGATTTGGCAGCACAAATAAGATGGGTATTAAATAGATCTATTTTCTAGATTTATGCAAATGTTAGGAAATCAAAGGTTGTATTCATAGCTATTTAATCTAAATACTAAAATAGTATATTTGGCTATTTAAAAGTAATTACTGACATTATCATTCCTTTTAACATAAAAGTGGATCTATTCTTTAAAAATTGTGCAAAATGTTTGATTAAAAATAATGTGTTCTCCCAGAATGTGAAGAGAGTTATTGAATAAAAGAAAAGAGGGTGGAAAAAGTAAAACCTCATCCTTTTTTTTTCCCCATTAATCTGAATGAATTAAGTAGAAGACATTTAAGCCAAAAAAAAAAAAAACTTAAGACAAAAGACAAAACTTGGTAAATAATAATAGTGTTAGCTACAAAGTAATCCTCTTTATTTATTTTAAGGCTTTGTAAAACAGCAGAGAAGAAAGAGGAGGAAAGAAAAATAAGTGGGACCATTTATTCTAACACTGGCCTCACATAAGTACAGACATGGCTTTTGAAAAATGTCAGAATCTTTCTTCATTTAGGCCTTATTAGGAACAATTAACATAGTGTAGGTATAATGATAAAATGAAAATTCCAACCATGTAACAAAAAATGCAGTTGATAACTTGTATATTATGCAATTATATTATGAAATTATTAATTTTATTAATTTATTAGGATAATTGCAACTTTCCAATATTATGATAATAAAGGACTTGTCATTACTAAGTTTGCCTCTGAACATCTCTAACCTCAGGGAAAATAGCTGCAAGCTTTCAAGACAAAATAGTCTGTCAGTTACCACAAAGACATTTGATGACTATATCATCTTGTAATTAAATGTCTCAACAAACTTCTGCTTTTGATTGACAGGTAGTTAAGACTATCACTGACCACAGAGCAGTTTCTTTATATTTCAAGAATAATATCTTTATAGTTCAAGAATAATTTTTAGCACAGTTACACAGTCACAAAACTATTTTAAACTGAACTGTGTTTTCCTCAAAATATTATGAAAATTAAGTAAATCTAGTTTAGATATCAAAGGTACAGAAGCAAATATGAATTAACCAAGCAACTCACCAGGTAAAATAATTTGTGCCATCATTTTGCAAATTGCACTTGAAATTTGAAATATTTTTCTATGACAATAATTCAAAGATACTGAAGCAATTTATCAAATAAGACCTTTTCCAAATTGGAAAAAATTTTCTTTACAACAGCATTTTTAATAGGATTTAGAGACTCGTGGATGAATGTATCACCTGCAAAACCTGCAAAGAATTTGGTTTATGGTTCTGTTTTGATAACACCATTCCACATAGCTATACTATCTTTCAGCTAAAAAACCTAAGTAAGCTGCATAAAATGCACTCACATGGCTTATTTTATTATAAAACTTCATAAAGATATCAATAAAATCACTTGGTCATTCACCTAAGAAGACACAGTAAGATAGCATCGTAGCAAACAAGAGAATCATGAGTGTTTTTCTCTCTTGTTTGTTAATTCTCACTCCCAGTGATTTTTTTTCTACTGATTTTTAGAGAGTGGAAGAAAAGGATAGAGGGGAATGGAGATTGGGGGGAGAGAGAGAGAGAGAGAGAGAGAGAGAGAGAGAGAGAGAGAGAGAG
>JAAGEH010000029.1:15098007-15110280 GCA_011751065.1 Lasiurus cinereus
GAGAGAGAGAGAGAGAGAGAGAGAGAGAGAGAGAGAGAGAGAGAGAGAGAGAGAGAGAGAGAGAGGAGAGAGGGAGACAGACATTGATTAGTTTTCTCCTGCACAGGCCCTGGCCAGGGCCAGGGATGGAAACTGCAATCCAGGTACATGCCCTTGATCTGGAATTGAACCTGAGACCATTCAGTGCAAGGGCTGACACTCTAACCACCTTGTTACACCGGCCAGCCATGGTTTTCAAGGCTCTCTTTTAACTATAATATTCATATTAGTCAGATATGCTGAAAAAAATAGGCTTTAGAGGGGAAACAAATAAAATATGCTCTGTTTTGTTAGATTACAAATCAGCCTCAAACGAAAATTCTATGAAAGAGATATAAACTGGAAGTAGACCAAAAAGGTCAAAATAATAGTGGAAATTATGAAATCATATCATTTTTTAGACAGCCAATGTATCAGGCATTTCTGTTTAATGATGCTGCAACACCCTACCATGTTCAAACTTTTTTAGAGCTCAGAGCCATATTTAATCCTCATGTTATAAAATGGATTAGCTATTGCATGAAAATCATTCATTTATGCAACATCATTTCAGTGCTAAGCAGATGACAATAAGTTTCACTAGAGGCTCAGTCCTGGGTCACCTGTGAAACTATCTTGTAAAGTTTATAACTCTTTCTTAGGTTACCTATGCATCCCACAGTTCTTTTTGGTTTATTCCAGTAGTTCCGATGTAATAATTTTCAATAGTCCCCCCTTCCACCCTCAAACGTGTTCCAATTTGGGAGATAAATTATAGGTCTCCTATTAATATACCATTGACCTATATAAATAAGTAGAATTATATACTAGAGGAAATAGCTTCACTTTCTTCCTTTGACCAGAGATTGATCTCTGACAGCAGAGCATGAAACATTTTATAAGCCAATGAAATATGGTGTGACCATTGAGTATTATCACTCACAATTCAGCTACCACCAATTTCCCACACTTAGCCCCGGATTCACTTGTAGTCAAATAATTTAACAGCCTCATACAATCTGACTGAATTCAAATAAATTCTCCTTTTGTCATTACTCTTGTCAGAAAGAGATTTCATTTGGAAGGCTTCAGGAAAGTTCTACATAAAATGAAAGCATTCAATCACAGGACCACATATTCCTAGTGCAAATAACTTCCTATGATAGTATTGCTATTTGTGTCAGTGTTCAGGCAGCTGCTCACAGACCAATACAAGTGACAAGTTAATATTTTACACTACAAAGCAGAAAGGCACTTGCTAGCACTGGTTGGTGATATAGACTGTATGGAATCATATTGGGAGCCAGATGTGACCTATGGACTGAACTATGTCTTGTTTGTCCCTCGGTTGAAACTTATTTTTCTTTAATCCTTCAATATTCTGGATATGGAGCTACTTATCACCCTATTATAAGGTTAGCAGATTGAAACCTCATGTGAGTAGAATTGTAGGGTTTTCATTACCTTAACAACTTAGATTATATTTCTGTATATGACTCTGAAGCCAGAGAAAGTATGTTTGTAAATGGGTGTGTATACACATGTGCTGTATCCCTGTTTTATTTCATTATCTTCCAACAAGATACTGACAGTAACACCTATTATTTTATCTTCTGTGTGCACTCTCTACAGATCCCCCACAACCTAAATTCTTAAGAATAATCCAGTATAATAAAATTACTAAACTCAGTAAAATGTAATAACTCCAGTATATATGTAATTAAGATCCTGTTAACAAAGTATTTTAATCAATGTGATATATATCTGTAAGTCTCAAAATCTCCTTCTGAAATCAAAAAGATTACATTTTTATTCAGTTTCTAGACAAACCAAAAGAACGTATCACAAAGAGGGTCTAATAACAAAAAGGTTAATAATAAAAGAGGCAGATTATTCTTCTGATAAATGCACATAAAACATTGCCATTAATTTTTACATTTTATAGGCAAACTTGAACAATATGATGTACTAATAGTAAAAATTAAAATTAACTTATATAATTGAGGTAATACATTTGTCACAAATTATGACAAATTCATCACATATTAGGACATTCTACATATAACTTCAACAATGAATTTTTTTAATTATCTTAAATTATTATTCCATCCAACATTTTAATTAAAGGATTTTAAATTAGTATTGAACTATAATTAAAATTTAAGTCATTAAACATGAAATCATTTTTATAAGGACAATATCAAAACATGATATTAAATGATCTATAATAGAAAGTTAACTAAATTACAATGAAGTTTTAAGTTATACAAGAAAGCTTATGGTATAAACTCTTTGTGGTATATCACTTCATTCTATGTAAACCAGGAGGGAAAAAAATTAGCAGATACCATGCATTCATCCTTATTTTGTCTGTTTAGTTCTTTTAACCCTGACATACAGGGAATACAGTCTCTAAAGTATTCCAAAAGAAATATGCAAAGTCAACTAATTGGTTTTACAATGTTCTGCTGTGCTGCTTTTAATACTCAGTACTACATGATTACTTCAAGTCTCAATTTTATAGTCTTTGAAGATGATTTTCATATTTTATCTTCTTTTGAGATGTCCTTTATTGTTTTTAATTCTCCCAACACCCCCATCTTTTTTTAACACTGTATGTCTTCAGGACATACATTGTTTAAAATATTAACATGATTGAAAACTTAATGTGTCAGCTCATTCTAAGTTAATCCTAAGACAATGTTACAAGTAAAGTTTGCAAAAAAAAAAAATCATGCCCCTAATTCTTTTTTGGCCAGTACATTCAGCCTGAGTGGTCAATTTTACAATCATTTCCATAAAGTTCTGGAACATAGCCTGGATTGATATTGCTTCCCATCTTGTTCAAAATTACATCAGATAAAAGACAGAATACATCTGACTGCTTCTTTGTATAATATAGGTTTCTTCCATTTAGAAAAGTGCAATGATTCATCAGTAATTTAACCTATAGACATTTTAAGGTTGGAGAGTATCTCTAAGGGGCTGTTGACCTTCATCAAGTGAAAGAACTGGAACTCCAGCCTCAGTCAATATATATTTATCTTTCTGTTGGGATTATTACAACTGTGGAAGCAATGCTGACCTTGCGACTTCTAGCTCAGGATGCACATGATAATGCTCCCTAAAGAAAAATATATAAAAATACTGAAATAGGATATCTAGAACTAAAATGCACATTCTGTAAAAATCAAAAGAAAAATACTCTAAACATTAAAATCAATCTTGAAAGCAATACGCATAATATTTCCATGACCCACTGGTTTCTCTTCAATATGAATCTGGGTATAATTCCATTAGACCAGAATCATATAATTTGGAAATGCTAAGTATTTCTGATACTCCCAAAGGTTACTGATATCAAGAGCTTGGATTGTTTTCGGGTGAACTAATCTTATTTTATTTCCCAGAATACCATAATACCATAGATGTGTAAAAAAATCATCGCATCCTTTAGTGACTAAATTTATATAAAAACATGCTTTTATTTTTTTTGAATTCAGTAATATATATATATATATTTTTACTTTTTTATTGTGTTACATGTATACATATCTCCCCATTGCTCCCCCTCCCAGACATACTCCAACCCCCCAGTGTCTTGTGTTCATTGGTTATGCTTATATGCATGCATACAAGTCCTTTGGCTGATTTTATTTTTAATATGTGGAAAACCCAAATAGTGATATGCTAAAAATGTTTTTAGTAGTTCTCCATTTACCTATGGAATATTTGTTTTGAAGGATACTTTTCCCCTCATAATAGCATGATTTTCATTCTCATTAGAGACCAACAAGAATATGTGTATTTGTTCAGAACACTAACTAAAGCCTCATTTAACATATAACAATTTAAGTGCACTAAATAAAGGCTGAAAAAATAAATAAAAATATAACTAATAACCAATAAGTAATGCAAATCTTAAGAATATTGACTGGGCATCCTATTCAAATAAAGTAGGAGATTTAAAAAAGATATTTGTCATCCTTTTATAAACACATAGGGAATTAATGCAAAAGGTTCACCGAAAGTAAAGGTAGAGTAAGGTCTTCTGAAAGACTGATATATCTATATATTGTTGTAAAAATCATACATAACTTCTTTATTTCTATAGTTTTTTGCTTTCCTAATATGCCCTTATAGATAATTGGAGCACTATGAAAAGATCTATGAACAGTAACAGAGACATGAATGCATCATTAAAATATAAACCTCTATTATCAAATAATTGGTTTGTCTGTTGAGTGATATGAGGTTATCAGCATGTCCCCCATTTGAATATCATCTTTGTTATAGAGGGACACAACCACTTAGAGAGAGCAAAGCTCTTTCTAGTCCTGTCTGCATTAATAAACTTTAGTTCTCTCCACCCCCCCAAAAAAATGATTGCACCAAAATCAACAGGCACATGAAACCAAGAGAGCCATAGACTTGCTGATATATTGATAAAAGCCATGTTTTCCAGTAAGGTTCTTTTAGTACTTATAATGTTAGGAAAATATTCTATTTATTCAATAAAAGATTTCAGTTAATTTTATGATATGGAATAATGAAGTAAATCTTTGTGGAGACTTTTATGTAGTGTATACCACTTCACTTGAGTTGACTTCTGAATTAATTCATACATACAGTTCAACTCAATAACAATCTAAACCTAGTTGCTCTTCAATCTATCACAATCCAAATTGTATTAGTAATGTTCACACAAAACTGTTTTCCTCATTTTTTAATTGTTTTTCTATTTCTAAATGCTACCTACTTTCAGAGAGTGACCTCTACAGTAAGTTAATAACATTCTTACCATTTACTATTCAGTTCTCTCTGAATCTGAGTTAAATATTATTTTGCATTTTTTCCATTTTTCTCAAAATTCCCTATTTTTAAAACAGTATATTTACATAGTAAGCATTATTTTAAGAAAGATAATTGGAAACAGAACGAACCTTTTTATAAAACTGTTTTAATAAAAGCATGATAAAATGTAAGGTAGCAGAATAAAATCTTGCATTAATATTTACTGCTTCTGGGGAATATATAATGAAAAGTTTAAAAATGTCTTCTTTATATTAAAATCAAAGTGTATTATTTTAGACTATATATTTTTTTTATTGTTTCTAACATTGCCAAATTTATTTGCACTCCCGTACTTCTCTCCACCTAACCTATTTCTATTTGTCTCTTGTGGCTCAACTTCTATACAATGATAATTATTAATAACAATTCCACTGAATAAACATATATTGAGGTTTTATTATAAGCAAAGCACTGTAATAGGCACTAGAGGCAAATAAAATAATAGAAATATTGTGTCATGATATTCTGTGAACAGAAGAGGGAAAAAAAATCTAACCAGTGACTCATGAAAAGGGTAGAATTTTAATTAGTCTTAAAATCTTAAAAGTAGAAATTTGAGAAGGTGGTGCAGCAGAGAACATTGTGGAGCTGTATTATAAAGCTGATAGAACAGAAGTAAAATAGTCAAACAAGCTACTTTTTGAAGTGTCTTTATAGAATTATCTATGTCAGTCTCTCCCTGACTTCCTATAGCTCTGGTTCTATACATTAAACAATTTTGCACTTTCTTATTATAGACCTCTCATTTATTCTTTTTTGTATGCCTTGACTCCAACAGGAAAATGTAAGCTATGTAAGTGCCGTCACCAGTAGGGGGCATGAAGGAGGCAGCCATTCAATGATTCCCTTTCATCATTGATGTTTCTATCTCTCTTTCTCCCCTCCCTTCCTCTCTGAAATCAATAAAAATATATTTTAAAAAATATTATTAACAACTATATCCAACAAGATGGACAACCTGGATGAAATGAACATAATCCTAGAAAAATGCAATCTTCCAAAACTTAATCAGGAAGAAGCAGAAAACTTAAATGGAGTAATAACTACTGATGAAATTGAAGTAGTAATAAAAAAATTAAAAAAAAAAACAGCAAACAAAAGCCCTGGTCTGGATGGCTTCACATAGGAGTTTTAACAAACATTCAAAAAACAAATAACATTGATATTCCTGAAACTATTCCAAAAAATTCAAGAAGAAGGAATACTTCCAAGTTCTTTTTATGAGGCTAACATTAATTTAATTCCAAAACCATATAAAGACACTACGAAGAGTGAGAATTACAGGCCAATATCTTTGATGACATAAGTGCTAAAATCCTCAACAAAATATTAGCAAATCGGATCCAGCAATACATCAAAAAAATCATAAACAATGACCAAATGGGTTATATTCTGGGAATGCAAGGCTGGTACAATATTCTTAAATCAATAAGTGTGATACATCACATAAACAGATTGCAAGACAAAAATCACAGGATCACATCAAATAATGCAGAAAAAGCATTCAACAAAATCTAAAACCTTTCATGATAAAAATTATCAGCAAAGTGGGAATTAGAGGGATCATATCTCAACATAATAAAGACCTATTATGGTAAACCTACAGTCAAAAATTAAAATCAATGAGAAAAAATTAACACCAGCCCGGCCAACATGGATCAGTGGTTGAGGATCGACCTATAAACCAGGAGATCATGGTTTGATTAATAGTCAGAGTGCATGCCTGGATTGTGGGCTCAGTCCCCAGTGTGGAGCATGCAGGAGGAAGCCAATCAATGATTCTCTTTAATCACTGATATTTCTATCTCTCTTTCCCTCTCCCTTCCTCTCTGACATCAATAAAATATACAAAAAAAACACTAAAATAATTTTCCCTAAGAACAAGAACAACGCAAGAATGTCTGCTTTAGAAGAAACCAAGATGGCGGCATAGGTGAATACGTAAGCTGCTGTCTCGCTAAACAACTTCAAAACTACAACTAAAATACAGAATGGACACCATCCAGAACCACTGGAAAGCTGGCTGAGTGAAAATTCTACAACTAGAAGTAAAGAGAGGGACTCACGAAGACTCAGAGGAGCTGTAAAAAGCTGAGGTATGGAGACACGTTCCTGGAGAAGAGGAGTAGAGGAAGGTCTGACTAGTTTCCTCTGGTGGAAGGGAGGCGAAAACTCCCAACTGCACTGAACCCCAGCTCCAGGCAAGACTCATAGGGGGAGTCTGGACTGTTGTAAAAAGTAAGGAGTGCATGGAAACTTAGGGGAGCTGTGAAAAAAAAAGAAGTCTGGGGGCTCGAGAAAGTGTATGCAAATGTGCGCATGAAAGTGCGCACACAGAGTACTGACTGCTGATTGTGCTGCTGGCTTCCTCTAGTGGGAGGAAAACAGAACCTCACAACGGCACTGAAATCCAGGTCCAACTGAACCTGAGTTTTGAGTGATACCCTGGGGATCCAGACTCATATGGGTCCTTGAGTGCACAGAAACTCAGGGGAACCAAAAGGCTGGAAGCTCACAAGTGCACTCACGCAAAAGGCAGAGGTCTGGAGGCAAACCCACATGTGCAGACACAACTGCTCCTCACAACCAATTGGCTTGGAGGTCAATTCCCTCCAGAGATACCAACATCAATCAAGAATTAACTACAACAAGACTGTACACACAGTTCACAAAGGGGTACACCAAGAGTGTCCACCTCAGGTAATGGGAGGCAGAACTACTGGGCCACATAGGACAGCTAGGACACAAAACTACTCTACCAACTCAGGGAAGCAGTGAAATATGCGGAGACAAAAGAACAGATCACAAATGAAACAAATGGAGGAAAACAAATGACTGGATAGAGTTCAAAACCACAGTGATAAGGTTTTTTAAGAATTTGCTAGAAAAAAATGGATAAATTTAGCAAGACCCAAGAGGAAATGAAAAAGAATCAACTAGAAATTAAATGTACACTGACTTAAATAATAGATATTATACAGAAACCTAACAGCAGACTAGAGGATCAAAAGAATAAAGTCAAAGATTTGAAATACCAAGAAGCAAAAAACACTCCACTGGAAAAACTAAAAGAAAAAAGAATAAAAAAAAATGTGAAGATAGTGTAAGGACCCTCTGGGACAACTTCAAGCATATCAACATCAGAATTATAGGGGTACCAGAAGAAGTGAGAGAGCAAGATACTGAAAACCTATTTGAAGAAATAATGAATGAAAACTTCCCCCACCTGTTGAAAGAAGTAGACTTATAAATCCAGGAAGCACACAAAACCCCAAACCAAAGGAATCCAAAGAGGACTACAACAAGACACATCATAATTAAAATACCAAGAGCAAAAACAAAGAGAGAATATTAAAAGAAGCAAGAGAAAAACAGTTAATTACCTACAGAGGAGCACCCATACGACTGTCAGCTGATTTCTCAACAGAAACAATGCAGACCAGATGGGAGTGCCAAGAAATATTCAACGTGATGAATAGCAAGAACCTACAACCAAGATCACTCTACCCAGCACAACTACAGTATCATTCAGAATTGAAGGGCAAATAAAGAGCTTCTCAGTTAAGAAAAAACTAAAGGAGTTCATCAGCACCAAACCAGTATTATATGAAATGCTGAAAGGTATTCTTTAAGAAGAAGAAGAAGAAAAAGATAAAGATAAAAATTATGAACAACAAATACATATCTATCAACAAGTGAATCTAAAAATCAAGTGAATGGAAAATCTGATGAACAGAATAAACTGATGAATATAATAGAATTAGGGGCATAGAAAGGGAGTGGACTGATAATTCTCAGGGAGAAAGAGGTGAGGAGGGGTACAGGGAGAGACTGGACAAAAATCATACACCTATGGATGAAGACAATGTGGGAGGAGGTAAAAGCAGAGGGTGGGATGGAAAACAGGTGGAGGGAAAATATGGGGTGGGGGGAAAGAGGAACAATTGTAATAATCTGGGCAATAAAGATTTATTAAAATTAAAAAAGAATTTCTGCTTTCACCACTATTATTCAATACTAGAGGCTTGCTGCACAAAATTTGTGCACTCAGGGAGTGGGGGGAGTCCCTCAGCCCAGCCTGCACCCTCTCACATTACAGAAGTCCTTGGGCAATGTCTGACTGCAATGGAGGTAGGAAAGGCTCTGACACCACTGCTGAGCTCACCAACCATGAGCCCAGCTTCAGGCTGAGTGGCACTCCCCTGTGAGAAAGCACTGACCATCAGGAGGCCAGCTCCTGTTTTGAGTGGGATCAGGCCAAAACTGGCCCTCTGACATCCCCTGAGGAATCCCGGACTGCAAGAGGAAGCAGGCCAGGTCGAGGGACCCCACTCATGCACAATTGGGGCTAGGGAGAGACACGGGATGATGGCCAGCCAGATAGGGACCATGGGAAGGCTCCAGATTGTGTCCAGCCTATCTGGCTTAGTCCCAATTGGTTGTACCCCAGCAGCAAGCTAACTTACCAGCCAGAGTGTCTGCTCCCTGGTGGTCAGTGTAGTGCACATTATAGTGGTCAGTTGAGTGTCCTTAGCATATCATTACCATATTATGCTTTGATTGGTGGAAAGGACAACTGGACGACTGGAAACAGCATATTAGACTTTTATTATATAGGGTAGTACTAAACATAATGATCAGACATGAAGAAAAAATAAAAAGCATCCAAATTGGAAAGGAGGAACTAAAAATCTCAATATTTGCATATTATATGATATTGTACATAGAAAACCCTAAAGACTCCACCAAAAAACATTAGACTTAATAAATGAATTTGGCAATGTAGCAGGATACAAGATTAACACCCATAAATCTCTGGCATTTTTATCCACCAATAAGGAATTCTCAGAAAGAGTAGCTATAGAAACATTCCCATTTTTCATAGTAACAAAATAAATAAGATACTTAGAAATAAACAGAACTAGAAACCTATAGAATGTTCAAAAAAGAGATAGAGGAAGACATACATGAGTGGAAGAATATACCATATTCATGGATTGGTAGAATCAACATCATTAAAATGTCTATATTACCCAAAGCAATCCATAGATTCAATGCAATCACTATTAAAAATACCAATGGCATAGTTCACGGATCTATAACAAACACTTCAAATATTTATATAGAAACAAAAAAGACCCCAAATAGCCACAGAAATCTTGAGAAAAAAATAACAAAGTTGTTATTTAAAAAAATAGGACCTATCAGAATACCAGATATCAAGTCATACTACAAAGACACTGTATACAAAACAAATTGTTACTGCCACAAGAATAGGAATATAGATCAATGTAGCAGAACAGAGAATCCAGAAATATACCCAAGTCATTATGCTCAATTAATATTTGACAAAGGAGGTAAGATCATACAATGAAGTCAATACAGTCTCTTCAATAAATGGGACTATACAAAATAATGAAACTAGACCACCATTTATAACACACACAAGAATAAAATCAAAATGGATAGAAGACCTAAATGTAAGTTGTGAAACCATAAAAGTCTTAGAAGAAACCATAGACAGCAAAATACCAGACATCTCTCATAGCAATATGTTTGCAGATACATCTCCTAGGGCAAATGTAAACAAAACTAAGGATAAAATTAACAAATGGGACTATATCAAACTAAAAAGCTTCTGCATAGCAAAGGAAAACATCAACAAAGTGAAAAGACAGCCCAGTGCATAGAACGTATTTGCCAATTATACATCTGATAAAGTTTGATATCTAAAATACACAAGGAATTCACACAACTTAACAAAAGGATGACAAACAATCCAATTATAAAATGGGCAAATGACTTATATAGATACTCCTTCAAAGTGGACTTACAGAAGGCCCAGAGGCATATGATAAAATACTCAGTCACTAATCATCCAAGAGATGCAAATTAAAATGACAATGACATATCATCTCAAACCTGTCTGAATGGCTATCATGAACTAATCAACAAAAAACAAGTGTCACAGAGGATATAGAAAAAAGGGAATCCTAGTACCATGCTAGTGGGAATGCAGACTAGTACAGCCACTGTGGAAAATAGTATGAAGTTTCCTCAAAAAAATTAAGAATGGAACTGCCATTTAACCCAGTGATCCCACTTTTAGGAATATATCCTTAAAAAGTCATAAACACCAATCAGAAAGAATATATCCATCTCTATGTTAATAGCAGCACAGTTTACAATAGCTAAGATTTGTAAGCAGCAGATGAGTAGGTAAAGAAGCTATGGTACAGCTACACAATGGAATACTACGCTGCTATAAAAAAGGAACTCTTACCATTTGCAACAGCATGGATGAACGTGGAGAGTATTATGCTAAGTGAAAAGTTAGTCAGAGAAAGAGAAGTATCACATGATCTCACTCATATGGGGAATCTGATGAACAAAATAAACTGATGAACAAAGTAGATCCAAAGACATAGAAGCATAGAACAGACAGGGATTTCAGAGAGAAAACTGGGGTGGGAAAGTAGCTGGAGAGTGATATACTGGGGAACTTATGTACTTATATGCATAGCCCATGGGCAATAAAGTGGTAAAGGTCTGGGAGGGGTGGGTGCTGGGTTGAGGGTTAATGGGAAAAACAAACAAAGTAGACATGTGTAACACTTTCAACCATAAAGAAAAAAAGAGCAAAATTAAAAACAAATAAAAGTTCATGAGTTATAACTACAGGGGATTTAATTTTGCAGTTTCACAGATAAAATGCTATATATCATTGTACTATGAAACAAAATTGGGGGATGAAAACCCTCATTAAAGATGCAAATAAAGTAATAGGTGAGCTTATTTAACCCCCCTGAGAAAACAAGATACAGAACATTCCCACCCCAAATGTATGTAAATATATATTCATTAGAATATTCTGTGATAACTGCCAGAAATGAGAAATTCAAGTTACTGAATGTACAGGGAAAAAATGCCTTTCTTCGTTTCACTATTCTATGGGTTTTATTTTTGTCTATTTAGCATGACAAAATATTGCAATAAAATAACTTGTAATCTGTGTCCACAAAACTATTATCACTTCAGATGAAACTTTTAAAAACATATTTGACATTATTACCAATATTTTTGGAATGTAGTTTTTAGTCAGACTTATTTATGTTGAGCAGCTAGCATTAAAACCTTCAAGCTATTTTTTCCTTCAACAGAAATAGAACTAATTTTGGTATTATGCCTTTAAGGAAAATCATATCCAAAATTTATTTTATTTCCTTCTTTTTTTATAGATGAGTGTATTTCATTGTGTAAATGCAATACCCTTTTTATCCATTCATTCACTGAGGGGATAAATTTGGAGATAGATAGATAGATAGATAGATAGATAGATAGATGAGAGATATAGATAGATATAGATATAGATATAGATATAGATATAGATATAGATATAGA
>JAAGEH010000029.1:15110290-15145742 GCA_011751065.1 Lasiurus cinereus
ATAGATATAGATATAGATATAGATATAGATATAGATATAGATATAGATATACACATACAATGAGTGGCCAGATTATTTATTATGATCTCTGAATGCATAATAATCTGGCCACTCAATGAGTATCCTATCCTATATAATAAAAGGCTAATATGCAAATTTTACCCTCCAGGAGTTCAACCAGCAGGCAGGCCGGCCAACCACCTATGTTCCCTCCCACTGGACAACCTGGCCGGACCTCACCCATGCACAAATTCATGCACCATGCCTCTAACACACACACACACACACACACACACACACACACACACACACACTAGAGGCCTGTGGCATAATATTGATGCAAGAATAGGCCTTCCTTCCCCTGGCTTCACTCCTGGCCACCACAAATTAATATGGTGAATTGACTGGTATTATTTATATACTAGAGGCCTGGTGCACAAAATTAGTGCATGGGGGGTGTCCTTCAGCCCTGCCTAATCTCTCTCAAATCTGGGACCCCTTGAGGGATGTCCGACTGCCCATTTAGGCCCAATCCAGGTCAGATTGTACTATAACGGGCAGTCGGACATCCTTCTCACAATCCAGGACTGCTGGCTCCAAACTGCTCACCTGCCTGCCTTCCTGATTGCCCCTAACCGCTTCTACATGCCAGCCTGATTACCCCCTAACCACTCCCCTATCAGCCTGATTAATGCCTAACTGCTCCCCTGCCAGACTGTTTGCCCCTAACTGTCCTACCCTGTGGGCCTGGTCACCCCTAACTGCCCTCCCCTGAAGGCTTGATCACCCACAACTTACCCTCTCTTGCAGGCTTGGTCCCTGCCAACTGTCCCTCCCTGCTGGCCATCTTGTGGTGGCCATCTTGTGTCCACATGGGGGCAGGATCATTTGGCCACGTGGGGGCAGTAATCTTGTGTGTTGGAGTGATGGTCAATCTACATATTACTCTTTTATTAGAAAAGAGAGAAGCCTGGTGGAGGAGTGGGGGGCAGCTTATTTGCCAGGAAGGGTGTCCTGGATCAGGGTGGGTGTTCCCTTGGGGTGTAGAGTAATCTGAGTGAGGGGCCTGTGGTGGTTTGCAGGCCAACCACACACACCAGCAACCCAAGCAGAGGCCCTGGTGTCTGGGATTTATTTCTCTTCTACAATTGAAACTTTGTTGCCTTAAGAGAAGGCCTGCCTGCCAGGGTGAACAGAAAGCTTGGCTTCCTCCATCGCCAGGGGCAACCCAAGCCTCCCTCCTGCTCTCTCTATGGCTGTAGCCATCTCTGTTGGGTTAATATGCATACTCATTCTGATTGGCTGATGGGCATGACTGGTGGACATGGCTGGTGGGTACAATGGAGGTGTGATCAATTTGCTTATTACATTTTTATTAGATAGGATATAGTCTCAAGTTGCAATAGATTTACATATTATTGCTTGTTTCTTGTTTGAAATGCATTTTTTCCTTCAACTTTATTATTATATAAAAAACTGCACATAATTAATGTACACAATTTGGTAAGTTTGGATGTATATGTAAGCTTGTGCTCCTATAACTATATAAAAGGAACAAACACATCTATCCATCACCTCCAAAAATCTCCTGTGTCCTTTTATTGTTGTTTTTCAATGATTACAATTTTAATAAATGTCCTGTGAATCAAACTTTCATTAATTTAAAATGTCCTCTCTCAGGTGTGAAACAGTACATCAGATTTTATCTTTTTTTCCTACAAACTTGGTAGTTTGTGGGTTTTTTTTTTTAATCCTCATGTGAGGATATGGTTGCTGTTTTATTATTATTATTATTATTATTATTATTATTATTATTATTGATTTTAGAGGCACAGGAAGGGAGAGACAGAGATAGAGAGATCAATGTGATAAACATCAATCAGTTGCCTCCCATACATGCCATAAGTAGGCATTGAACTCGCAACCTAGGTATAAAGGTGTGGCCTAGAATCAAATCCACTACTTTTTGTGTATGGGATGACACTACAACCAACAGAACTACAGGGCTAGGGCTGACAAACTTGCTAGCTTTACTCAAATGTGTGTGCATCTCTCTAGAAGAACCCAGTTTTTCAAGTTGTTTACAACATATAAATTAGAGAAATATTTTAAACACACACACACACAGAAAATAGTTTGGTTTCCATGTGACTGAAATGCAAGAAAGAAGAAAATTATATTTTGCTTTTCAAAATATCATTCAACCATTTAGGACATAAAATTACCCTGTGCCTGTGTGTAACAAGCAATTGCCTCCTGAATTTTATATCCAAAAAATTTGAAAGAGATGAAAGTTTTGGGACAATGCGAGAAGAGAATAAAGATTCCTTTATGCAAACCAAAAGAGCTGTACCTAATTGTTTTTCACATGCCTTAAAAGATCCTAGCCTGGGTTTCTACCTGATGTAAGCTTGATTTGGACTTAGTGAGTAGTCATGGGTAGTAAGCTCTTAGATTCACACAGAGAATGAACAGCAAGGACAATGACATCCTGCTGGCACCCTGGAAGGAAGCTAAACATTCTTATTCAATGGCATACCCAAAGTCATGACACCATTTTTAGTAGATTGAACAATCACACAAAAGGGATTTTTCTTTTACTCAGCTTAATTCTGACCTTTTATTTAAACAGAAAAAGGAAAACCTTAATATTTAACTTAGTACAATTTGAGAAAAATATATCAAGTTCCTAGAAACGATTTTCCTGTTGTTAGACTACTTTGCGGCTGCTATCTGAATACGCAGATATGCTGTATTCAATCCAAATTATCCCAAGATTAAAATAATTAAGACAAAATGCTCCAACAATGCATATTCTTCTAACATCATTCTTTAAAGCTATTTTAGATAAGTGAGATAAAGTCCATTTTAAAAGCATTGGCTACCTAAGTGTTAAATATAAGCCCTTAAATGCACTTTTCTAAATTGGCCCAGTTGTTATATTTAATCATCTTTCTGTAATCAGGAGCACTGAAGTACACAATCACAGTTGGTATTCTTTGATAGGGTTCTTTTATTACTGTGCTTTTTATTTTTACATAATATCTCATAGCAGCTGGCCTATTATGATGATACTTTTTTTTGCCTTTTTCTATAGTGGTCTCTCTAGCACAAATAATTAAAATGTACTTACCTTCCACTGCTTTGGCAGAAACTAAGGGTGTATATCTATCTCTGCAAGGGGGTTGGTGGACAGTGCTAATATGTAGGGGAGCTGGACTTGTTTGCTTCTTTTATTTCTGAACAGTGACATATTGATGTTTTAGATAATAAATCATTCCAATTTGTCCATCCCTGCAAGCAATAGTTTTAATCTTCATTTACAACTAGCAAAGTCATTTTGTTAGAAGCATTTGATAAAATACTCAATTACCAGATTTTTACACTGTAGTTCAATTGCTGTGATGATAAAAGTCTCCATTTTAGAAAATAAACTACAAATGATTCCTGAAAAACAAATGTCAGAGGTGGTATACAATGAATGGAATTTTTGAGAAAATTATTTCCTCACCAAAGTGACAAGTTGGTTCAATATTTATTTTGTTGAGAATGTCATTTAAATATTGTTTGACACCTGCTCCCTATAGTAAGCTACTCATCACATTACAATTTTAAGGGATTTGAAAGTGATATTTAACTCTATGTCTAGTAAAAAAAAAAAAAAACTCATCCATAAACCAAGAAGAGTACACTGCTGAGTATGTAAAATATTTAAATAAATGGAAATGCAATGGATTCAGTTTTGTGGGTTTATATGGAAAGACATTTAACCCTTGGCACCCTTTCCTGCCCTTAGCTTTCAAATGTTTATTTTTTAGATCATATTTTAAATCTTGCCAAGAATATCTGCCTGTTCATTCATTAAAGTGACTTTTTTGGGGGGCATTCTACTGTTGAAAATGACCACTTCACTTATTCTACTTCTTAACTTTTCCTCGATATGCATGCTCTAGGTGGTATTGCTCAGTGGCTGAGAAGATAACTTCCAGAACAGAAGGCTATAATAAACAAACTTATTGTAATGAAAAGAGGATTCTTTTATTCACTTCCATTTTCTCAATTAAGAAGTTCCTATTAAGTGGTCAGGAAATGAGAATAGTTGTTTCAAGTACAGGTAACAGAATGTAATATACTCCATTAAACATTTTCCTCCAGGAATTCCTCTCTATCCTTCACTCCCATCAATCAGTTTTGATCATTTTATTCAGAACTATTGTCTGTGAATTTTAAGTAGTCAGAAGATGTCTTCAGTTGAAATAAAATCTTAATCCCTACTGCAATCTTTGGAAAGCATCATGACTATAGAAAATGGAGTGCAAAAGAACAAAGATAAAAACCATTAGCTTAGTAATAATATTCCACTGTATATATGCACCAGCACTTTAAAAAAGAATTAAATTTTAACATTTGTGAGAGTATAGATAGACCTAGAGAGTGTTATACTAAGTGAAATAAGTTAGTCAGAGGAAAACAAACACCATATGACTTCACTTATTTGTGAAATCCAAAGAAAATTAAACAAACAAAATTAAAAGAGATTGATGATTGCCAGAGGTGAGAGGGGTTGGGGAATTGGGTGGAAAAGGTGATGGAATTGAGAAGTACAGATTAGTAGTTATATAATAGTCATAGGAATATAAAGGATGACATAGGAACTATATAGTCAATAATATTATAATAATTATGTATGGCACCAGGTGATTACTAGAAATATTAGGGAGAATATTTTGTAAGCTATATGATTATCTAACCACTATGCTGTACACCTGAAACTAATACAAAATAATATTTAATATAAACTGCAATTTTTACAAAAAGAAAGAAATAAACATTGCAAAACAGGAACCAAAGAATTTTTTTGTGAAGTTTTCTGTTTCCTTTATTACCAATTGTTTTGATGCTATGGCTTTATTTTCTACTAAATCCCCTTGTATTGTCATTGGATTACCCAAGAAACTGAACACATGCCATGGATCTATATGTTACCTCTCTAATGAAAACAAGATTTCGTCTCTTTTGAGTGAAATCACAAGAAACTTCTGCAATCAAAACAAAACAAAACAAAAAAATACACAAAAACTGCTGTGGGATGAGGGCATGTGACAGGAGGTAGGGGAGGCTGGGGGAAGGTTAATGGGGAAAAAACGGAGATATATGTACTGTTATATGTAATACTTTAAACACTAAAATAAAATTTAAAAAAAAGAAAAACGCTGAGACATTATTGAGTAAAAAGAGATAACATTTAGCTATTTGGCTCTTAGAACTTTTCTGAAGTATACAGGAAGTACAAACAAAAGAAATAGCTGATATTGAACTAACAAAGGGCAATACAGAAAACAGAAGTAGCCATTTTTGTCTACTAAGTAAACCAGCTAAAATTATTGGAATTATCATAGACACTTTAGATTGGGCAACATTAAGTAAGGGTGCAACCAATATTGCTAAGAGTAAAGAATGAGCACCCTAAGGTAGACCCTCCATTTTTACTTCTTGGGATATTTTTGGTACATTTGCAAACAAGAAACAGCAGGATGTGAAAATGAAAAGTAAGTCTTCAGGGCCCATATTTGGATTTGGATACACATAATTAGCCATTGAGAAAGCCACATAAACTACCAGAGGCTCATCTTTTTAATCTGCAAACATGAATTAATAATACCTTATTGAGACATGTGTCAAGATTAAATGAGATCTTTTAAGTATGCATATTGAATAGATTATTCTATTAAATTAAATGCTGCCTGGATTTGCTATTTCTTAAAGCCATTGCAATTTCATTTCAAAAATTCTAATTCTTACACAAAATGTTAACACTAGTGTCTTGAAAAAGTGCATGCTTAATGCTAAGATTTCCAAAGTAGTTTACTTATTGGGAGAATAACTCAGTGACTGTGAAAGCATTCCACAGTTCTTGCTGAGCAATAATGGGTTTTACATATGTACCTTCACATGGGAGAAAGTTGAGAGTATGTATTAGATTTGTAAATCACGATGTCCTTTTCAAGAACAAAACAAGGTCAATCTTGAGCATTGCATGAAGGATTCTCCACAATAATATGGTTCCAATTTAAAAGGAGTGACATAAGATCAGTTTGAAGACCACAAGATACTCCAGAATATCATCTTAACTATTAAGTTTTATCTGGTTTACACTGCTTAATCATAAAGTTTAGTGTTACAAAAATCGTAAAGTTTAGGGGAGAGGGAGAGGGAGAGAGAGAGAGAGAGAGAGAGAGAGAGAGAGAGAGAGAGAGAGAGAGAGAATGTTTCTATGTTAAATAGATTTTTTTTAAATATGTTGAAAAATTTAAGTAAATTAATTGAAAACTGATGTCCACTACAAAATTAAGTTGTGTGTTTTTTTATAATGTGACATAACATATTTCAACCCTTCAGATATTTTAGTATTTCAAATTCAAATAAGCCAAAGAAAAATCTTTTTACTGTAATCTATATTTAACTTTGCACCAATATGACCAAGAATAGGAAATACATGGATGATTAAGAAGAGTTCCAGACAGTTCCTCTTAAAGGGCCCATGCTAACACAGACTCCTTCCCTCTAAGTTCCAGTGCAGGTGCAGCAGGTTTAAAGTCACAAGAGGCATATAAGGAGGGGCTGAATTATCCATCATCAGTGCCAGAGGTGGGGGGGGGCTTTTTCCCAGACATAAGTGCTGGAAGAGACCATTGATCCTTTAATGTGCCATTCCCCAACAAAGCCCAAGCCAGGCACCATATCTGAAGCTCTAACAACCTGACTCACACTGTTTGCCCCACCTTGGAGATATCTCTGAGGTTTTGCACCACCCAACTTCCAGACCCTCTAAAACTGTTTCCAGTGGCTTTTGCATACAAATAGCCTGTCTTGGCTCATGCTTCAAACTTTTCTAAAATCTCTCAAAAAAGCAGCATCTGGCCTCAGCAAGCTCTATACTTCTCACTAGATGGTATCAGGACCAGCACTAGCTTCAGCCAGCATTAGTTCCCACCATGACCTCACCTTAGCATCTTCAAGTCAGCACAAGTACCAGCCATAAACAGGTCACTTTGTAACTCATGTTGGGTAGCTCCTGGCAGAATAAAGGTGGCAGCTAAATTGGCCTGCACCTCCTTGGAGGCCTCAGAAACAGTACAGCCAGTGGACAGTTTGAGACCACATTGAAGCACTACCCAACCATGTCCACAAGTTACACACTCAATAGACAGCTTCATGGGTCACCAAAGCCCTGCTGAAATAAGTATTGCTATGTGAGTGAGCCTCTGAACAGCTGATCCTCTACAGTGGTCACTGATTGCAACTAGTCCTTGCAACTGATTGGCTGAGGTAACACTATCCCATTGATGTACCAACAGAAATTAAGGCTCAACTACAATAGGAGGGTATACACAACTCATACAGGAGTGTACCTTGAGTGCCCCACCATGTGTAATTGAGTGTACACTGGACCTCAGAAGATACCTACTGCATTAGGCCAATTTATCAAGCCTGAGAGATATAGCATCTCTACCTAATACATAGTAGAAACAAACACATGAAAGCTGCTAAAATTACAAAGAAGAAAAAAAACAAATAAAAAAATAGAACAAACCAAAACTCCAGAAAAAGAACTAAACTAAATGGAGACAAGCAACCTACAGATGCAGAGTTCAAAACACTGGTTATAAGGATATTCAATGAACTTAGTGAGAACCTCAATAGAATAAAAAAGGATCAGTCAGAAATGAATGATAGCTGAAACCGGTTTGGCTCAGTGGATGGAGCATCAGTCTGCAGACTGAGGGGTCCCAGGTTCGATTCCGGTCAAGGGCATGTACCTTGGTTGCAGGCACATCCCCAATGGGGGGCGTGCAGGAGGCAGCTGATCGATGTCTCTCTCTCTCTCATCAATGTTTCTAACTCTCCCTTCCTCTTTGTAAAAAATCAATAAAATATATTTTTTAAAAGAAATGAATGATACACTAACTGAAATAAATAATAATTTACAGGTAATCAACAGTAGAGTGATGAAGCTGAGAATAAAATCCTTGATTTGGAAATAAGGAAGCAAAAAACACTGAACCAAAATAGCCAAAAGAAAAAAATATTAAAAATTATGATAGTGTAAAGAACCTATAGGATAATTTTAAGTATACAAACATTTACATAATGGCTGTAACAGGAGAAGAGAGAGAACAAGAAATTGATACTTATTTGAAAAACTGATGACAAAATGTTTCCTTAACTTGGTAAAGGAAATAGACATACAAGTCGAAGAAGTTCAGAGAGTCCAAAATAATGTGATCCCAAGAGGATATATCAACAGAAACTTTGTAGACCATAAGGGATTGGCAACAAATATTCAAAATGATGAAAACAAGGATCTACAACCAAGGTTACTCTCCCAGCAAAGCAAAAAAGAATCAAAGAATATAATAAAAGCTTCCCACATTCCAAGATGGTGGCCAGAAGAATGGCAGTGAGGAAGAGAGTGTGAGTGAGGGAAGGAGCGAAAGGGGAGTGTGTGGACACTGTGTGTGTCTGTGTGTGTGTGTGTGTGTGTGTGTGTGTGTGTGTGTGTGACAACTAGATCTCACAGGATCTTTGGAGGTTGGAGGACTGGGATTACTTGGCCAGGAAACCTCTACTGCCACAGTAATCTCAGAGTGCCGGCTCTGCTGCAGAGGCCATGCCATCTTGAAGAGGAGAGCTGCTGATATTGGGAGCCAATCCTCACCTCCACCCCAGGTTCCATCAGATACCACTTGGGACACTAGAGCCACACTGGCTAGGAACCTGCTGCCTCTGCTGCAAACCCACAAACAATGAGACTCCAGACACCCTGACTGAGGGCTACTGTGAGTACTGGAGCAAGCACCCAGCTGCCAACCAGAAAGTTTATTCCTGGGCATCATGACCATGCCTGCAGTCGCATGTGCAGCCACAGCCTGGAACCAAGTGAGGAACAAGCAGCTGCAGATGGGGACTGTGTGAGGAGCAATCAGCCACTGATGGGGACTGTGTGAGGAGCAAGCAGCCACACCCTGCAACCATTCAAGGAGCAGCCGCTGACTTCGACCATGTGACCCACCACAAGGCCCTCCCCTGCAGCCACAGGTCAGCATGATTTGACACCTAGACACTTCAGTGAGAGCAAAAATGGGAAGACAGAAGAACAACCTGCAAAGGAAAGGAAAGGAGGAATCCTCAGAAAAGAAACTAAATGAAACAGAGGCATGCAATATGTGAGAAAAGAACTCAGAATTAGGGTCAGACAGTTCATAAACTGGATGGATGAGAAAATCAACAATATATGTAAGAATCAAAAAGTAAAGAATACCAGTTTGGCTCAGTGGGATAGAGCATCGACCTGTGGACTGAGGAGTCCCAGGTTGGATTCTGGTCAAGGGCATGTAGCTGGGTTGCGTGCACATCCCCAGTGGGGGGCATGCACAAGGTAGCTGATCAATGTCTCTCTCTCTCTCATCTATGTTTCTAGCTCTCTGTCCCTCTCCCTTCCCCTCTGTAGAAAATCAATAAAAATATATTAAAATGTTTTTAAAGTAAAGAAGAATGATATAGCTACAATAATAATAAAAAAAACACTATTCAAGCTTTCAACTGTAAACTAGGAGAAGCGGAGGACCGAATAAGCAAATTAGAAGAGAGTGAAGCAAAACACACTCAAACAGAATGGCAATTGGAGAAAAAAATTTCAAAAGACAGGAGGAGAGCCAGACGGAGCTTAGGGACAACATAAAACGGTACCAGAACGACACAAAGAGGAGCAAGGGTTAGAAACCCTACTTGAAGACATAATGCCAGAAAACTTCCCTAATATGGAGAAGAAAATGTCACACAAGCACAGAGAGTCCCAAACAAGATAAAGAAAAAAGATCCACACCAAGACACATCATAATTGAAGTGGCAAACATTGACAAAAAAATAAAAATGGTTACAAACAAGTACCTATCAATGATAACTTTAAATGTAAATGGAATAAATGCTCAAATAAAAAAACATTGAGTGACTGAAAGGATAAGAAAAATTGATCCATATATATGCTGTCTACAAGACACTCACATCAGAACAAGAGACTCACACAGACTTAAAGTTAAGGGATGGAAAAATATCTTTCAGGCAAATGGAAATGAAAAATAAAAAAGCTGGGTTAGCAATACTTATATCTGACAAAATAGACCTCAAATGAAGGCCATAACAAGAGAGAAAGAAGGCTACTTCACAATACTAAAGGAATCGATACAACAAGAGGATATAACTCTGGTAACCATATATGCACCCAATGCTGTAGAACACAAATACAAAACAAAATTCTGGGAGTTATCAAGGGAGAGATTGACAGCAATACAATCATATTAGGGGAATTTAATACCCCACTTACATCACTGGCTAAATCCTCTAGACAAAAAAAAAAAATTAGCAAAGAAACAGCAATCCTAAATGACCCACAAATCACATAGACTTAATTGACATATTCAGAACATTTCACCCCAAAGCTACAGAATATACATCCTTCTTACATGCACATGGGACATTTTCAAAGATAAACCATGTATTGGGTCACAGGCAAAATCTCTCCAAATTCAAGTTTGAAATAATATCAAGCATCTTTTCTGACCACAATGACATACTAATAGAAATCAACTATAATAAAATAATTTTAAAAATCTAAACATTTGGAGGCTGAATAGCATGCGATTAAACAATGATTGAGTTATCAAAAAGATCAAAAGAAATTAAAAACATCTTGGGAACAAAAACAAAGAAAATACAACAATCCAATATCTTGGGACACAGGGAAAGCAGTCCTGAGAAGGAAGTTCATAGCATTACAGCTTATCTCAAAAACAAGAAAAATATGCTAATAAATTATCTAAGCCACAACTTTAAAAATTAGAAAGAGAACAACAAGGAAATCCCAGGGTGAGCAGAAGGAAGATAATAAGGATCAGACCAGAAGTAAATGATTATATATATATATATAATGTCAGCTCTTAGTTATATATATAGCAATGAAACCAAGAGCTGGTTCTTTGAAAGGATAAACAAGATTGATGAACCTCTAGCCAGGCTCAGAAAAAGCAAAGAGAGAAGACCCAAACAAACAAAATCAGAATGGAAAAAAACAAAATAACAACAGACCCTACAGAAATACAATGTATTATAAAGAAAAATAATACTATGAACAACTCTATTCCAACAAGCTAGAGCAGTGGTTGGCAAACTCATTAGTCAAAAGAGCTAAATATCAACAGTACAATGATTGAAATTTCTTTTGAGAGCCAAATTTGTTAAAATTAAACTTCTTCTAATGCCATTTCTTCAAAATAGACAGTGGTATTTTGTGGGAGAGTCACACTCAAGGGGCCAAAGAGCTGCATGTGACTCACGAGCCACAGTTTGCTGACCACACAGCTAGAGGAAACAACATAGAGAAATGAACATATTCCTAGAAAATATGACCTTCCAAAACTAAATAAGAATCAAAATATCACAACAGACGGATAACTAAGGAGGAAATTGAAGCAGTCATAAATAAATAAATAAAAAAACAAGACCTTCTAGCAAACAAAAGCCCAAGGCTAGATAACTTCACAGGGGAGTTTCACCAAACATTCAAAGAAGAACTAAAACCTATACTTCCCAGACAATTCCAAAAAGATTCAAAAGGAAGTCATACTTCCTAGCTACTTCTATGAAGCCAGGATTACTGTAATCCCAAAACCATATAAAGACACTACAAAGAATGAGAATTACAGGACAATATCCCTGATGAACATATTAGCAGTTGCTAGAATCCTAGAATATCAGATCCAACATTAGATTAGAAAGATCATACACCATGGCAAAATAGGACTTATTCCAGGGATGCAAGAATGGAACAATAGCACAAATCAATAAATATGATAACTCATATAAACAAATTGAGAAACAAAAATCATATAATCATATCAATTGATACAGAAAAGGCATTTGACAAAATCCAACACCCTTCCCTGATAAAAACTCTCAGCAAAGTGGGAATGGTAATAATAATAAAAGCCTTATAGGGAATACCTACATCCAACATGATACTCAATGGGAAAAATCTAAAACCATTTCACCTAAGAACAGGAGTGAAACAAAGATGACCACTTTCACAACTCTTGTTTGACATAGTACTGGAAGTGCTAGCCATAGCAATCAGACAAGAAAAAGAAATAAGGCATCCAAATTGGAAAAGAAGAAGTAAAATTGACATGATAACTTACTTAGAAAACCCTAAAGACCTCATCAAAAAACTATTAGACTTAATAAATATATTCAGCAATGTATCAGGATACAAAATTAACACCCAGAAATCTATGGCTTTTTTATACACAAAAGGAGAAACTAAAGAAACAATCCTATTTACCATTGCAACAAAAAAATTGAGATGAATAGGAATAAACTTAAACAAGGAGGTAAAGCACCTGTACTCAGAAAATTACAGGAGACTTTAAAAAAGAGATAAAGACATAAACAAGTGCAAGAATATGCCATGTTCATAGATTGATAAAATCAATATAATTAAAATGTCCATACTATCCAAAGCAATCTATAATTTCAATGCAATCCTCATTAAAATACCAATGCCATACTTCAAATACCTAGAACAAACCCTCCACAAATTTACCTATAATAAAAAGAAAGAAAGTAAGTAAGAAAGATCCTGGGGAGAAGGCAAGATGGCAACTAGCAGGAAAGTAGTGAGGGAGAGTGTGTGAGAGGGTAAGGGAGCAATAGAGATGTGTGTGGATCTGTGTGGAGGTGTGTGTGAGTGAAATAGGGACAGTTAGATCTTGCAGGTTTTCCAAGGGGCTGCCAATCCAGGCAGTCTTACACAGCAAAACCTTGCTGCCACCGCAAACACTTTGGAGAGGACACCAGCAGCACAGAGACCACACCATCTTGAAGAACAGAACTGCTTGAGACTAGGATCCTACCCTCTCCACTATTCAGTCTGGTCTTGGAAGCAAAATGGGACCCTACAGCCACTCTGATAGAAGACCTGTCACCACAGCTGCAGACCCAGGGACACCAATACTCCAGGCAACTGGCCACAGATTCCTGTGAGTCACAAAGCCAACCCCCTCCCCTGCTGCTCCTGCAGCAGCAGCATAGAATCTGAGAGACCCTGGCTGCATAATAGGGCTTCCTGCACACACACACACAGCAGTGGCAGCTCTACCTGACTTTGAGCCTTGGTGTCAGACACAGGAAGTTTGTTTCCCATGACCAGGTTTTTCACCCAGGCAGGGAGACTACTGAATTTTACCCTAAGTGCACATCTTTGGGGAGATTGATCTTTTGACCAGGTCCCATGCTTACACAGGGCAGGAAGACAGCGCTGAATTTGATTCTGGACTTTCAAACTCGGGGAATTTGTTCCCTGCAACTAGGCTCCATGCCCAGACAAGACTGAGCTGAATTTGAGCCTAGCTGTGCATACTTAGGGATGTTGTCTTCTGTGACCAGATCCTGAGCCTACGCAGAACAGGGAGACAGTGCTGAATTTGAGACTGGACTTGCGAACCAAAGGAATTTGTATCCCACAACTACTCTCTGCACCCAGGCAGGGAGGCAGTTCTGAATTTGAGCCTAGCTGTGCATCCCTGGGAAGATTGTTTTCTCTAACCAGATCTCTTGACCACACAGGACAGGGAGACAGCGCTGAATTTGAACATGGACATGCGAACTCGGGGAGTTAGTTTCCCTTACCAAGGCTCCATGCCCAGGAAGGGAGGCTCTGCTGAATTTGAGCCTAGGTATGCGACCTTGGGGCAATTGTTTTCCATGACCAAAGCCCACACCCAAGTGAGGAGACAGTGCTGAATTTGAGCCTGGGGGCACAAACACAGGGAGTTTGTTTCCCATGACCAGACCCTGCACCCAAGCAGGGAGACTGAGCTGAATTTGAACCTGAATATGTGAACCCAGAGAGTTTGTTCTCCACAACCAGACTTCATGCCCACACGGGAAGGGAGCACTGAATTTGAGCTTGGGTGCATGGACACAGAGAGTTTGTTTTCCAAAGTGCACACCCATGTGACCAGACCCAACACCCACCCTAAGCGCAGTGCCAACTGACTTTGATTCAGGTCGAGTGCAAAGAGAAGGATGCTTACCAGAGGGCAAAAGTGGATCGCTTTCCAACATAGTGCGACTGTGCAACCAGGTCTCCCAAGCAGATTGAGGACCCTGGATCTCCATGCAAGAGGCAGCAATGAGCACCAGTGACTAAACTCTGTTCCTCATTGCATGCACTTGGTATCCCTGATCCCTAGTACATTCATACTAAGAGCCAATGACTCCAACTATGGACGCATGCACACACAGAAACCCTGATTCAAGCAACAGAGTCTTGTATCAGAGTTTCTGTTGCTTGGTGCTACTTCACAGACATAGGGAGCCTCTGACTCCTGACACACACTAAGGGACTTTGATTTTGGCACATGACAGTGGGTTCTCTGTTTCAATGTGATGTGGGCAGGGTCCCTGATTCTGGGTGATCACACACGAGACCACATTAAGTGCCTGTGACTTTGTCCTAAGATAAGCGTGGCTCTCACCAAGCCACAGCAGCCACAGGTCTTGGTGTCAGAGCTCTTCAGTGACACTTGGGGGTGCAAAGCTCCCACTACACACAGCCCAGGCCCCTGCAACTTGACATTTGAACCTTCTGGTGATAGAATGGGGAGACAATGAAATAATCCCCAGAAGAAAGAAAAGGCACAATTGCCAAGAAAGGAAATAAATGAAACGGAAGCATGCAACATGACAAAACAAGAATTCAGAGTAATGGTCATACAGTTCATACACTGGATAGATGAGAAAATCAACAACCTATGCAAGAATCAGGAAGAAATCAAAAGTGATATAATTATAATCAAAAACACCAATGAAGGTTTTAACAGTAGGCTATAAAAAGCAGAGGACCAAATTAGTGAGTTAGAAGATAAAGTACAGAAACAAGCCCAATCTGAATAGCAATTAGAGAAAATATTAAAAAGGAAGATGAAAGCCTAATGGAGCTTTGGGACAATGCAAAATGAAATAACATAAGTATAATAGGGCTGCCAAAAGGACAAGAAGATCAGCAAGGATTAGAAAATCAATTTGAAGAAATAATGACAGAAAACTTCCCTGATATGGGGAAGAAAAAAGTCACACAAGTACAGAGAGTCCCAAGCAAGATGAATCCCAAAAGACACCAAGACATGCCATAATTACAATGTCAAATGCTATTGACAAAGAATCTTAAAGACTGCAAGGGAAAGACAGAGAGTTATCTACAAAGGATCCCCCATCAGATTATCAAATGATTTCTCAACAGAAACACAACAAGCTAGAAGGGAATGGCAGGAGATATGCAAAGTGATGCAAAGCAAGGGAATTAATCCAATAAGACTCTATGCAGCAAGACTATCAATCAAAATTGAAGAAGAAGGCTCTTCCTTTCTGTCTGGCTCCAGCCATCAGGTAAACCAAGATGGGCGCTTACAAGTACATCCAGGAGCTATGGAGGAAGAAGCAATCTGATGTAATGTGCTTCCTGCTCAGGGTGTGCTGCTGGCAGTACCACCAACTCTCTGCACTCCACAGGGCCCCCCACCCCACCCGGCCCGACAAAGCGCAGGCTGGGCTACAAGGCCATGCAAGGTTATGTCATATATCGGATTCGTGTGCGCCGTGGTGGCCGCAAACACCCTGTTCCTAAGGGTGCGACCTACGGCAAGCCTGTCCATCACGGTGTTAAACAGCTAAAGTTTGCTCGGAATCTTCAGTCTGTTGCCGAAGAGCGCGCTGGGCGCCACTGTGGGGCTCTGAGAGTCCTGAATACTTACTGGGTTGGTGAAGATTCCACGTACAAATTCTTTGAGGTTATCGTCATTGATCCATTCCATAAAGCTATCAGAAGAAATCCTGACACCCAATGGATCACCAAACCAGTCCACAAGCACAGGGAGATGAGAGGGCTGACATCTGCCAGCCGCAAGAGCCGTGGCCTTGGGAAGGGCCACAAATTCCACCGCACTATTGGTGGTTCTCGCCGTGCAGCTTGGAGAAGGCGCAATACTCTCCAGCTCCACCGTTACCGCTAATATAAGTAATGTTTGTAAAATTCTTACCTAATAAACAATGTAGGACTGTCCTGTCTGCTTAAAAGTGTTCTTTAATTTGTTAAAACTAGTCCGCAGATTGTCGTATGAATGCATTGTCACATTATAAAAGTTAAAGTGCAATAATGTTTGAAGACTATAAACGATCGTGTGTCGCATTACTCGTAAGATAGACGCTTTTGTCTTGGCTTTATGTCAGCGATTTTCAACATTTTTCATCTCATGGCGCACATAAACTAATTGTAAAATTCTGCAGCATACCAAAAAGTAATGTTTTGCCAATCTGACCAAAAATAGGTATTTTTGATCCATTCTTTTTTAACTTGACAATCTTAGGGGGCTAGAGGTCAGTGCCCCTGACTAGTCAGGTACTGCATGTTTTAAAAATTGTGTCCCAGCAGTGTGCCACAGAATACTGATTGAAAATCGCCGCTTTATCTTACTAGAGAGTTTCCTATGTCAGTGTTTTGTATAGATGTAAAATTCTGTAAAAGAGTGCAAAACTAGCCAGTAGATTTGTTGTTGCATGTGATGAAACCTACAGCTTTATTAGGGTAATGCAATTTGTTTACTCTCAAGGGGAGATTGAATTTTGCTTGGAAATGTGAAAGATAACCTAATCCATTCTCATGGTCCTGTGCAGAAAAATGAAAGTTAAGCAAGGGTTCACATTTTTTAGATTAACTCAGTAAATCGCTGGTTCTGAAAGAAGAAAAGTTTAAAAGAATGCCACCATTTTTTAGGAGAATTGAATGATTCTTTTGAAAGAGGGTTCTCTTAAAATTAAACATCCTAGTTTACCTAAACAAAACTGGCTTGGTCTTCATAGTACCACTCACTTTCATGGTAAAAACTAGAATCCCTGATTCAATCCCATGACTGAATTTCATGCAAAGTAGTAATAGTTATTACGTAGGTGTGTGTTGAAACTTATGGAAATTAAACAAATGAGAAAAGAATTCACTTTAAGGTATGTTGTGATAAGATTATTGTGAACCCGTTAGCCACTTTAAGGGGGGAAATACAATTGACTTTAGGGGTACTTTGCTTAGTCCATTTAGTCTTATAAGTCATCTTTGGCCAACCCACTATATCCATTATTCCTATAATGTTACTGAGAATAGTTATGTATTGGTGTCAATATAAGTTTAAGGTATCCAGTCTAACCTTGGGCATTGTCTACAATTATTTTTCTCATCCCTGCACAAACTACCCTCAAAATCCTTACCATTCCACAAACTTTCCAGGCCTTCAATTGTGCCCACTTTAATGTTAAGTCATACCACCATGTTATATTCGCCTCTTATTCTACAATAGACCAGGCTTCTATTTCCCAGGGTGAATCTGAGCATGCAGGAAATATAAAAGAAATTGGTTCCAATTTCCAATTCTGGGTTTGCTGACTTCACAGGTAGTTCAGTTCTAAAATCTTAATTGTTTCCTTTTTTTAACCAATTTTTCTTATTTTCTTTATGGGTCTTAGAAGGCTTGGTTAAATGATTTCCAGAAAACATGTAGCAAACTCATAAAACCTCTTAAGACCTAAGTTCCTTCCCATTCAAATCTCAAACCATCTATTTTGTGTATAGAGGTTGTTCAACTAAAGGAATAAATGTCTCTTAAACTAAAAAAAAAAATTGAAGGAGAAATCAGGAGTTTCAAAGACAAAAAAAAAAAATGGCTATGGGGATTTACCACTACCAAGCAAGCAATGCAAGAAATGCTAAAGAGAATGTTGTAAAAAGAAGAAACAAAAAGGTAAGAAGGAACACAGCCTCAAAAAATAAAAATGATTAAAAACAAGTACCATTCAATAATAACTTTAAATGTAAATGGACTTAATGCTCCAATCAAAAGACATTGAATGATTGAATGGATAAAAAGACACATGATCCATATATATGCTGTCTACAAGATACCCACCTGAGAACAAAGGACTCACACAGAATGAAATTGAAGGAATAGAAAAATATCTTTCAGGCAAATGGAAATGAAAAAAAGCTGGGGTAGCAATACTTATATCTGACAAAATAGACCTCAAAGTGAAGGCCATAACAAGAGATAAGGAAGGCCACTTCATAATACTAAAGGGATCTATACAACAAGAGGATATATCTCTGGTAAACATAAATGCACCCAATGCATGGGCACCCAAATACATAGAAAGCTCCCTTCATAGAAGATATGAAGGGAGCGATCGACAACAATACAATCATAGTAGGGGACATTAATACACCACTGACATCACTGGATAAATCCTCTATACAAAAAAATCAGCAGAGAAACAGAAATCCTAAATGACACACTAAATAGATAAGATGGACTTACTTGACATCTTCAGGACATTTCACCCCAAAGCCACTGAATATACGTCCTTCTCAAGTATACATGAGACATTTTAAAAAATATAGCACATACTGGGTCACAAGCAAAGTCTCTCCAAACAAAAGAAGATTGAAATCATACCAAACATCTTCTCAGAGCATAATGGCATAATATTAGAAATGAACTACAATAAAAATAATCCACAACACTCAAACACTTTGAAGCTGAATAGCATGATATTAAATATTGATTGGGTTACCAATGAGATCAAAAAAGAAGTTAAAAACATCCTAGAAACTAATAATGATAAAAATACAACAATCCAAAACCTATGGGACACAATAAAAGCAGTTGTGAGAGGGAAGTTTATAGCTCTACAGACCTACCTCAAAAAAAAAGAAAAAGAAAAGAAAAAAATGATAGTTAACCATCTACTGCTATAACTCAAAGAACTAGAAAGAGATCACCAAGAAAATCTCAGAGTGAGAATAAGAAAGGAGATAATAAAGAATAGAGCAGAAATAAATGACATAGAGATCAAAAAAATAATTCAAAAGATCAACAAAGCCAAGAGCTGGTTCTTTGAACAAGATTGATGAGTCTCTAGCTAAGCTCACTAAGAATGAAAAAGTGAGGACCCAAATAAATAAAATAAAAAATAATAGAGATGAAATAACAAAATACTCCACAGAAATACAAGAGGTTGTTAAAACATATAATGAACAACTCTATTCCAATAAACTAGACAACATAGAGGAAATGGACATAGCCCTAGAAAAATACAACCTTCCAAAACTCAATCAGGAAGAATGTAAACATATCAATAGGCTGATAACTATGGAAGAAATTGAAGCAGTCATCATAATCTTCAAGAAAACAAAAACCCAGGGCCAGATACCTTACAGGACAGTTATACCAAACATTCATGGAAGAACTAAAACCTCTCCTTCTCAGACTATTCCAAAAAATTCAACAAGCAGGAACACTTCCAAGCTCATTCTATGAAGCCAGCATCACTCTAATACCAAAGCCAGATAAAGACAACACAATGAAAGAGAATTATAGGCAAATATCCCTCATGAACATAGAAGCCAAAATCCTCAACAAAAATTCTAGCAAATCAGATCCAATAGTACATCAGGGAAATCATACACCATAACCAAGCAGGATTTATCCCAGGATGCAAGGATGGTACAATATCCACTAATCAATAAACATGATACACCACATAAACAAATTGAGAGATAAAAAAAATCACATAGTCACATCAATTGATGAGGAAAAAGCATTTGACAAAATCCAACACATTTTCTTGTTAAATACTCTCAGCAAGGTTGGAATAGAAACATAATACCTCAACAACATAAAAGCTGTATATGATAAACCTACAGCCAGCATCATACTCAATGGACAAAAACTAAAACCATTTCCCCTAAGAACAGGAACAAGACAGAGATGCCCATTCTCACCACTCCTGTTCAATATAGTACTGGAAGGACTAGCTATTGGAATTAGACAAGAAGAAGAAATAAAAGTCATCCAAATTTGAAAAGAAGAAGTAAAGATGTCCTTATTTGCAGATGACATGATACTTTACATAGAAAACTCAAAAGACTCAATAAAAAAACTCTTAAACTCAATAAATGAATTCATCAATGTAGCAGGATACAAAATTAATGCCAAGAAATATATGGCATTTCTATACACCAATAGTGAACTTACAAAATGAGAGACTAAAAAAGCATTCCCATTTACTATCATACAAAAAAATAAATAAATAAATAATAAGATACCTAGGAATAAACTTAACAAAAGAGGTAGAAGACCTATATGCAAAAAACTACAAGACACTGAAAAAAGAGATAGAGGAAGATATAAACAGATGGAAGAACATAACATGTTCATGTATTGGTAGAATCAACATCGTCACAATGACAATACTACCTAAAGCAATCTAGACATTCAATGCACTCCCAATAAAAATACAAATGGCATATTTCACAGACCTAGAAAGAACTTTACAAAAATTCATGTGGAATAAAAAAAAGACCCCAGCCAAAACCGGTTTGGCTCAGTGGATAGAGCGTCGGCCTGTGGACTGAAAGGTCCCAGGTTCGATTCCGGTCAAGGGCATGAATCCAGGTTGTGGGCACATCCCCAGTAGGGGGTGTGCAGGAGGCGGCTGATCAACGTCTCATTCTCATCGATATTTCTAACTCTCTATCCCTCTCCCTTCCTCTCTGTAAAAAATCAATAAAATATATTTATTTTTTAAAAAGACCTCCAAATAGCTGCAGCAATCCTGAAAAATAAGAACAAAGTAGGTGGGATATCAATACCAGATATTAAGCTGTATTACAATGCCACTATTCTCAAAACAACCTGGTACTGGCACAAGAACAGATTATAGTTTAATGAAATAGATTAGAGAACCCAGAAATCGACCCCAACCACTACGCTTAATGAATATATGACAAAGGAGGCATGAGCATACAATGGAGTCAAGACAGTCTCTTCAATAAATGATGTTGGGAAAATTGGACAGATAAATGCAAAAAAAAATGAAACTAGACCACCAACTTACACCATACACAAAAATAAACTCCAAATAGATATAGGACTTAAACATAAGATGGGAAACCATAAAAATACTAGAGGAATCCACAGGCAGCACAATCTCAGACATATGCCAGAGCATTTTCTTTACTGATACTGCTCCTGGGGCAATGGAAACTAAGGAGAAAATAAACAAATGGGACTACATCAAAATAAAAAGTCTTTTCACAGCAAAAGATTCCGTCAACAAGAAAGACCACTGCATGGGAGAACATGTTTACTAATGTTATCATTGATAAGGGTTTAATCGCCAACATTTATAGGGAACTCATACAACTTAACAAAAGGAAAACAAACAATCCAGTCAATAAATGGGCAATGAACCTAAATAGAAACTTCTCGAAAGAAGACAGAAGGAAGGCCATGAAACATATGAAAACATGCACAAAGTCACTGATTATCTGAGAGATGCAAATCAAAACAACAATGTGGTACTATCTCACACCTGTCAGAATGGCTAAAATCAACAAATCAATAAATGACAGATGTTGGTGAGGATGCCAACTGGCAGGAATGCAGACTGGTGCAGCCACTTTAGAGAACAGTATGGAATTTCCTCCAAAAACTAAGAATGAAACTCGCATTTGACCCTGTAATACCACTTTTAGGAATATATTCCAATAAGATAGAAACATCTATCAGAAAGAATATATGCACCCCCGTATTCACAGCAGTGCAATTTACAATAATAGCTAAGATTTGGAAACAGCCTAAGTGCCCATCAGCAGATGAGTGGATTAAAAAAACTGTGGTACACATACACAATGGAATACTATGCTGCACTAAAAAAGAAAGGATTCCTACCATTTGCAACAACATGGATGGACCTGGAGAGCATTATGCTAAGTGAAATAAGCCTGTCAGAGAAAGATAAATATCACATGATCTCACTCATCTATGGGAAATAATGAACAACATAAACTGATGAACAAAAGCAGATCCAGAAACAGGAAAGCATCAATCAAACTGTCAAACCTCAGAGGGAAGGTAGGAGAGTGTAGGGGTAAGAAGGAGAAATCAACCAAAGGACTTGTATGAATGCATATAAGCCTAACCAGTGGACAAAAACAACAGGGGGGGGTGAGAGCATGAGTCAGGGAGGTTAGAAAGGTAATAGGGGGATGAGGACTAGTGTGTAATACCTCAATAAATAAAGAAATAAAAATGAAAAAAAAACACACCTGAATAACTGCAGCAATGTTGAGAAAGAAAAACAACATTGGAAGGATCACAATACCAGATATCAAGCTATATTACAAAGCCACTGTTCTCAAAACTGCCTGGTACTAGCGGAAGAACAGACATATAGACCAATGGGACAGAACAGAGAACCCAGATATCGACTCAAGTCATTATGCTCAATTAATATTTGACAAAGGAGGCAATAGCATACAATGGAGTCAAGACAGTCTCTTCAGCCGAAACTGGTTTGGCTCAGTGGATAGAGCATTGGCCTGTGGACTGAGGGGTCCCGGGTTTGATTCTGATCAAGGGCACATACATTGGTTGCGGGCACATCCCCAGTGGGGGGCGTGCAGGAGGCAGCTGATCGATGTCTCTCTCTCATTGATGTTTCTGACTTTCTATCCCTCTCCCTTTCTCTCTGTGAAAAATCAATAAAATATATTTAAAATATAGTCTCTTCAATAAATGGTGTGGGAAAAATTGGACAGATACATGCAAAAAATGAATCTAAACCACCAACTTACACCATACACAAAAATAAACTCAAAATGGGTAAAGGACTAAACTTTACAAAGGAAAGCATAAACATCTGAGAAGAAGCCATCTGCAGCAAAAGAACAGACATTTGTCGTATCAATATCTTCACTGATACTGCTCTTATGGCATTTGAAACTAAGAAGAAAATATGCAAATTGAACTATATCAAAATAAAAAGCTTCTGCCCAGCAAAGAAAACCATCAACAAAACAATAAGAAAGCCCACTGCATGGGAGAACATATTTGCAAATGTTATCTTCAAGAAGGGTTTAATCTCCAAAAATTACTTGGAACTCATACAACTTAACAAAAGGAAAATAAAAAATCCAATCAAAAAATAGGCAAAGGGCCCAAATAGACACTTTTTGGAAGAGGACATACAAAAAGCCAACAGACATAGGAAAACATTTTCAAGGTCACTAATCATCTGAGAGATGCAAATAAAAACAACAATGTAACAACTCACACCTGTCAGAATAGCTATCATCAACAAATCAACAAGTGACAAGTGCTGGCAAAGATGTGGAGAAAAAGGAACCTTCTTGTACTGCTGGTGGGAATGCAGACTGATGCAGCCATTGTGGAGGACAGTATTGAGTTTCCTCAAAAAAACAAAAATGGAACTCCCTTTAAACCAGTGATTCCACTAGAAACACCAATAGGATAGAATATATGCAACCCTATGTTCATAGCAGCATAGTTTACCCTAGCTAAGATTTGGAAACAGCCTAAGTGCCCATCAGCAGATGAGTGGATTAGAAAACTGTGGCACATCTACACAATGGAATACTATGCTGCTGTAAAAAAGAAAGAATTTTTATAATTTGTGACAGTATGGATGGGACTGGAGAGCATTATGCTAAGTTAAATAAGCCAGTCAGTGAAAGATAAATATCACATGATCTCACTCATTTGTGGAATATAATGAACAACATAAACTGAAGAACAAAAATAGAACCAGAATCATAGAATCAAGGAACAAACTGTCCACCCTGTGAGGGAAGGCGGGGAGTGAGGGGGTAAGTGATAAACCAACAGACTTGTATGCATGCATATGAACATAACCCATGGACACAGGCCGGTGATAGGTGCTTTGGGCTTGTACTGGAGGTTGAGGGCAGCTGGGGAGAGTTTAATGAGGGGGAAAAGAGACTTATGTAATACATCTACACTAATAAAAGAGTAAGATGCAAATTGAATGATCCTTCATGATACCCACCAGTCAATCAGGAATGAGTATGCAAATTAACCCAACAAAGATGGCTGATTAATTTGCCTATGCAGGTGCTGACTGGCCAGGACACAGGCATTCCAAACTGCCTCGTGGGGCCTCTGGACAACATGGGAAGGCTGAAAGGCAGCTCCAGGCCAGAGCAGAAAAGTAGCCCTGGCCAGAGTTAAGGTGGTGCTGGCAGCCAGGGGAAGGAAGGCCCATTCTTGCACAAATCTTTGTGCATCAGGCCTCTAGTTAAACAATAAAAATTTTAATTAAAAAAAAGCTTTCTAGAGAATATAATGTGAAGGAGTTTACCACCACCAAACCACTATTATATGAAATGTTAAAGGGTCTTCTTTAAGAAGAGAAAAAAAAAGATAGAAAATGTGAACAAAAAAATGGCAAGAAATACATATCTATAAACAATTGAATCTAAAAACAAAATAAATGAACAAGCAAAATAGAAACATATTCATAGATACAGATAACATTTTGATGGTTTCCAGATGGAGAGGTGTTGGGGAATGGATGAAAAAGGTGAAGGGATTAAGAAGTACAAATTGATAATTACAGAATACTGGTGGGGATGTAAAGTATAGCATACGGTATATACTAGTAGTTAATAATATTCTAAAAATTATGTATGGTGTCAGATGGGTAAAAGATTTATTGGGATCATCATATAATGAGTTATGCCATGTCTAATCACTGGGTTTTACACCTGAAACTAATATAATAATGTATGTCATTTGTCATTGAAAATAAATATGGTGGTGCTTGTCATGAGAATACAAGTTTAATTAATATAAGTTTATTAAAAATAATTGCTTAAAACTTCCCAAAGTTTAAGTTTTATCCAAACTTAAAAATATATTATGATGCTAACTTTGTCAATATGAACTTAACAAATCTTGCAGTTCTTACTATGTGCAAGGCACTATGCTAGCCTGTTAAATTCTCTCATCCCCTTCTTTGTATTATCAGATGTGGACCTTTTAAAATCCATTATTTGTCTGCACTTGCCTCTGAGAGAGTATTAAAGATAATGAATCATTGTTTCAGAACTCTTCTTATTTTCCTCTCAACTTCCTGTAGAGTTCAATACAGACATCATTAGTTCTCTGCTAGAATAGTGATTCTGTTCGTCATGCCTGAAACAACTACAGCAAAAAGATTAAATACAATCTATAGCCACATAAATCATTGAATAAATGAGTCATGAAATTAATATGTAAATTGTGTATTTAACCTCTATTTATACAGCACTGTCTGTCACCATGTTGTAAATCTAAAACTAATTGCAAATTCACAACTCTGCAAAAATAACATGGTAAAAGCTTGACATATTTATTAACTAAATGTTGAACTACATTGAGTAAGTAATTAATAGTCAAGCCAGAATAGGGAGAGAAAATTATATTTAAGCACAGATGTCACATATATGAAATGGCTAACCTATTTTAGATTAGATTTTGATACTAGTCAAAGAACACTGCTATTTAATTTTTGACAGATGAATCTGTTTCCACTAATTCATAATTGCATTGAACATTTGATTTTTTGCATGTACATGTCACAATCATCCACAGAAATAAAAGTTCCCTTTAATATGTCTCCTTAAAGGAAAGATTCTCAAAGGTGAGATGACAATAAATTCATTCAAAGATTAGCAAAAACCTCCTCAGTTCAGCACATTAATAACATTTTATATACAAGGTATATACAGATGAACAACTTAAAATAAACCATTTCTACATGTATTTTAATCACTTTACTAAATAACACTTTAAATATTTAATGAGTCTTCTCACAATCAACATGGGTACCTTATGAAAAATTCTTTTGTTTTTTTAAATAACAAGTTATTTGAAGAATGCAAATTTGAAATAAAACATGGCACATAAATATGTACACAGAACAATGTATTAGACTAAGTATTCATGTATTTATATTCTTACTGCTAGCTGCTGTACTTATAAGCTGCGTTTCTATTAAAATGCTATATTTTAAAATCATATATACATAAACTTTAGGATATGGCATTTAAAATATTTATAATTGATAATCTTTTTTTAAAAATCATGACCAAGGATATACTGAGAGAGAGAGAGAGAGAGAGAGAGAGAGAGAGAGAGAGAGAGAGAGAAAGAGAGAGAGATTGAGAGAAAGAGAGAGAGAAATATTGATATATAGAGAAACATATATTGGTGGCCTTCTCTATGTGCCCTGGCCTGGAATCAAACCAGCAACCTTTAGATGCACAGGACAATGCTCAACCAAATGAGCCACTCCAGATGAGCACATATAATATTAATTGTAATGAAAAATAATCACTTATTTTTGGTGTTACACATGCAAATGAAAGACAAAATCTGATTTAAACCCTTATTTTCTTATCTAATTAATCAGACACACTGGTTACATTTACAAACGGCAGAATAGAACAAATTTTAAATTCTGCTAAAGATAACAATTTCTCATAGTTTTATATTTCAATATACACATACATTCATTTACTTCTTATCTTGGCCATTTAGAATGTGCCTCAATAAGTTCAAAACATATCATATACAGTCAAGCTTAAAAATATATACATCAATCAGACTGTCAAATCTCAGAGGGAAGTTAGGGAAGGGGGGGTAAGGGAGAGAGATCAATGAAAGGACTTTTATGCATGCATATAAGCCTAACCAATGGACACAGACACCAAGGAGGGATGAGGGTATGTGTGGAGAGTGGGGGGAGGAAGTAATATGGGGATAAGGACACATATGTAATACCTTAGTCAATAAAGAAAAAATATTAAAAACACATAAACAACTTTCTGATAAAATAATTTAATTGGAGCAATACAAAAATGATGCAATCAATACTTATTATTCCATGGGCATCTAATATTGGAAAATATTTTTGTTTAATATGCAAGAAATATCATTAACACTTCACCATCCTAATGGATTTCTATCCAAGTTCTCCTGCCTGATGTTCTCATAACAAGTAGCAAGCATTAATAACATAGTCAACTAGAATTACTTTGCAATATAGAGTATACTGCATATTTTTGAGATATAATTTCTCTGAGTTTAAAGCTACCTGGTCCATATCAGAACTGAACTCATATCTGTGGCAATTCTATCCAAAAGAACTAGAGAAAATCCCCCCATTCCAAGCATCCTGAACACACAAATAAGAGAGATTGTAGCTAATCACATCAAACAGAAGAATAAAAAAAAAAAACACACTATCACAATATGTTTGTGTAGTTTTCATTAGAAGAAATTAGGTTGCAATAATTAGACACTGTTTTCCTTTGGTTCTTATATATTAAATGCAGGCAATGGCCCAATATATCTCATTGCTTTTAAGTTATGATCTTGTCAACTAAATCCCATGATAGAATTAGTGATGAAAGAAAGAGAAAGACTATGTCAGAGAAAATAGTTATGTACCCCAAAAGTAGATTAAATGTGTTAAGGCATGCTACTAGTTTAGCACAGTTCCTGGAACATAAATAGAACCCAATAATGCTAGATATAATGACAAGATTGATGACATTGATTAAGATGCAAATAACTGTCTAGAATATCATCTATATTCCCTTTAATAGAATGTTTAAAATTAAACATAAGGAATCATTACACAATCATAAATAGCATTTTTCTGAAGAATATGAACACATCGCTTAGGCCTTAGATTGTTGGTACTTTCTTTCAAAATTAAAAACAAAATTCTACTGACATAAATTTTATTAAATTTTAACCTTTTAAAAACTTGTAAGGATGCTTCTAGATCTGTCAAGATTTAAGTATTTTTCTTACCTCTGTTCCTTTGCTCTATTTTTTCTTCTAGTTTAATGGTTTATTATGATTTCACCCAAAAATAATTACTTTTATTTATAATTTAAAAGAACAGTGAAAAAATTTTATTGTATAAATCTAAATAAAAGAATAAGAGTGGTATATATTTTTATCTCAATTTGTTTAAATAAATATATAGATGTATACATAGAAAAGGGGAAAGAAAATCATGCAATGAATCTCTATGGGTGGAATATAGGGGGTTAATATTTATGTTTATATAAATTCCCAAATGTTCTTGTTCTCTAACACATATTTTACTTTCAGACTCTTTCTCTCCATATATATATATATATATATATATATATGATGAAGACCTAACCTCTAAACACAAATAACAGTCCTTATATCCTAATTCAGTAGTTTTTAAAGGTTTTGGTCTCAGGATTCCATTCCAAATTATTTAATTCATTAAAATAGTAATAAAACCAGTATATAGTAACAAAAATCTGTCATTTTGTGAAAAAAAAACTATTTTCAAAAACAAAGAAAGCATTTAGTGAGAAGACTGTCTTAATTTCACATTTTTATAAATCTGGAAAACAGTTGATTCTCTTAACTACTTCTAAAATCAATCTAATGCACTATGTTGTTTAGGTTGAAGTACAGGGAGAAAATGCAGCCTTACACACCTGTATAATTGGAAAAGGAAGAGACATGGCAGACTGCTTGGGAATGTCTTAGAGGCTCCTAGGAATACCTCTAAGACTATAATTTGAAACCTGCTGCCTTTAATTCAACACTCTATTTTGTGAGAATTGTTTATACACTCTTACTTAATTCTCATATTGGAGATTGTGGTATATCTCTCTTTGGGAAGAATTCTATTAATTTGGTCAAAATAGAGTAGGTAATAAAATAACATTATTTAGAATTTGGCATTTTACTGCTGACAAGTGTGATTATTATTTAGTATGTAGATCAATTAGTGTCTTCACTGATGCTCTTAGTTTCCTTAAAAGAGATATCTGAGTCTGTATGCTTTTTTAACTCTACTTTAGTTTTCTCCTACTTTTTTTAAAAAAGTGAATCTAGCTTGCCCCATGATAAATCATATTAACCAAAAGCTATAATGCAGGATGAAAAAAAAAAAGATGTGATGCTCATTTCCATCTTTGCTAAACGTGGGGTTTTAGGTAGGTCACTTAACAAACTTGCGGCTAACATGATGATGCTAAAATTATCACTTTTACCACATTAAGAATTTACCCTAGATATTTTTTTTTGTAAATTATGTGTGTTTACTCTCATTTTGTGTATTAAAATTCAATCAACAGTTATACTCCAGGAGACTGTGGGGGACTGTAGGATGGGGTTCCTCTAACTGGGTAGCCACACTGCAGCTGGGTTCCTTTCCAGAATGACCAACTCAGAAGTGGAGGCAGGGCCATCTTGAAGGGGAAGTGGATGTTATCGAGAGCCGGAAAAACCTGGGAAATCTACAACTATGGCACTCATTGAACAGCTGTGAAGCCAAGATCACTGGTCCCCAATTGGTGCAAGCATGCAGATTCAAAGGAGCTCTACACTCGACCATGGAAAGAGAGGGGGTACTACATAACCAGACATGTGAAGAAGAGAGAACATGAGAAGACAAAAGAAACAGCCTGCCTATGAAAGAAAAGCAGGTATCACCAGAAAAGGAAGTAAATAAAATGGAGGCAAGCAACCTGTAAGATAAAGAATTCAGAGAAATGGTCATAAGGTAGAAGAAAAGAATGGAAGAAAAAATTGACAATATGTGTAAGAACCAAGAAGAATCCAGAAGAAATGAAAAATGATATCACTGCTGTAAAAAACTCAATAGAAAGCATCAAGAGTAGACTAGAAGAAGCAGAAGACCACATCAGTGAACTAGAAGACAAGGTAGGAAAAAATACTTAAGCAGAGCAATTTCTAGAAAAAAAAATTAAAAATCAGAAAGAGAGCCTAAGGGAACTTTGAGACAATACTAAATAAAACAACACCAGCATAATAGGGGTGCCAGAAGGAAAGGAAACTGAGCAAGGAATAGAAAACCTGTTTGAAGAAATAATGACAGAGAAATTCCCTGATATAGGGAAGAAAAAATCCACACAAATCCAAGAAGCTCACAGAGTCCCAAGCAAAGTGAACCCAAAGAAGAAATAAAACCTATCCTTCTAAGACTTTTCAAAAAATTCAAGAATAAGGAACGCTCCCAAACTCATTCTATGAAGCCAGCTTCACCCTAATACCAAAACCATATAAAGACAACACAATGAAAGAGAATTACAGGCCAATATTCCTTATGAACATACATGCTAAAATCCTCAACAAAATTCTAGCAAACTGGATCTGCAGTACATACACCATGACCAAGTAGGATTTATCCCAGGGATGCAAGGATGGTACAATATCCACTAATCAATAAATGTGATACACCACATAAATAAATAAATTGAGAGATGAAAAAATCACATAGTCACATCAATAGATGAGGAAAAAGCATTTGACAAAATCCAACACTCTTTCTTGATGAAAACTCTCTTCAAGGTGGGAATAGAAAGATCATATCTCAACATAAAAAAGCTATATATGATAAACCCACAGCTAACATCATACTCAATGGGCAAAAACTAAAAAAAAATTCTCCTAAGAACAGGAACAAGAAAGGGATGCCCACTCTCACCACTCCTGTTCAATATAGTACTGGAAGGACTAGCCATTGTAATTAGACAAGAAGAAGAAGTAAAAGTCATCCAAATTTGAAAAGAAGAAGTAAAGATGTCCTTATTTGCAGATGACATGATACTTTACATAGAAAACTCAAAAGACTCAATCAAAAAACTATTAGACTCAATAAATGAATTCATCAATATAGCAGATACAAAGTTAATGCCAAAAAATATATGGCATTTCTATTTACCAACAGTGAACTTATAGAAAGAGAGACTAAAAGAGCAATGCCATTTACAATCAAACAAAAACAAAAAATTAAGATACCTAGGAATAAACTTAAGAAGGTAAAAGACCTATACATGGAAAACTACATAACACTAAAAAAAAGAGACAGAGGAAGACATAAACAAATGGAAGAACATACCATGTTCATGGATTGGTAGAATCAACATCATTAAAATATTCGTACTACCCAAGCAATTTATAGATTCAATGCACTCCCCATAAAAATACAAATGGCATATTTCACAGACCTAGAAAGAACTCTCCAAAAATTAATCTGGAATAAAAAAGGACACCAAATAGCCTCAGGAATTCTGAGAAAGAAGAACAAAGTAGGTGGGATCTCAATACCAGATTTCAAGCTGTATTACAAGGCCACTGTTCTCAAAAGAGTTTGGTACTGGCAAAAGAACAAACATATATACCAATGGAATAGAACAGAGAACCCAGATATCAACCCAAACCACTATAATCAATTAATATTTGACAAAGGAGGCATGAACATACAATGCAGTCAAGGCAGTCTCTTCAATAAATAGTGTTGGGAAAACTGAACAGATACATGCAAAAAAAATGAAACTAGACCAACAACTTGCACCATATAAAAAAATAAACTCAAAGTGGAGAAAGGACTTAAACATAACTTGGGAAACCATACAATACTAGAGGAATCCACAGGCAGAGAAATCTCAGACATATGCCAAAGCAATTTCTTCACTCATTTTGCTCCTAGGGCAATGGAAACTAAAGAGAAAATAAACCCATGAGACTACATCAAAATAAAAAGCTTTTGCACAGCAAAGAAACCATCAACAAAATAATAAGAAATCCCACTGTATGCAAGAACATATTTGCAAATGATATCACTGATAAAGGTTTAATCTCCAAAAATCAACTGGGATCTTATACAACTTAATAAAAGGAAGATAAATGATCCAATAAAAAAAAATGGGCAACCGACCTATATAAAACCTTTTGAAAGAAAATAGAAGGAAGTCCAAGAGACATATGAAAACATGCTCAAAGACACTAGTTATCTGAGATATGCAGATCAAACAACAATGAGGTACCATCTCCCACCTGTCAGAATGGCCACCATCGACAAATCAACAAATGACAAGGGCTAGCGAGGATGTGCAGAAAAAGGAACTCTTGTGCACAACTGGTAGGAATGCAGAATAGTGAAGCCACAGTGGAGAACAGTATAAATTTCCCGCAAAAAAAAAACTAAAAAGGGAGCTTCCATTTGACCCAGTAATCCCACTTCTAGGAATATATCCCAAGAAACTGGAAACACCAATTAGAAAGGATATATATGCACCGCTATGTTCATAGCAGCATAGTTTACCATAGCTAAGATTTGGAAACAGCCTAAATGCCCATCAGTAAATGAGTAGATTAGAAAACTATGGTACATCTACACAATGGAATACTACACTGCTATAAAAAAGAAGGAACTCTTACCATTTGCAGCAGCCTGGATGGATTTGGAGAGCATTATGTTAAGTGAAATAAGCCAGGCAATGAAAGAAAAATACCACATGATCTTTCTCATTTATGGAAAATAAATAACATTATAACCCGATGAACAAAAACATAGATACAGAGCCAGTAAAACACCGAACAGACTGTCAAATTACAGCGCAAAGTTTATTGTTGGGGAAGGGGGCGAAAGACATCAACCAAAGAATTTGTTTCATGTATATAAGCACAACCAATGGACACAAGACACTGGGGGGTGGGTGGGATGAGGGCATGCAACAGGGGTTAGGGGAGGCTGGGGCAAGGTCAATGGGGAAATTAAAGGAGATATATGTGCTATACTATATGTAATACTTTAAACAATAAATAAATGCAATCAACTTTTGTAACTTAAGTGAATATGTGTGTGTGTGTATGTGTGTGTGTAAATTGCAATGTGAAAATTGACCATACCTCTGCTACACTCACAAGACACGCCCACCAGCCATGCCCATCAGCCAATCAGAGCGACTATTCAAATTAACCCAACCAAGATGGCTATGGCCACAGAGAGAGCAGGAAAGAGGCTTGAGTTGCCCCTGGTGATGGAGGAAACCAAGCTTTTTGCACACCCTGACTGGCCCAGGCTTCCCCTTAAGGCAACAAAGTTTCAATGGCTATGCCAGCAGAAGGCCTGGCTCCACTCCAGGCTACAAAGTTTCAATTGTAGAAGATAAATAACTTCCAGATACCAGGGCTTCTGCTTGGGTTGCTGGTGGGCATGGCTGGCCTGCACACCACCACAGGCCCCTCACCCAGGCCACTCCATGCCCCAAGGGAACACCCACCCTGATCCAGGACACCCTTCAGGGCAAAGCAGCTGCCCCTCCCCCTTGCACCAGGCCTCTATTGTACCTAATAAAAGAGTAATATGCAGATTGATCATCACTCCAACACACAAGATGACTACCCCCATATGGTCAAAAGATCCTGCCCCCATGTGGACATAAGATGGCCATCACAAGATGGTCAGCATGGAGGGCAGTTGGGAGGGACCAGGCCTGCAAGGGAGGGAAGTTGGGGATGATCAAGCCTACAGGGGAAGGCAGTTAGCAGGCCTGCAGGGAAGGGCAGTTATGTTGACCAGGCCAAAATAGTGGAGGACAGGGGCAAACAAGCAGGCAGGGGAGCAGTTAGGCATCAATCAGGCTGGAAAGGGAGTGGTTAGGGTCATCAGGTTGGCATATAGAAGTGGTTAGGGGCAATCAGGAAGGCAGGCAGGTTAGCAGGTGGGAGCCAGCATCCTCGATTGTGAGAGGGATGTCCGACTTCATTTAGGCCCAATCGGATCCCAGATTGGATGACAGCAGGCTGGGCTGAAGGACACTCCCTATGCATAAATTTCATGCACCGGGTCTCTAGTGTGTGTATGAATTCGTGCATGGGTGCGGTCTGGCCAACCTGGCCAAGGAGAGGGGACATGGGTGGTTGGCCGGCCTGCCTGCTAGTCAAATTCCTGGTTGAGGGGACAATTTGCATATTAGCCTCTCATTATATAGGATATACAGTAAGTGGCTAGATTATTATGCATTCAGAGATCATAATAATCTGGCCTCTCTCTATATAGATTAGATAGATGATAGATAGATAGATAGATAGATAGATAGATAGATAGATATAGATAGATAGATATAGATATGTAATACTTTTATAACCTGATGAATATTATAACCTGATGAACAAAAACATAGATACAGAGCCAGTAAAGCACTGAACAGACTGTCAAATTACAGCGCAAAGGTTATATATATGTCCTGATTGATACTATCATCTTGATTACAGTGAGATTTTTAAATAATCAAGAAAAGTTGTTTTTGTTCCCATTTAATAATTCTAAGAAAAGGCAATTGCTGCCTATGTAAGTCAATAGACTGATTGGAAATAAAAGAAATTCACATTTTTCAATTAGTTATTGTTTACAAGGCACTGTGCTAACTTCTTTTCATATATCATTCCATATCTTTTGTTAGTAACTTAGAAGATCAATATTATTATTCCCAATTTACTGAAGAGGAGGCCTACATTCAAACAGGTAAATATCTTGCTTAAAATCACAGGGCTACTCACAAAAAATTGCAATTGTTCAGAAATCAAGAGGTATTTTACTACATACTATATCTTCTAAGTGAATATCACCCCAGTTCAACATGTTTGTTTCCAAGCTAAAGCAAAAGTATGAATTCATTTTAAAAACAATTTTTTATAATTAAAAACCAAGTTACATCAAGCCAAGGAGGAATTTTTATCATAATCTACCTGTGATGCATGCTAACCTAAGAAGGAATTGCTCAAAAGGGTCATTTTCTTCACCTCACATTTATGCTGGAGATTGGCATTACACTGACTTTCTGTCTCTCCTGGAGATTTATGTTAAAGAGATAAAACTTTCCACTTTTTTGTTTTCATCTCTTCCTTGCCTCTGTCAGACATTTCATTCTGGAAAGGAGAAAGAGCTGCTCATCTCAGTGGCAAGAGAGAACAATCTTCGATTTATAACATGCTAGGAACTCATCACTGTGATAGAGCAATCTTTCCCCCCAACATCTCTCCATTACTGAAGCTGATACCTCCCTGCCCTGATGCCACCTCAGTGCTGATATATCAGTACTAACAGCAGGGCTAATGGAACCACCTACCCCTATGTACATTTTTCATTTTTATCTCAGAAAACTTCTTTTGTGGGTTCTTTTTAAAACAAACTGAAAATATACTTTTCACAATTTTTGTTTTATAAACCTCCTTCTTCACATATATATTTGAATGTCATACCACATACTTAGCAGTATATCTTAAATTGTGCTTGTTTTTCCTTCCTTCACCCTTTTATGAGTGCTTCTTTAATTCTTATGAAAACAAAAAGTAGATAGGAATAATTTGTTTACAGACTATTGCAGATATGCTGTATCAAAAATGATTTAATAACTACTGGGAACTCACTGTGATAGATGCATGGATCATTTGTTAAAAGCCTCATTGCTAGGTCTGAATTTTATTCTTAGCTTTCTTTTATTTTTCCTCACCCCCAAGGATATGTTTGTGTGTGTGTGTGTGTGTGTGTGTGTGTGTGTGTGTGTGTGTGTGAGAGAGAGAGAGAGAGAGAGAGAGAGAGAGAGAGAGAGAGAGAGAGA